>CAMZMU010000095.1:40313805-40797706 GCA_947311845.1 Poa pratensis | reverse complement strand
GGTGACATGGGTTGCCTATCGGGTACCCTACCATGAGGGTACCTGGTGCACGTATCGACTAGGCCCAACTATCAGAGCCTACATGAAGCCCATGAAGGGAGGCCCACGAAGATGAAGTATCCTTCAAGTTTGGCGAAGCAATAGTCGGTTTAGAGTTTCCTTACTTGTAAATCGAGTCGGTTACGAACACCCGGGACCCAGCCTATTATTTAAGGACTGGGAGGGCCATCGAACCAGACAACGAACCACCAGAGCCACAAACCCTAGCGAGATCGACATCTCGCCGGGATCCTTGTAACCATCATATTCACAAATCAATAACAGACAGGCAGGACGTAGGGGTGTTACCTCCACACGAGGGCCCTGAACCTGGGTAAAATCTTTGCCCTGCTTGTCAGCCGACGATACTTCCAGCTCTACCACGTTCTCTCCCCATATTCATAACCTAGGGACCTTAACCATGGGTCTTGATGAGTCTACCCCTCGTCAAGTGGCGCCGTCTGTGGGAAAGAATAGCGCTGGACTCGAAGTTTCGCCGGTCCCAACAGCAAACGGCAAATCGCCGATCACACCAGCAAACGGCAACTCGCCGATCTCATCTGCAAACGGCAACTCGCCGGCCATGTCAGCAAACAGCAACTCGCCGATCCAGGCGACACACGGCGACTCGCCGATCTACTCGAAAAGCGGCAGCCTGCCCGCTTCACCCGCAAAAAGCGCATCTGCTCTTCCAATGAATTTCAATCCGCACTCGCCGGAGCTTCAGGAGGCGTTTTCTGGCCTTGAATCAGGTTTGAGCTTAACTGTTGGAGCATTCAATTTTTTCGTAAACAATCTTGGCACGCAGGACTCAGCAGATCCGCAACAACTGGCGCTGGTGCACTCGAGGCTCCGTCGACTGCTCGCCCCATCGTCGAATCCTGAAGCCTGCTCGCCCGCAACAACCATGTCGACCGGCGAGCTCGATAGGTTCATGATGACGGAACTCCAAGGCGAGGAAGCAGAATCAGCATACAACACAAGCAACATCGACTTCAACCTACCACTCGACGAGAGTTTCGACTGCGGGATCTCCCTCGATGACTTCTACGAGCCCGCGATTCATAACGACAACAACGTCGACTCGGAGATCTTCACCAACACCAACCTCGACTCAGAAATCCGTAATGGCTTCGCCAACACCGAGATGAGCATAGGTGATGAGCACATCGACAACGAGATTCGCCTCGAAGATCTACTCGATGAACACACTGGCTCTGACATGAGCCTCGATGGCGATGTCGAGTCCATGACTGGAATCGACAGCACATACACCTGTCCTCGGGTCACGCCCCATCAGGTCTACGTGGCCTTCACCGCAGAATCATCCGCAGACGCTGCCGCTCGCAGGCCTGCACAATTCCCATGCACGGTAACCATGCCAGATGGGGTCACAACCTTGACAATCACGGAGGAGATGGCAGCAAAAGCAGATAAAGTCATAAAGGAGTGCACTATGATGCCGCCAAACTCCACCCAGAGGAGATGTTGACCTTCCAGTACTTCAACTGGCAGGAGTCAATTCGACTGCAAAACTACCGAGCGACGCTCGAGGAGCGCAAAAGGCAAGCCAGCCTCTCGAGTGCCCGACGAAGGGAGCAATCCCTCGGGTCCACACAGCAACCAACCCCTCGACCTAGGTCGCGGTTGGCAAGCCTTCCAGAACATGAAAGGGTAGCAATCACCCGTAACCTGTCGTTCATGACAGAGGACGCTAACGGAATCCCAGTACCCAAAACTGCTGCGGGTGCATTATTCTCCGTAGGTGCTTACCTCAAGGCAATACAACCTCCGGCGAATGACCCTAACGCAGCCCTGCATCGCCAACAACTCAAATCGCTAGCTCTAGCGGCACAGGCTATGCAGCCAGAAGACAAAACTCCAGCAAGGGATCGCGATCGCGACATAGTCGACTCACGACACGCAGCACATCATCGCAGTGGTCGCAGCCACCACTCGGATGAAGGAAGGAGAAGCACGCGCCGGCACAGGTCCAGCAGGAGCAGGTCTCGAAGATCCTATAGCAGCGATTCATACTCTGATCGCGAACCAGAGCCATGCGGAGCATTGTGCTTCACTCGACGCATCCGTGAGACGCGGATGCCCAAACGGTTCAAGTTGACAGGCGAGCAACCCAAGTACAACGGTCGCCAAGAACCTTCTGGGTGGCTAGAAGATTACAGACTCGCCGTGGCATGCCAGCGGGGCACGAACACCACGGCGATGCAGTACATACGACTTATGCTCGAAGGAACTGCCCGCGACTGGCTCAAATCACTCCCTCCATCATCATATGACTCGTGGGATGATTTCCGCAGAGACTTCATCAAAAACTTCGAGCCTCTGTGTGAGCGCCCGAAGACATTCGAGGAATTAAGGACATGTACTCAACGATCAGACGAGTCGCTGAGATCATACATACGGCGGTGGACCGAAATACGCAATTCGGTTGGCAAAGTGTCAGAAGACAGGGCCATGGATGCCTTCATACAAGGTCTCGCCAGGAAGGACTTCAAAGAGGCACTTGGTCGTGAAAAGCCAACCTCCCTGGCTGACCTCATCAAAGTTGCGACTGAGTGGGCAGATGGAGAGGATTCTGTACGCAGATCCCGTGCTTCCCCAACACGACAACTACGAAAGCGGCAGTCGAAGCCGCAGAGATTCATACAGAGAAGATCGCAGGCGTAAACGGTCCAGACGTCCTTACGACGATAACAGACCCGAGTTCATGGCGGCTGGATACACACAGCCAAAGGAGGACCATGATAGAAGCAATCGACGCTCGGATGATCGACGTGACAGTCGAGATCGCGAGCAGCGGAGCGATAGCTACAAAAGGCAAGAATGGCGCAAACGTAGCGACGCAAAACCCGAGCGGTCGTTCGAGGAAAAGATGGACGACTGGTGCAGATTCCACCTCTTCAAGGGGGACGACGGAAAACTACGCTCCAATCACACCCTAAGGAACTGCAGGGAATTCGACCAAATGGCGACTGACTATGTGATACGACTCAAGAGGAATGGCCCAGCACCTGCTCAGCCCATGCCTGCACCCGTACCACAGCCGAACGCTGTGCCCGCTCTCATGGCGCCACAGCCGCCACCGCAACCCGCACCACAGCCTGCTCCAGGCGCAAATCTCGCAGGTGCCATACAACCTGTGCTACGGGCGGAAGATGATCAATATCCACAGCCCCACGGGCAGATGTACATGATACAAAAGGGTCGCCCCTCTAACAGGCAGCAAAAACTAATCACTCGACAGGTGAACTTGGCTGTCATGGCACCTCCAGCCGTGCCGAATTTCTGAAGGGATCGGAAACCATCATAAGCTTTAGTCGAGAGGATCATCCCCCAGCTGTAGCTCGACCAGGGCATGCGGCTCTGGTACTCGACGCGCAAATAGGAGGCTACGCCATGACCAAGGTCTTCATGGATGGAGGCAGCGGCATAAACATCATCTTCGCGGACACACTCCGCAAAATGAACAGGTCAGTCGAAAACCTCCCAAAATCTTCAAATACCTTCCACGGTATCGTTCCTGGCAAAGCAATTAGCCCAGAAGGCACCGTACAACTCGACGTTACGTTCGGGGACGTAAGCCACTTCAGGACAGAGTCGATTGAGTTCGAGGTCGTCGACTGGAATCACAATACCATGCTATTCTTGGTCGCCCGACGTTTGCTCGATTCATGGCGGTGCCACACTATGCGTACCTCACGCTGAAGATGCCAGGACCAAAGGGAGTCATCACTGTCCGTGGAAACTTTCAAAGGTCCGATGCTTGCGACCGCGAGTTCAGCAAAATCTCCGAGATGTTCGGGGTGGAGGAATCACTCGCTGACTTAGCGATTACCAACGACCGCACACTCCTTCCAGAGCATAAGAAGTTGGCAGTCGACAGATCCTTCAATGCTACAAATGACACAAGGTCGCATCAGGTGCACCCGACCGATCCGTCCAAGACAGTCAACATATCTTCGAGCCTGCCTATCGCATAGGAAGGCGCGCTCGTCGAATTCCTCCGTGAGAACTGGGAAATATTTGCGTGGTGTCCAGCCGACATGCCAGGTATTCCCAGGGAATTCGCCGAGCACTCTCTCCAATTGTTTCCAGATGCAAAGCCAGTCAAGCAAACGATGCGTCGAATCTCCGGTCCAAAGCGAACCGCAGTCGAATCCGAAGTCGACCGGTTACTCGCAGCAGGATTCATTAGGGAAATCAAGAAATCACAATGGGTGGCCAACCCTGTACTCGTAGAAAAGAAGCATACAGACATCCTTCGGATGTGCGTGGATTTCACAGCGCTGAACAAGTGCTGTCCGAAGGATCACTTCCCGCTACCCCGGATCGATCAGATCGTTGACTCCACCGCCGGATGCGCACGACTCTCCTTTCTGGATGCTTACTCAGGTTATCACCAGATAAGGATGAAGCAAGAAGACGAAGAAAAAAGAAAAAACGGCGTTCATAACCCCACTCGGGGCTTGCAACATACCAGCGCATGATGCAGGACTGCCTCAAAAAGCAAATTGGACGCAACGTCCAGGTCTACGTTGATGACATTGTCATTACCACAAGGGAAGAACGCACACTACTCGACGATTTGAGGGAGACGTTCGCAAACCTCAAACGCTTCCATATCAAGCTCAATCCTAAGAAGTGTACGTTCGGCGTTCCAGCCGGGCAGCTCTTAGGGTACCTAGTCTCTGCTCGTGGAATCGAAGCAGACCCGGAGAAAATACAGGCCATCCTCACCATGCAAAGGCCTTCAAAGCTTCATGATGTGCAGAAACTAGCAGGACGAGTAGCGGCGCTCAGTCGATTCATCAGCAAACTGGGTGAAAAGGCTCTACCATTCTATCGACTGATGAAGAAGGCGGACAAGTTCGAGTGGACGCCAGAAGCTGAAGCAGCCTTCACAGATCTCAAGCGGATCCTCACAAGCCCTCCAATCCTCGTCGCACCTAAGGAACGGGAACCACTCTACCTGTATGTCTCGGCTACAAACAGGGTGGTGAGCACCGTACTGGTAGTCGAACGCGTGGAGGAGGGGCACATCCAAAGCATACAACGTCCAGTCTACTACCTGAGCGAGGTTCTCTCCATATCAAAACAGCGGTACCCGCACTATCAAAAGCTGGCATACGCTGTATTCATGTCCTCAAGGAAGCTGACACACTACTTCACCGAGCATCCGATTACCGTGGTAAGCAACTCAGCAATCGGTGATATACTCACAAACCCCAATGCAACGGGTCGAGTGGCAAAATGGCTCATCGAGCTGGCTCCAAGAGATATCAAGTACGAGCACCCGAAGGCTATCAAAGCACAAGTCCTACCCGACTTCACAACCGAGTGGATAGAAGCCCAATTACCTGGAGCACCAGACGTGGCCAATTCCTGGACCATGTACTTCGATGGGTCCAAGAAACATGAAGGCGCAGGCGCAGGCGTCGTCCTCATATCACCAAAAGGGGACAAGCTACGTTATGTTTTGCAGATGGGATTCAAGCTACCCTCCAATAACGAGGCTGAATACGAGGCTCTGATCCATGGCATGCGGATGGCAAAGGCACTCGGGTGCACTCGACTGATGATCTACGGCGACTCCAACCTCGTGGTGCAGCAAACAATGAAGGCCTGCGACGCAATCGCGGACAACATGATCGCTTATCGCGATCTGTACAACACACTAGAAGGCAGCTTCGAGGGCTGCGAGTTGAGGCACATAGGAAGGGAAAGCAACGAAGAAGCAGACATGCTAGCCAATCTTGGCTCAACTGGCGCACAAATTCCACCTGGTGTCTTCCTCGAGCGTATTGAACACAGATCATCAAGGAGAAACGAGAGCCTCCTCCGTCGACTACGCCACCCAAAAGCAAAATGCCTAGCACAGAGGACCCCCCTGTCGAGGTATTTCTCATTGAGCCAACCTGGACTCAACCTTTTCTGGCTTACATACTCCGTAGCGAGCTACCAGATGACATAACCGAGTCCCGACGCGTGACTCGAAGATCAAAAGCATACACCGTTATCAACGGCGAGTTATACAAGCGCAGCATATCAGGTATGTTCCAAAGATGCATCGCACTCGAAGATGGCCAAGCCATACTTCGAGACATTCATGCAGGTACCTGTGGGCATCACGCCAGCAGTCGATCACTCGTAGCCAAAGCCTTTCGCGCAGGGTTTTACTGGCCTACAGCACTCAAAGACGCGGAGGACATAGTCAAAAGGTGCGTCGGCTGCCAGAAATTCGCAACAAGGCCGCACGCACCCGCATCGGCGTTGAAGACTATACCGCTGGCCTGGCCTTTCGCCCAATGGGGGCTCGATATGGTTGGGCCACTCAAAAAATCATCGCATGGCGGGCATACTCACCTACTGGTGGCAGTCGACAAGTTCACAAAGTGGATCGAGGCGGTCCCCATCACAAATTCGACTGCTACTACGGCAGTCAACTTCATAAAGAGCATCATCTATCGCTTCGGTGTCCCAAACAGTATCATCACTGATAACGGCACAAACTTCACGGCTGAGGAGTTCAAAACCTTTTGCAAAGAGCAGGACATTACGCTCAACTACGCATCCGTGGCGCATCCGCAATCCAATGGCCAAGTCGAAAAGGCCAATGGGCTTGTGACGAGTGGGATCAAGAAGCGCCTCCTGGTGCCACTCAAAAGAGCTGCAGGTGCTTGGGTCGAAGAACTACCGTCTGTGCTATGGAGCCTACGCACAACTCCCAACACTTCTACGCAGTTCACCCCATTCTTCATGGTCTACGGTGCAGAGGCGATTCTGCCATCAGACGTAAGGTTCAACGCACCACGAGTTGAAGCATACAATGAAGAAGACGCAGAAGAGGCACTCGAAGACGCAGTCGACTTGCTTGATGAGGCGCGCGACACGGCCTTAGCCCGCACAGCTGTTTACCAGCAGGACCTTCGCAACTACCACAGCCGTCGACTGCGCACCAGGTCCTTCGTCGTTGGCGACCTGGTTCTTCGACTGAAGCAAAAGAAGGTGCACAAGCTCGCTTCCCCATGGGAGGGTCCCTTCATCATCACGGAGGTCCTTGGTGGAGGTGCATATCGACTGAAGCACGCGAAGACAGGCGAACCCTCTCACAATCCGTGGAACGTTGCGCATCTGCGCCGTTTCTACGCATAAAGTGCTCACAGTCATACAATGTAATAGGCTATATGTCGGATGGCTGCAGGTTTCAGACGCGCTCTTTTCCTTACCAGGGTACCTAAGGGGACTGGAAGGTTTTTAATGAGGCGGCCTGCAGCCTAACATTCAAAAGAGGAATAAAATCAATGTTCCTTCGACTCCTTTGTGGCTACCACCTGCATAATTCATACCTTAACCGCACCCGAGACCCTCGGGGGCTGCGTAACAAGGATCCGAACAAAGAACATAAAAACTTTGCAGCCGCACTCGAATACTCGGGGGCTGCACAGTCATCGGTTCATAACCAACACATATTTCACAAACCCCGCTCGATTGACTCGGGGGCTCGGCAAAAAATCAAAGTATACAAACTATACAATATACAAAGAGTCAAAAATTACACTCGGGGGCTGCCCCCTATACAAAAATTGCACTCGCAAACCATTCTAATCCTCAGGCTCGTCTTTTACGGGCAGCTCGGGGCCGCAAAGCTGTTCGCGAGTGCACTCGATCAGTGTCTCCGCAGCTTGGATCGTGTCATCCAAGTCTTTTTGTTCGAGAACCTCTCCGGCTGCAGGTGTCCGCAACACCAACCTTGGTTTTCGACTACGCATATACGCCATTGCAGCGTTGGCTCCAATTACAAGTCTTTGAGACAGCAACTCTCGAATGGGATTTGTTTGGCGGAAGATGTTCAACACAGCACGAATCCCTTGTGGTTGTGGCCCCGAAGGAAAAAGAGTCTCGTTCAGACGAATAAACGATGCCCGGCATAACTCCAGCAGCTCAGCACTTCGCCAGACGCGATCCTTCAGGGTGGCAAGTATGCGGGCATGGTACCTATCAAGCCAAAAGTGTTGACGCCCAGTTGTAGGGTCGTCAACCACGCTATCCAGGCGTCCTTCCACGCGAATCTGTTCAGCCTGGAAGTTGTCGACAAAGCCTACAAATACGGGCGCACCAGTTAGATCAAAAGGACAAAAGCTACACAAAAGCTTGTAAAACAAAGCAAGATTCGAACTTACACTCGAGTTGCCTGTTCACAAGCTCCATCTCCCCGAGAACATAATCCTCGCGTTGGGTGGCCAACGCGGGTCTGGCCCTCAATCGACTCAGCTCAGCCTGGGCGTCCTTCAGATCTTGCTCCATTCTCACATATTTAGCCTTCATATACTCCATCACCTTGGCATCATTTGCCACCTGACCCTGGGATCGGGTGGTGGTTGGAGCCTGCGAGGAACTAGTCGCAGTAGCAGGTTCTCGACTGTTCAAAGAGCATAATCACAAACACAAAGTTTGTAAGACTCGCGTCATAAGCATACAACTCTCCAAATGAAAGACATTGGCAAAAGACAGTTTGCATAAACAAGGTAGCAAAAACAAAGCGCAGACTCGCGCAGTTCAGAAGGTATCATTACAAGGCATAAAAAAGCAAAAGGGTACAGCTACCCTAAGCCTAAGATTTCGATTTCCTAAGCAGACGATTGGCAGTCTCGAGTGCCCGGCGCTCCATGGTGTTCATGAAAACTTCAGCCAGTCGCGCGGCTGCTCCGCTCACCCCCTTCAGCGAAATGGGCTTCCCGTCTGGCTTCTGAGGGAACGCAGACAGTGCTGCCTCATAGTCGCAATCTATCCCATGTCCCATAAGAAGCTTGATGGTGGACTCGGATCCGCGTACCGTGTTGGCGCGAGCAAAACCCGCCATGGTGGACGTCCCGGGGCCAAACACGTTGGCGAAGTCATCCACCGTCGACGGCACCACGCCAGTAGGGAACACCACTTGGTATACAGCACCAAGTGTGCTCGTTGATTTGGCGAGTGCTTCTTTCGCCTGGTTGCATAGAGCGCCTAAGCCGCCCACAGCCTGTTCCAGCGAAAGATCGTCACTCGCCACGTCTGCAGAGGCCGGTGCGCCAACAGCTTCTGCACAATTCAAAACAGGCATAAGTACGACACTCGACAAGTTATATCGTCATATCAAAAGGAGAAAAAGATTACTCACCTCCCATGGCCTGCGCGAGTGCCGCGAGCTGGTCAGCATATTCTCGCTCGCGTGCAGCAGCTGAGTTGGTGGCGGCAGCCAGCTCTTTCTTCGATTCTTCGCGCTGCGCGGCGAGTGCGTCTTCCAGCTCCTTCTTCTCGCCTGGCCCAGCAAAAATTACGTGCATTCAATACTCGACAAAATCAGGCATTGCGAAAAGAAGTTGGGCAAAACAAAAGCAAAAAGGAGAACTCACGACTGAGCCGCTCGAGCTCGGCGCGCATGGTGTCCCTCTCCTGCTCCACCTGGACATAAGCCTTGGCAGAATCTGCCAAGGTGTGGTAGAAGGGCTGCGAGCACACGGATTCAGCAAAAATCTAAAAATTCTCACAGACCTACAACTAAACGGGTCAAGCAAAAAGTTACTCACGTGGTTCATCCACGGCTCAGGAGCCGCGACTGATGTCCCGACATCTGGAGTTGCCGCCTTGGCTGTTTCAACGACAGCGTCAGTGGCCATGGGCTGGGCAGCCTCGTTTCCAGTCGGTGCAGACTTCGAGTGCTCCACGGCTGGAACATTCTCGACTGGAGGAGTCCCAGGCTGTTGTTTTCAGCACTGTGAGCAACACAACAAAACAAAAGGATGGTCAGCACAAAAATATGACAGCACAAACATTTTCATATCATACTCAAAAACACACATACCTGTGCTCCTCATCTTCCTCGTCTTCGGAGTCGCCAAAAATTGGTCCTCCAAAGGCTGGGGTACCACTCGACTGAAGCGGAAGAGTCGAGCTTGTTGAGCACGCACGCAAAGGAGCGGCTTGGAAAACAGGTGGTGAATCTGATTCCTCGTCATCCTCCAAGCCTTGCTCCTTCGCGGGTGAACTGGCAGCAGAAGGCGCCTTCTTGGCCAGTCGACGCCGCTTCGGTTGCGCGGTATCGACTTCTTGGTCAGAAGGAGCCTTGTCTTCAGATTGGACTTCTTCTGCTGCTTCTTCCTCGCATCCTCCACACGTGAAGTGGTGGCGGAAGGGATGGGCGACTGATCCCCTTTCGGGTCCACCACCTGTGCCTGTGTTTCTTCAGTCTCGCCATTTTCAGGCAGAGGAGGAAGGGAGGCAGCAGTCGAGTGACCCTGCATAGCACACATCACAAATTGCAAAGTCAGAATCAAAAATCGCATCATAAACATGCGAGTGGCAAACTTTTCATTGCAAGCAGGCTATAACACATACATACCTCAAGCAAAGGGTTCTCCAACCCATATGGTGCAACAGGGCAGTCGACATTGCAAGTGTCGCCTGTCGTCAAGTTGGTGATGTGTCGCACATGCGTCAGCAGCTCACTCCTTGAAAGCTCCTCTGGATTCATTCGGGTGATGTCACCTGCGCCTTCATACTCCCACATGGGGTGCGCTCGGGCGCGAATGGGCCACACCCGCCTCTTCACAAAGGTGGCGATCAAATGGATGCCTGTGACCTTGTCCAGCATGCCTCCGATCCGAGCCAGCAAAGGGCTTGCCTCCTCCATTTCTTCGGCTGAGAGTTGGTGATCCCACGCCTTGGTCCTGGTGAAAGCAGCAGTCGAGAAAGGGGCGGCTGCATCCTGCTCGACAGTCGCATAAAACCACCCCTTCCTCCAGCCTTGAGCGGAGTCGACGGTCTTCAGGCGGAAGTATCGGGTGTCGCTGCGCACCTGTATTCCACAGCCGCCGACGGGGTAGGTGCGACCACCTCCTCTGTTCGGCCGCACCATGAAGATGGCTTCCACAGCGCCCAGCTGGGAGCGACGCCGAGGAAGCACTCGCACAGCGTGATGAAGCACGCGATATGCATAATGCCGTTTGGGGTGAGATCATGGATCTGCACCCCGTAGGCAAAAGAAGACCACGAACGAAATCGTGGAGGGGAAGCGAAAAGCCCCTAGGCAAAAACTCCGCAAAACAAACACGCTCGTTGGCGCGTGGTTCGGGGAGTACCTCCTTGGGCGACGGCGCGCGGACGGCGAGCTGCTCCGCGGGTGGCAGATACCCCTGCTCGCGGAACTTGACCAAATGGGCGTCCTTGATGGTGGACTTCGCCCAGTCCCCGCTGCCCTTCTTCAGCGCGGCGGATGCAGATGTACCCGCCACGGCCTTCTTGCCCTTGGTCGCATCGGTCGCGGCGGCGGCGGCAGCGCCACGCTTCGCACCTCCACCTTTCGCCATCGCTACGGTGGAGGGAGTGTGGGGCAAGAGCTTGGGCGCAGAGCAATGGAGGTGGGCGCGAGGAGAAGATGAGACGAGGGGCGGCGCAGGGGGAAAATGGCAAGTAAAAAACTCTGCCGCACGTCCCTCCCTATTTACCACAGAGCGCAAAAACGATCGTAGCCGTTAAAACAAATCCATACGCTCCGCGCGAAATCTGGCCATACACGTGGCGGCCACGGAGAGCAACCGTCGCCGGCCACTCCGCCCACTACGCACGAGAATCCAGGAAGCCATCATCACGCCCCGTGAAAATAGTGCCCGAACGGTCAAATCAAGTCCACGCGGCGTCATCCCTGGTCAGCTCTGCAAAAACGGGCCCACAGAACAGGGTCACGTCTTATCAAAGCCTCTCCAGGCACGCCATCGCTTGTCAGAGATAGCAGTCGCAAAATGCGTCATTGCTGACGTTGTTCTCTCTTTCACAACTGGCATAAAAGTCACTCGATGATATCTTCGGGTGGTCTCTCGCATAAGTTTCGGTTGGTTTTTTAGCAAAAGTCATAGAGGCCAGTCGAAATTCTTTCGACTGCAGCATCATACTCCCATCGGGAGCGTATCAAAAAATTTCTTTGACTAAAATGTGCAGGGTAAAAGAATTTGAGATTATCCTCCATTGCAAGCAATAAAGCACAATCTCGGGGGCTACTCCCATCGGGAGCGCTGTCGCGCACCCGATAGAATAATGGCAAAAGTGCAGTCGACGAACATTCGACTAAGTTCATAAGCAAAATCACACTCAAAATATTCCCGAGTTGATCC
This sequence comes from Poa pratensis, assembly GCA_947311845.1. Classification (NCBI taxonomy): domain Eukaryota; kingdom Viridiplantae; phylum Streptophyta; class Magnoliopsida; order Poales; family Poaceae; genus Poa; species Poa pratensis. The sequence goes on along the minus strand of CAMZMU010000095.1, from coordinate 40,785,500 downwards.
GACGATCCTTGGATGCTGCATGCATAAGTGCAAAGGTAAGACCCGCCGATCAGTCGAGCTGGGCTAAGGACCGCTCCAGCAGCGTTATCCTTAAATGTTCCGTGTCAGCAGACATGATGAAAATCCCCGACGGACGCGTTGGGTAGATTCAAAATTATACTGCAGTTCGATTCAGTAAGACCTCAACGGCCGTTTCGAGTCTGTCCAGTTTGTTCCAGATTCGAGTCCGGGGACTCGAGTTTGATTGAAAGCTAGTATGGTTTTGCCACAAATGGTAGTTAACCGGCCCCGATCCGTCGTGTGTGCCGGGCCTGCTAAGCTAATATCCCTTGATTATCATAAGCAAAAACTCATAGTCGATGAAAACACTCGGCATTGCTAACATGTGCTATTTCATAAGAATTCTAAATACAGATGTAAAAAATATATATAACGTGCATGATGTATGAGTCCATGCCCGACTCTTCGAATCAGACAAGTACTCGGGGGCTACTGACATGGGTATGCCTATCGGGTACCCTACCATGAGGGTACCTGGTGCACGTATCGACTAGGCCCAACTATCAGAGCCTACATGAAGCCCATGAAGGGAGGCCCACGAAGATGAAGTATCCTCAAGTTTGGCGAAGCAATAGTCGGTTTAGAGTTTCCTTACTTGTAAATCGAGTCGGTTACGAACACCCGGGACCCAGCCTATTATTTAAGGACTGGGAGGGCCATCGAACCAGACAACGAACCACCAGAGCCACAAACCCTAGCGAGATCGACATCTCGCCGGGATCCTTGTAACCATCATATTCACAAATCAATAACAGACAGGCAGGACGTAGGGGTGTTACCTCCACACGAGGGCCCTGAACCTGGGTAAAATCTTTGCCCTGCTTGTCAGCCGACGATACTTCCAGCTCTACCACGTTCTCTCCCCCATATTCATAACCTAGGGACCTTAACCATGGGTCTTGATGAGTCTACCCCTCGTCACGCGGCAATGCCGCGCATCCGTCTGATGATTTTTAAATATTTTCTTTGCAAAAATATTGTTGGAATTTGAATATTATTTGAATTGGAAAAATTTGCGTTTGAAGGAATGTTGAGTTTTGGAAAATTGTGCGCATTGGAATGTATTGAAATTTGTATTTTTTTAATGTTAACAAATGATCAAAAATGGAAGATATTTAAAATCCTGAAATATTAGGTTTTTAAAATCGTATAGTTTGGAGTTTATTGATGTTTTAAAATTGTACAATTTGGAATTTATTCAAATTTTAATTCTTTTAGTGTTGACCAAATGTTCAGGGGTGGAAGCCATATTAAAATTTGGAATATTCAAATTTGAAATTTGAGTTGGGATGTTTAAATATGATTGTTCTGTAGATTTCAAAAATTGTTTAAGTTAGGGTGTTTTTCAGATTCGACTTGTTTGCATGTTTGTAAAATGAGTAGATTCCGAAGGTATTTAAGATTTTGAAATATGTAAATTTGAATTCTGATTATATGGCATAAATAATTATCATTTTTTGTGAGCGTATTTATAGAAATATTTTCGTGCTGCAGAAATTATTGTACGGAGGAAGTGCATTAGGAATTTCTTGAAATATTCACTGTGTGAAGATATTCAAATATATATTTGGTTGTTTGGACATAAATAATTAGAATTTGTAAAATTGTATTTGAACAAATTAAAATTGTGGACTCATTTTTTATTATTATTATTTCCAATGGTGTTTTGCTGTAAAACAAAAGGAAAGCAAATAAGAAAAGAAATTGAAAAATGGAGCTAAATGGAGGTGGAATGTTATTTCTACATTTTTATATTTGATGTTGTAGTTGTTTTACTTAAACAATAATTATAGTTGTTTAATGATGCATGGAAATATGTTAAATGTAAAGATTTTAGTTTTTTGGTTTTGTTTTATATAATTATGGTTTTAAATTGAAAGTTATGACTTTTACAATTTGCGTATGTTTTAAATTGTGGTTTGGAAGATATTAATTTGAAAATTTGCATGCATGTAAATGTGTTAGCTGTAAAGTTTGTAATTTTTTGGAAATTTTGGTATATTTTTTTTCTGCTGTAAAAAAAAAGGAAAGCAAATAAGTAAAGAAAAGAAATAGAAAGTATTTCCAATGTTGTTTTGCTGTAAAACAAAAGGAAAGCAAATAAGAAAAGAAATAGAAAAATGGAGCTAAATGGAGGTGGAATGGCATTTCTATATTTTTTATATTTGATATTGTAGTTATTTTACTTGAACAATAATTATAGTTGTTTAATGATGCATGGAAATGTGTTAAATGTAAAGATTTTAATTTTTTGTTTTTGGTTTTTATAATTATGGTTTTAAATTGAAAGTTATGAATTTTACAATTTGCATATGTTTAAAATTGTGGTTTGGAAGATACTAATTTGAAAATTTGCATGCATGTAAATGTGTTAGCTGTAAAGTTTGTAATTTTCTGAAAATTTTGGTATATCAATTATTTTTTTTCTGAATTATGGTTTGAAAGTTATGCATTTTACAATCTGTAATAATTTTCAGTAATTTTTCTAAAAATAAAAGTGGGTCCCGCATGTCAGTCTCGGATGGACTCGTGCTGACGTCATCGGGCGACGTCTGCCGGCGCGGCGGAGATGGCGGAGCTGTGGAGCTCGCATCCGGGCAGCCGCGCACGCGCGCGGGACTAGATTCGTGTGGATCTGCAAGGGGGCATCGCGGGGAGCAGAACGGGCGGCGGCTCGAACCATTTGGTCGCCGGAGCCGCTGCCGGCGAGCACGGGCGCGTTGATTCCGGCGAGGTGGTAGCGTTCCGGCACGCGAAAGTCGGCGTGGAGGGAGAGCGCGCGACGGCGGAGATCTTGGCGTGCTTCGATTTGAACGGGAGGAGGCGGAGCACCGGCGGCAGGCGTCGGCGGCGCCGCCGAGCTTCGGCCGCGCGCAGGAGAGAAGAGAGGAGGGGGCTGTGTGCTGGCAATTTTACACGGACATCCCTGGATTTTCGGGAATTTACAAACAGGTCCTTTGCGGGCGGTTTTTTGCAAAAGAGGCGCTGCAGTGCGACGTGGCGCGGTGTGATTTGTAGATATTCGTCTGCTACAGTAATACTGTAGCAGCACGCGATCTGGGCCGTTGATCGCCGTGATCGGACGGTTGTAGTTTGACCACGTTTTGCAGACGACGTGGACAGCGTGAGGACGGGCGAATCGCATGTACTTTTATATATAGTAGGATGGTTGGATAGGTTACAAATATGAGAGTCTGTCTCCTAGCTACAAGTGGCAGGAGGTTAGCACGCATCCACATTCATGTATTTCCTCTCTGGAAAGAACAGTTGATACTACTTAAATCAGGTACTGCAGCTTTTGGATTGCTTAGAGATTAATTAGTCCTAAACTAATACTCTACGGATGGACAGGTGAGCTGAGTTGAACCAGTGTAGCACGGCCCAAATCTTTATAATTTCACTCTGGAAAGAATAATCAGTACTTAACCGAGGTGAGCAGAGCAAGCAGCTTTAGGGCATGGCCAGCGCTCCACCGTGGACAGTCGCCCCAGCCCTCCACGTCGGATTGGGTGGTCCAGATTACCAAAAGGTGTGGCTTGCAGAGATGGACGGGATCCTGCAGAGGAGTCTACTTCCTCACTGAAAAAAGTACTCTGCTCCACAGGACCACTAGTCCTTGGCCGGTGAAAAGACGAATCGGGAGAGGCAAAAATAGATGGAGGGATGACGTAGAGAGAGTATACTGGGGTGATTGCTCCATTGGGTGGGTATTATATTGAGCTACTGCTTCACGTATTTTAGACTACGTGGTCTGACAAGACCACCGTTTGGTACTGCCACCCCTGTACGTGCCTTTAGGGATGCTGTGAGAATTAGTCATAAGATAATCCATGGATGGGCAGACAGGTCAGCTGGGTTGGACTAGTATACCAAAAGCTGCAAAGGGGACAAAAGTGCCTAGCTCTCTCAGCACAGCTGATTCCAGGCTGTGGCCCCCTTGATGGCCTGCACATCTCTGGTCATTCAAATCTCTGTCTGTCACTGTTGGCGCCGGCCGGCCGGCTGGGTTGGGTTGAGTCAACCAAGCATTTGATTGCATCTTCTCATCCACCAAATTGATCTTGTCTTGGTTCACTTCGTCGTCCCTGTCCTGAGTCAACCTGCTTGTCAACCATGTCATCTCAAACTTTGTTCATCTGAAATAATAGATGATATGCAGGTGCAGAGATGAAATCATCAAAGGTCTGTTGATTGATCCCCGGGAGAGAGAAAGAAACAGTCGTACATATATCAAAGTATGATGATCCCAGGAGCAGAGTAACATATGCTCAGGAACAAGTGCAACACAAATGAAGAAATAATGAATTTCTACATGATGATGACGAGAGCTGACAAATTCTGTAATCCTTGAATCATTCCTCTTTTTTATGTTTTTCTAGGTAGACAAGACAATCCTTGACCTTGTCTATTTTTTCAACACACAAATACATTCTGTTCTCTGCTCTTGAGCATTAAGAACAGCACTAATCCAGCAAAAAAGTTAGTTTTTACAGGCTTTACATCTACAGAAGATCACAGCCAGTGGCAGGGATACAAAAATCAAAGAATGGTACAGAGCGGTGGAGAAAGAACGGATTTTTAAGGCAATCCTAATCGACGGCCATCGGATCAGAATGAATGGGGCTGGGGCGGCGGCGCGCCAGTGGAGGCGGACCCGGCGCCGCTGCGCGCGCTGTGCTCGATGCACCGCACAACCTCGGAGCGGCTGGCGACGACGCGGTGGAAGACGGCGCGCACCTGCCGCTCGAGCGGGGCCAGGCCGTCCTCCAGCGCCCGGCAAGCGCCGGCCAGCGCCTCGGCACGCTCCACGACGTCCCCGGTACGCTCCTCACTGACCGACGCCACGGCCGCGGCCTCCGTCTCCGACTCCGCTGCCGCTGCCGCTGCCGCCGCCTCGTCCTCCTCGGCGATCTCGTCGAGAAGGCTGCTGAGCTCCCGCGCGGCGCGCTCCACGGCCTGCATCTCGGCGAGGAGGCCCGAAGCCGGCGAGGACGACCCGGACGACGACCCCTTCTTCTCCCTCCGCCTCGACTCCTCCACGACTCGCTCCTGGACAATCGTCATCGGCGCCGCCCACTGCGCCTGCTTCGGCGGGGCCACGGGGGCGGCGGCGTTGGCCGCGGAGGCCCGGTCCTGGCACGGCACGGCGGCGACCAGCGCCCACATGGCGAAGACGAGGACGGAGCTCATGGTGTAGATCGCCAGCCCGAGCCCGCACCCGGCGCCGGGGGCGAGCCCCTGCGACGGCGGCGGCGCGAGGTGCGCCGCCATGGCGTGCACGTGGCGCCCCGTTGACCAGTTCTTGGACGACACGCTGAAGGACAGCGCGCGCCCCGCGCGCGAGCTCGACGGCGTCGTCGGCGCGCCGGCCCTGGAGCTAGCGCCGTCGGGGAACAGCCTGGCGATGGCCCGGCGCGCGCGCGCGAACTGGGCGCGATGGAGCGGCTGCGCGCCACCGAGGAGGCAGGAGGCGGCGGTGAGGGCGGCGCGGTGGGAGCCGCGGAGGGAGGCGAGCGCGAGGGAGACGGCGTTGAGGACGTCGAGCGCCTTGACGGCGCGGTCGAGGAGGTCGGCGGCGAGGCGGTCGGCGGGGGCCCTGGCGAGCGCGGCGCCGACGGGGCCGACGGCGAGGGCGTCCCGGAAGGCGGCGTCCGAGGACACCACGGCGTCGAGGAGCTTGGAGAGGAACGCGAGCGAGAGGACCGGGCCCGGCCCCTGCGCGGTGAGCGCGGCGAGGCGATCGGTGACGTGGGCCTGGAGCGCGTCGAGGACGAGCAGCTCGTCGTCCTGCGCCGGGTCGAAGGAGGCGACGGCGGTGGCGGCGCGGCGGAAGCTGAGCAGGCCCAGGAACCCCATCCCGCCGGTCGTCGGCGGGGGCGTCTCGGCGGCGGCCATCGTCGTCGTCGGAAGCGGGTTCGGGCTTGGGCCGGGCCTGGGCTTCGGTTTGTTGTGAGGAGGAGTGGAGGGGAGGGAATGGTGGGTAACCGCGGGTTGTCCGCCTCGATATATACTGCGAGAAGGACAGCCATGGACGGGCAGCTCTCGGTACCTGTTCTTCTACCTCCTTACCTGCTGACATGTGGGTCTGGTGCACAATGGGCCCGCCTGTCAGTGAGTGCAGTAACAGACGCGTTAGTGTACTGGTATTTAGGGCTGGTGGACTGGTTCGTTGGGGAGGATTGGGGCTGACTTGGTTGGCTGCCACTACTGAATGGACTCGGTGTACTCTGCTACATTTTCTCTCCTCATTTAATATTTTCTTATTATAACCCATATGCTTTTATTTTTTCGCCAGATTTATTTCCTTGGTTAATTAGCATTATCCGTATGATTTTCAGGGATTTGGTTCCATCAAGTATCTCGATTTCATCCTATATTGAATTTGATTCTGACAAGATTAGACTCTCATCAAGTAGCTGTCCCATTGCCATTAGCAACATTGTATATGAGATTAGTGCACTGCATGTAGCTTAAAAAAACAGTGCTTTGAATACATATTTGTGTGCCTTGAGCTGATGAGAAGAAACATGAGACAAGGAGGTGCAAGTGCAAGCCATGACAGGGCATGAACAGCAAAGTGACGCACAAGAGGACAAACTTGTAGGGTGATATACATAGCTAACATCTGATAGGAAGAGACCAAATACATGGCACTTTGGGACAGGGTGTTGCACAATACCTGGATCTCTGTTGTCTCGTCTACTAGTATCGTTGTGGTTGTATATCTACAAGTGTTTTTTTTTTTGAAAGGATCTGATTCATATATCAGGAAGCCCAGTACAAATAACATACAGGTCCTAAAGAAAAGAAAATTTACAAAGAGGACCCCGAAACTTGCACAGAGCACCCCGAGCTGCCTGGAGAAACCACAATCAGACCCACCACCGCCTCGCCCCAAATTCCTAGGCTCTGCCGGCGGCGCCGTACCGCCGTCCGTCGAGAAGAAGGCGCCACCACCTTGTAGAAGACCGCAGACGCCATCCGCCGCGAGCAGCGGAATCTAACCACGCTGAAAGAGCATGGCCAAAGCGCCATCTTCCCGCTGCCACCGAACTTCCAGCCGCCACCGCAGCGCCAAGGACCACCACCACCATCACCCACCTCCGCACGGACGCTCCCCTCGCCACCACGGCCGGCCGGAGCAGAACCCACGAAGAAGACGACCACCTGCAACACCACGACCAACAAAAACGGGAGCCCGACCACCTCCAGCTTCTCCCCTCGCCGCCACGGCCGGCCGGAGAAGCAAGGGAGGAGAAGAGCGCCCGACGAAGCTTCACGACCTCCCCGGCACCGAGGCCGGAACGGAGAAGGAAGGGGAAGCACCACGCCCACCACACCAACGCCACCATCTCCGTCCTCGGCAGCGTTGACCGGGCACTCACACCTACACCTACCCTAACTATACACGCACGGCAGCCTCCGGAGCTCCCCCCCTACCTCATAGCGCCTGAACGGCGGCCGGAGGCAGAGGGGAGCGGCGGATTCGCCGGCGAGAACAAGCACGCGCTCGGTCGCCTCCTTTTCCGCCTCACTGCACTGTAGCGGAGCGGATAAGGTGGCCGAGAACCCCTCCCTATGTTTTTATATCTACAAGTGTTTTTGGTACAAATCTATAATGTAGATAACTCTTAGCGTGTTACACACACATGCGCTTGATGTGGATTGGATCAATACCATATGAAAGCGTTAACCAAAATCCCAACAGAGATTTTGCAAGCTGCTTCCAAGTATTTAGCAACAAAGACACAAACATTGCTGGCAATCCTCCACACAATGTTGTCCCACGAATTCAATATCTGAGCTCCATAAGAAAGTCCCCACTTTTCATCCATGCACTTTTCGAGAAGTTCACCTTTCGTGCTAAACCTTTTTGTTTTGTCTGAAATTAATCACGAACTACTGAAAAAGACCATATATAAAAGAAGAAGGGTAAACCGGGCTGAGTCGTAACCAAATCTTGATCGATTATTCCACAGAGTCAAAATCCCCAATTGGATTCTAATCTCCAAACATCCAGAAAACCCGTGGATCCCCGCCCTGCTGGTGTCCGGCTAGTCCGTGCCGACCTGCTCTTGCAAGACCCTGAGTTTGCCCAACCCGTCCACAACCCAAGTCAATCACGTCCCCGACCCATCTCTACCTCTTGACCTACCTACTTGTACAGACTGATGTCAAGCTCAACATTGTTTGTGCCCTTATCCCATCATCGCCGTGTTCGTCGGAGGTTGCCGACCCCCTCGTTCCTTCAAGCTGCGTTACACAACTAGCGAAACAACATCAATAGGGTGAAGCGATGTGGCAGTACACGTCATACTTTCTACTCCCTCCGTTCGGAAAAGGATGTCACAAAAATGGTCTATCTATAGTTCATTTTTGTGACATCTTTTTCCGAACGGAGGGAGTAGTATGGAAAGTAAACTCTCTCAAGAGTTCCGGGATGAACAAGCGGAGTTTCTTTTTAATTGTGTATGTTGGTCATATGTACCACCCTTTTGGTTGCATTTTTGTGCGAAAGCGTTTCCAAAATTTGAACCTGAACCCGCGCGAGTAAAGTCATGCCAGTCAATCTGGCTGAACTGACTGCTAATCAGCACGCGCATGCACACATGCCTCGGTGAGAGGCCAAAATGTTAAAAAGCTGTGGTATTTTAACATAATCATTCCACCGAGAGATCGTTAATTCCATTAGTATCCAGTAGTAGAAAATAATCGACAGGTGCAAATTGGAAATGTTTTTTCTTTTTTAAGAGGGTGGACCAAGCAGGTATGAGCAGTTGTATATTTGGGACGCAGCAGCAATTTTGTGTCGAACGTCAAGCACGCTCAGTCAGCTAGCTTGATAAAGGAAGGAAAGAAGAATCCGGCCGGCCTGTTCCCCGTACGTACGTGATCCTGAAGAGATATATGCTCTTTTTTCTCCAGTAGTACTGTGTCCAGAAAGAAAATAAGGAGAGACGCTGTCGTTATTGCGCTGGACACGTCTTTTACCAGGACGTCGATCAGTGACGGATTCATCGCTGCACGTCGCCCTCACGGAGACGTGGACGGCCAGGATCCCATCCCGTGCTTTGGGGCGAGGCGTCTCTTGCTACCTGGAGACGGACGTCGTGGTCACGGGAAGGAGCCAAGGCCCAAGGGTCTTTCCCTTCACGTGCTGTGCAAGGTCAAGGCCTCAAAGCAAAGGAATTTGACGGGAATGATTGCAGCACCTGAATTGTGGCTGGGCTCCAGCAACCCATCCACGCCAAACCAGCACGCACCAACTTGGCCTACTCAGCGTGAACGAGGGAATACAGCGGGAGCGAGCGCCACCAGGCAACCGTGGATAGCCCACAGGCCTCCGCAGGGGTCTCACGGAGCAAATCAGATACCACTCATGAATTGCTCGCTCGTTTTATTTCGTCTCAAGGTTGGTTATCCAATTTAACTTCTTTTAGGAGCTAGTATCGGGTACCTGGAACGCACGTATAATTTAAAACAACTTCGGTACAGATAATAAAATAGCACAGAGAGATGCAATCTGAGTGATATATGCTTGAATGTGATCTTACATGCATGGTGCTAAATCTTTCATTCCATTTGAAACCTTGTAGATGATACTTCAATCCCTTATATATATTGGCAGATTAGCACCATGTTAGATAGTTCCCACCCAACTATATTTTGTTATCTTCAGTCTCTTTCATTCCGGTTTGGATCCCTTATACTCCCTCCGTTTTTTCATATAAGATGTTATAGTTTTTGTCCACATTCACATGCACATAAATGTATGTAGACACATTTTTGTGTGCATGTTCACTAATTTTAGTGTGCATGTAGACAACATGTGTAACACCTAAAACATCTTATATTAAAAAACGGAGGTAGTAGAAGATACTTGAATGTGATCTTACATGGTGTTTAATCTTTTCAGGAAAGGGTTAATGACATACTCCCTCCGTTCCAATTTAATTGACTTGCTATGCATTATATGTGGATGTATCTAGACATGTTACATGTCTAGATACATCCACATATAATGCATAGCAAGTCAATTAAATTGGAACGGAGGGAGTACATCCAAATAACCTAATATCTTGAAGTGATGTTTCACCAGCTACTCAATTCCTTACAACATTTTTCTTCAGATTTTGAACGAAAATAAATGCTCGACTAATGTAGTTCGCTTCCTCTCTCAAAACCAAGAAAAGAGTCGCTAGCATGGCGAAGTAACATGAACAAAACTTGAAGAAGCAGATCTTCGGCTGTCACTATGACCTCCACTGAGTTGAGCATGGCAGGTGCAGTGCGCTGCCCCAAGCCTCATGGAGCGTGCATGGTTCGCTCCCCTGAGCCGAGCATGGCCCACAACTGGTCTAAGGATGCTGCCTGCAACATCGACATGAGGCAGTGAAAAGGATTGATCATAAAAATATTTTCTTGCATAACCCAAAGAAAAATTATGCAGTAAAAGGATTGATCATAATCTGCTTCATCCAACTCCGAGTGTAAAGTATGACCAAACTGCATTCATCTCAACATAACTCAAATTAATAATGTAGTTCACAATTTTTTTTTTACTGGAAGCAGATGCATGAATTGGTGACAACATAAGCATATAAATCATCAAAGTACAATATGTGCCTATCCACGTGTTTGAAACATGATGTGATGAAAACGTCAAAACAAATGTGGTGAAAAAGAGCTCATTTTATAGTCAATTCTCAGGAATGAGCATGATGCACATTATTAGAGGAAAATCAACTACATAGAGCTCATTTTGCATCCACCTTAACTTCTTTTAGGTCTACGAGTGCACGATCTTTCCCAGTTTAAGGCATAGGTTGCCTAGATATCCCTATATCAACATATGTTCATTTTCTTTTCACCACAAATCTTCCATGACCGATAAAATTCCTGGAAGGGAAAAGTTACTTTCTCGTGATCCGTTAAAATTGTCGGGAGAAAACAATCTAGCACTTACAGTTCGTACATATAATCCATGTACTCAGCCAGGTTCGTTGGATCGATTTTGCGGCCAGTCTTTACAGGTACGAGCAGGGCTGAACATAAGCCATTCTCCCGAATTGCTTTTCCCAAATATTGGGATTTATCTCGAAACAGGCTTTCGCCCCGCTTTATAAATAAAGCAACATGCCAAGCAAGTTCATACACTGTTACAAACATAAGATGCTGGGGGCGCAGCACAAGGAAGCCCACAAGAAATAAGCAAGAAAAGGCGGTGGTGGGGTGAAGGGGGGGGGGGGGGGGGGGGGGGGGCGGTGAGAGAGATACAGCGAGAAAAAGAAGCGAAGGGCGAACAAAAAGAGACTAAGCCCCTCGGCGCTAGCTGGAAGAAGAGGAGGAGATGCGTCGAGCCGTCTCCACAAGCCTAGCAAGCATGTCATCCAGCTGCCCCCTGTCCCGTTGCCTAGACAACGGGTGCCACTGCTGCAAGGAAGCCCGCAAGAAATATTTGGGATTTAACCGTACGGTCATTCCACCTGTCGAGCTCCGGCGGTAGAGCAATCAAATTGGAAAGCTTTTCTGTTTCTTTTAGAAGTGGACCCTGCAGGTGCACGCATCATGCATGTATGAGAGCTGGTCTGCTTCTCTCAGACGTCAAACACGCTGAGCTGGCCAGTGTGCCCGGTCGTGCGTGAATGCCGTCATCCGCCGCCGCAGCAGCACAAAAGCAAAATCCTCGAGCCGGCGCATTGATCCGAGCCGTTCGCTGGTGCATCTCTGCGTTGTCACGCCATGGTCCAGTCGGACAGTGACGTGGTAGCATCTCTCGACCACGTCAACGAGCTGGGCTCCTCGTAGACTTCCTCGCCGAGCTAGCTGGACGTACGCACGGATACGGTCTACGTAGACCCCAAACGATCTCCTAAAGTCCGATGTAGACCATCCTCTCTAATCACCTCAGACACAAGAATGTTTGGATCGTCACAACATCTAAAAAATTTCTCAACCTTTTTTTAGCACATGATCGATCGATGCATATATGATTGGTCGAGCAAAGCGAATCCACGGGCCGCCATATATATACGACGATGGCGCTGATCCATCGCCAGTAATCGAACGTGTCTCAAGATCATGAATCCAAGTGAAGATTGCCTTGTTATAACGTATTCCTCGTTAGGGAGGACATTAGCTTTAAACCGATCGCCAACTAGTGCACCTATTAGACACTAACACAGGGATTATGTGAGCGTCTGTGTTGTACTGTGTTTCGCAGAAAAAAAACAGAGGGATTAGCGATTGCTTACAAGCTGTCGAAGAAGATGGGATTGCCTGCTTGATGCAGGCAACGCTTAGGGTTGTTGAGGACGAGCTGCAGGGTCGAGGGAGAGGCCCATGGACGCCGGCTGCACTCGTTGGAGGTGGCCGGCGGTGGTCTTGGTCTTCTGATCCCTTCAGCACCCTTATCGGATCGGTCGCTAGGAGTAGTGGTCTCGTATGTGTGTTATCTCTTAGAGAGATCGATACCTCCTCTTATATACGTGGTGCTGTGGGACCAGGGACCAAACCAGTTGGTTTTGGGTGCCCCGACCAGGGCCTTTTCTGTTACGTACGGTGAGGTCACTACTAGGAGAAGGGCTATCAGTGGCGCACCAAATTGACATTCTGTGGCGCACCCCAGAATTACTGGGTGCGCCACAGAATCGTCGCCACTAAAATTTGTTTTCTGTGGCGCACCATGGGCATGCGCCACAGAAAACCACTTTCTGTGGCGCACCGATGCCGTGCGCCACAGAAATAGCTCGGTAGGCCGCATAGAATAGGAATTCTGTGGCGCACCCACGGCTGGTGCGCCACAGAAAGTGGTGCGCCACAAAAAAATAAAAGCGTGCGCCACAGAAATATGAAACAGTATTACAGGTTTTTTTTCATTTTGCTGTATAAATACAGGTATATACAGGATTTATCCAGAAATACAGATATATTTGACAGGTATATAAACAGACACACATTAATCACTATTTCATCACACATATTACTTAGTGTGCCCGAGATACATACACATAGTCACAAAAGTGCCGAATGTTAATTTACACAATATATTAGTTATGATAGAAACAAAAGTTCATCATTTCACACTACACAATACAAATGAAGTGTTCACCGCCTAATTAGGATCAAATGTAGCACACATCGGCGATGATGGTGAGCAAGATCGCGCGGGAGCATGCATGATCATGGCTTCCTCTTCTTGAGCGGCGCCGGGAACGGTAGAATGCCCCCTTTCGTCCTCCACTCCCTGGTGTCACTCTGCGCCGCTAGTCGTTCTTCCATCTCCCTCTGAGACAACGCTGAAGATGGATTGGGATATATATTGGTTAGTGATATACATAGAGTATAATTTGTTCATCTAAGTATAGAGGCAAGACGATCAATCAATGTTGTCATGGTTGGAAATCATATGGCTATCCTATTTGGGTTTCATAGCATAGCATATATAATATATAACCCTACACATGCACTTCTACAAAAAAGTACACACTAGCTAGTAATGCTTAGCAAGGCTATCTTTTATAATACATCCTACGTACCGAAGCGGAAGTGGAAGGACTGTGGGGACCCCGGACTAGCTGTCCGAAATACCCGATTATGCTCGACGCAACGATCCCGTGATCAGTCTGTCGTTGCACATAATCCGAACTGAATACCAAAGTTTACATCCATACAATACCGAGTTTTAAAGTCTTACAAACCTGGCCATACAAGCCTAATTATACATAGGTGCCTTCAAGGGCCAAATCATCTTTATTCAGCGGAAGCTACGGTAGTAGGGCTAAACCATCACGACAACACCCGACAGGCAGCTGACTTATGAAGATCTTAGTTCGCATAGACGTCACCAAACTCCTCTCCAACGTAGGGTTCCTCGAAATCTGGCTAAGACAATAGCCAGGGACGAAACCAATATGAGTACATTTGATTGTACTCGCAAACTACCCCAACTTGAGTAAGCACTAGCTTTTATTTCTTAAAAACTTTTACTTGAAAACTCTCAAAAATCTTTTTAATAAAAAAAAGGGGTGAAAAGAAGTTTATAACTATCCTTTAAGAAAACGCCATTTTTAGCTGTTTCCCCGAAACTCATCCGGTATCCAACCACATTCCAATCATGGTTCCCAAACCCATCACAACCTCGTACCAACTTATTGGTACAGGTATGCAACTTTTTTCTACTTCATTTTCCTTTCAAAACTCAATATTTTATAAAATTTGCACATGGTCTTAAAACAGCCTCCCAACTGTCCATATCCGAGGACTCGGCTATTCGAATAGTTTTACCCTCTGCAGAGGTAGTACGCTTTTCCCACACCCATCCGGTCACTCATCGTGTCAGCCACGTCCCGCCATACCAGAGGTATGCGAAGTTGAGTTCCCGGCCATAGCCTGTCCTTTGCTCATGCTAGTATAGGACCCTGCCGCTACGACACTTTCCACCGACACTCAAATCCTCAGAAACTAAGTGTGGGGACTCGTAGTTCTGCCCGGCGGACCCAAGGGAGCCCTTCAATCCTCTTCCTCCGACACGCTCATACCGGCTTCCGGTAGACTACAATGAAGAGGACCCAGGTCAGGGGGTAGGTCCTCAGACCATCCCCTCATGGAACGAGGTCATCCTCGTTATTGAGGTATCCAGTACTAACACGAGCAAATTATATGACTACGCCCTTGCCCATATGTGGGTAAATGTGGTCGCACAGGTTATCGGCTGGTAGTCATGGTACAAAGACACAATGTGCATTTTTCATAAACATCACCACACTTCACTTCTCTACTTCCATACCGACATCCCGGTATACCATAATTCATCCAAGGATTTTCAAAGGAGTTTTGAATAAACAATGTTTTTCCCATCCTATAGTTTTATATAAACAACTGATATCTCTACATAGAGTGACAAAATAGTTTTTCATAAACTTTTGAAAAGGTTTTCACAATCATTTCCAATTCTCATAGCAAAATACTTTTAGTCAAACTTGGGTGGTTCGTAATCCCACCAAAAGATTTTCATAGAAGGCTTTGGAGTAAAACAAATTCATTTCGAAATCGTTGTAGACCATTGACACCTCTATATCGGGTGTCTCAAGAATCTACTTGTATTTTGGGAAAGGGTTTTCAAAGTCATAGCTTTCGTGGCAAACACCACATAAATCAATTATGCTACTTATAGTAAAACAGGTAAATCAAAATAGATGTATATAGATGCAAGCTCAGTGAAGTAGCTTGCCTGGTTTCAGCCTAGTGTCCCTGGACTTCTCCTTGTTGATCAATATAATAAAATTCCCATCCTTCCTCGATCAATTCTCTCCGAATACCACTCCGGTAGCGTTATTATCTAGCGTCGCAATCAGAGAAGTAAACAACAATCAATACACCAAACAAACCACAAGGGGCACACAAACAAATAACAACCACAAGCATCAAACTAATTATTTAAGCAACAACTAGGACCTACACTTACAAGGGCCTTATACTAATCAATGGTTTAACGCTTATACACAAGCTAGGGCCAATAATAGGCAGCAAGGGTTGGCATGCTACAATGTCAGTAGCTATGGAATGCTACTGAGGTTTAAGCAATACCTTAAAAAAAATCAAACCACTCAAGAAATTTCATCCACAAACAATTCCTAAACTCTAGGAAATTCTAGGGAATACTACCCTAGTAACATTAACCCTAGATAAACACAGGCAACACTAAACTTTTCTAACATGCTAAATAAATGAGATAACACACTCATATAAGAGAGTATCACATCTGTATAGGCTAGGAAACACAAATTTAACACTAACACACTTTTCTAACAAAGAACATATAACCACTACAATAATTAACAAAAAGCATAACCACTAGTTAAATACACCAACGATAATCTATAGCTCTAAAAATCACATGATGGCATGACAAGTTTACGCAACTAAGGGGATCATTAACATGATCACCAAGGCTTAATAGATGTCTTTACTTAGGTTAGGTTACTGGGTTAATATTTCCTAGTCAAACAACTTAAACATTCAAGTCACACAAGGTCAAACAGAACAATATAAGGGAAAACACAATCATTAGTGAAGTAATTCAAAAAGTTTTTGTTGGTTCTGAATTTTGGGTCTTATTAATCCTTATTATAAATTTGGGATGTTACAAATCCTTCCCCCCTTAAAAAAATCTCGTCCCGAGATTTGCCCGGGGGTACAGGGGATTGTGAGGTACGGGTTTTGGGGTTGACTACTCTTCCGAGGTCGTTGCTTCTTCAGTAAGGTCGCTATGTGAGATCTTAACACTTGATGTTGCGAGGCTTTCTATTGGTTAGTTGTATAAGAATGTGGGTGTCTTTTATGTCATCGAATTGCCTTAGTCATACAAGAAGAATTTGTTAACAAGGTAGCTAGTCTTGTCATCAAATCACTTTTCATATTCCAGAGGCTGAGATGTACTGAATTATCTGATGTTCCGATTATTTGTGTATGACACTCCATTGTTTGAGCATACAAAAGTGAATTGCTAACAAGTTCATGAGGCTTGTTACCAAATCACTTCTATATAACCCGAACATTGGATGATCACACTATTTCTAGAGAGGTTAAGAATAATAGACTCTGATATAAGAGTTTCCAAATACTCAATGATAGTCTGGTATATCGCTTCTTTGGTTCTGGGTCTTCACGCAGCTTCGCAGGTGTCTTCACACGTAAGTTAGAGTGCACCAGAAAGTTAGGGTTTTCGGGAAAACTTTGTGGTTGAGGGGCTTATGTTAGTTTTCAAGGGAGTTGGGTACCATACCCTAAACATCAAACTGTTATACCTAAGATCTTAAATGACCAACTTTACATAGGCCTCTAATTCTCGATTTTTCAAAATACCATTCCAATATCTCTGGTAAGGCCACTACTATCAACTAGTTAATTTGAAACATGGTCCTGTCCAAGTTAAAATTATTAATCCACCCTCATCTTCCTTGGGCATAAACTCTTTATCATGGTATAGTTCAATCTATCGGGTACCCATCAAATCTTTTTAGGCATAGTCTTCCCATTGCATTCTATCACAAAAATCATAGTGCTCCACCAATTACTTCTTGATTGATTTTTCTCCCAGATAGGCATATCTCATAATATCTGACTCCTTCAGGTTGTCATTTTCCCACGACCATATCATCAAAGCTAAATAAAGCATCCAACAATCATGTGATCATATCACCAAGAATTGACCCACTTTCTAACCAAATTCAGGTTTGATCTCAACACTTTTGGCCTTGACCTCATAACCAAAGATAATGATCTTTCTAAGAATAATCCAAACAGAGCGTGGCAAGCTCTGAAAACTACTGTCACCTAGAATGTCCGGCTACTAGACCAAGTCATATTGATTCCTAGAATCCGATAAACATTCATTTATCCTCCACCAATTATTTCTTGCATACAATGGTCTGCTCATTTGCTAATTCATCTCTAACCACTTCTTATATTCCTATAAGAATTTATTACAAAGGTCACTTGCGCTAAGAATCACCCTAAACATTCCAGCACCGGAGTATTTTTCTTAATTTACTTGCTTCTAACCAATCCAACTCCTTTTATCAGCAAGTGCTTCCTAAAAATCCAATAACTTTCACCTTTATTTCTAAACCTTAAATCAAGGGTCACGTCTTCTAGCTCCAGATATCCACCAATGGTTGGGGACCACAACTGGTTAGCCCCGGAACATTATCAAATATATCATTTGTCCAAACCAATTAATTTATCGATCCACTCCAAGTTTTCACTTCTATTCTAAACCCCAAATTTTTGATATTACTAACATCATCCACCAAATTTTGATCTCATCAACTAGATTCTTAAGGGATCCTTTTAACCAATAATCTTATAGTTCAACACTCTTATATCCTCCTAAAGTTCTCCTTTTACCAAATAGTTTTGAGTCATCCTATGGCACCTCTTTCCTTTGTCTAGAAAAAGCAGTTAGTAATTTTGCAAAATTTGGTTAGATGAGAGATTTAAAGTTAGGTCAATTAGGTTAGTTATGTTTATTTTTCATAATCTTTTGTTAGTCCGACGGGATACGACTAGTGTCATCGAACGTCGGGTCTTGAATCTTCATCTTTCTCGATAGCTTGATGTGGTTGTACAAAACGACGTATGAAGGCCGCTATCCGTCTTGCAGAAGGTCGTAGAGTCTTGGGCCTCAGGGTTGAAGTAGAGAGTATTCGATATCTTGTTCCTCTTACTGGGACAAAATTTTCTGGAGGGTTTTCTAAGTCGGACTTTTGAAAGGATACAAAAATCTCAGGCTATTTGGTTAAAGATCAGGGGTCTTTTGTATCTTGCGGAACTGTCAGTTCTGTTTGGGAGATGGTTTAGATGAGAGGGAAAAATATTTTAGAAAGCTTTTCCTTGGCGGGTTTACATCCGTAACAAGGTGCACTTAGGTGGCAAAAGGAAACTAAACTTTTCTTTTTGTAAAACTCCTTTTTCCATCTCACAAACAACACACAAGCAGAGTACACACAAGCAAGGTGCACACAAGGTACGTCTAGTACCAACGGATGTCTAATACGCGTAATAATCGGGGTGAAACAACCAGGGTTCCTATCATATGTTTTTCCTATGGGTCTTGGTTAAACAGGGGTGCTGAAATCTTTATTTCGTCGCCTTAGTCTTCAGCTGGAGAAACTGAGATTGTCGAAGTAGCAACTTGAGTAGAATTGCTGAGGTTGAGCTGAGGTCTTCGGAGGTCTCTTGCTTTGTTGGTGTCGACGATCTTGGCATTTGCAATTCAACCCCTTGATGTTGAATGTTGAGTATTTGCGATGGAAGCTTCTTCTTGTAGGTACTGGCCAATTAGGTCTCACTTGGGTTCATCGTCAAGTAGGTTTTGAACGGGTAAGAGATAACGGAAGAACTCTTGGAAAATCTTAAAATAGAGGGGTAAGACTGTAAAATATTTGAGAAGATGAGAGGAGCGAAGTCATTTTCGGACTTCTCAGAATAAAAATATATTTTGGTCGTAATATATTTTCTTAACAAAATATTTCCTTTCCTAACTAACGTCCATGCTAACTAAGGTCTGTTACAGTCAACCTGGCTCTGATACCAGCTCTGTGGGGACCCCGGACTAGCTGTCCGAAATACCCGATTATGCTCGACGCAACGATCCCGTGATCAGTCTGTCGTTGCACATAATCCGAACTGAATACCAAAGTTTACATCCATACAATACCGAGTTTTAAAGTCTTACAAACCTGGCCATACAAGCCTAATTATACATAGGTGCCTTCAAGGGCCAAATCATCTTTATTCAGCGGAAGCTACGGTAGTAGGGCTAAACCATCACGACAACACCCGACAGGCAGCTGACTTATGAAGATCTTAGTTCGCATAGACGTCACCAAACTCCTCTCCAACGTAGGGTTCCTCGAAATCTGGCTAAGACAATAGCCAGGGACGAAACCAATATGAGTACATTTGATTGTACTCGCAAACTACCCCAACTTGAGTAAGCACTAGCTTTTATTTCTTAAAAACTTTTA
Source organism: Poa pratensis (assembly GCA_947311845.1). Taxonomy (NCBI): domain Eukaryota; kingdom Viridiplantae; phylum Streptophyta; class Magnoliopsida; order Poales; family Poaceae; genus Poa; species Poa pratensis. Next base: position 40,765,908 of record CAMZMU010000095.1, on the reverse strand, counting down.
CTTGAAAACTCTCAAAAATCTTTTTAATAAAAAAAAGGGGTGAAAAGAAGTTTATAACTATCCTTTAAGAAAACGCCATTTTTAGCTGTTTCCCCGAAACTCATCCGGTATCCAACCACATTCCAATCATGGTTCCCAAACCCATCACAACCTCGTACCAACTTATTGGTACAGGTATGCAACTTTTTTCTACTTCATTTTCCTTTCAAAACTCAATATTTTATAAAATTTGCACATGGTCTTAAAACAGCCTCCCAACTGTCCATATCCGAGGACTCGGCTATTCGAATAGTTTTACCCTCTGCAGAGGTAGTACGCTTTTCCCACACCCATCCGGTCACTCATCGTGTCAGCCACGTCCCGCCATACCAGAGGTATGCGAAGTTGAGTTCCCGGCCATAGCCTGTCCTTTGCTCATGCTAGTATAGGACCCTGCCGCTACGACACTTTCCACCGACACTCAAATCCTCAGAAACTAAGTGTGGGGACTCGTAGTTCTGCCCGGCGGACCCAAGGGAGCCCTTCAATCCTCTTCCTCCGACACGCTCATACCGGCTTCCGGTAGACTACAATGAAGAGGACCCAGGTCAGGGGGTAGGTCCTCAGACCATCCCCTCATGGAACGAGGTCATCCTCGTTATTGAGGTATCCAGTACTAACACGAGCAAATTATATGACTACGCCCTTGCCCATATGTGGGTAAATGTGGTCGCACAGGTTATCGGCTGGTAGTCATGGTACAAAGACACAATGTGCATTTTTCATAAACATCACCACACTTCACTTCTCTACTTCCATACCGACATCCCGGTATACCATAATTCATCCAAGGATTTTCAAAGGAGTTTTGAATAAACAATGTTTTTCCCATCCTATAGTTTTATATAAACAACTGATATCTCTACATAGAGTGACAAAATAGTTTTTCATAAACTTTTGAAAAGGTTTTCACAATCATTTCCAATTCTCATAGCAAAATACTTTTAGTCAAACTTGGGTGGTTCGTAATCCCACCAAAAGATTTTCATAGAAGGCTTTGGAGTAAAACAAATTCATTTCGAAATCGTTGTAGACCATTGACACCTCTATATCGGGTGTCTCAAGAATCTACTTGTATTTTGGGAAAGGGTTTTCAAAGTCATAGCTTTCGTGGCAAACACCACATAAATCAATTATGCTACTTATAGTAAAACAGGTAAATCAAAATAGATGTATATAGATGCAAGCTCAGTGAAGTAGCTTGCCTGGTTTCAGCCTAGTGTCCCTGGACTTCTCCTTGTTGATCAATATAATAAAATTCCCATCCTTCCTCGATCAATTCTCTCCGAATACCACTCCGGTAGCGTTATTATCTAGCGTCGCAATCAGAGAAGTAAACAACAATCAATACACCAAACAAACCACAAGGGGCACACAAACAAATAACAACCACAAGCATCAAACTAATTATTTAAGCAACAACTAGGACCTACACTTACAAGGGCCTTATACTAATCAATGGTTTAACGCTTATACACAAGCTAGGGCCAATAATAGGCAGCAAGGGTTGGCATGCTACAATGTCAGTAGCTATGGAATGCTACTGAGGTTTAAGCAATACCTTAAAAAAAATCAAACCACTCAAGAAATTTCATCCACAAACAATTCCTAAACTCTAGGAAATTCTAGGGAATACTACCCTAGTAACATTAACCCTAGATAAACACAGGCAACACTAAACTTTTCTAACATGCTAAATAAATGAGATAACACACTCATATAAGAGAGTATCACATCTGTATAGGCTAGGAAACACAATTTAACACTAACACACTTTTCTAACAAAGAACATATAACCACTACAATAATTAACAAAAAGCATAACCACTAGTTAAATACACCAACGATAATCTATAGCTCTAAAAATCACATGATGGCATGACAAGTTTACGCAACTAAGGGGATCATTAACATGATCACCAAGGCTTAATAGATGTCTTTACTTAGGTTAGGTTACTGGGTTAATATTTCCTAGTCAAACAACTTAAACATTCAAGTCACACAAGGTCAAACAGAACAATATAAGGGAAAACACAATCATTAGTGAAGTAATTCAAAAAGTTTTTGTTGGTTCTGAATTTTTGGGTCTTATTAATCCTTATTATAAATTTGGGATGTTACAAGGACCCTGAGGCGTGCATGACATCGTCGAGGATGATATTTGTTAACTACAGCCGGATGCAATGGAAGTCTTGTCTATAATCAGCATCGGTGAGACTTTCCGCCATTTTGGTGTATTCTGCGAGATTAGATGCAATCTTCGTTTTCTCGCAATCCCGGACAATCGTTTTAAGGTGACGGAGGGCATAGTAGGCCTCCATCACACTGCCATCCAGTTGCTTGACGCAATGGAATCCGGTCCCATGCAAGAAATTGTGTGTGTTGTCGTCCTCCGTGAAAAATTCCGACTTCTTATGGAAGGGGCCGCCCTTTTTGGGTGCGCCACAGAAATACAATATTCTGTGGCGCATGGCGGATGGTGCGCCACATAATATGAACTTTCTGTGGCGCACTGGGCCACGTGCGCCACAGAATCTCCCCAGATGGACCTGGCCCAATAATTGGAACGTGGGACCCACGCTATTTCTGTGGCGCACGGGTGGGAATGCGCCACAGAAATATGAGATTCTGTGGCGCATTTGCTTCCATGCGCCACAGAATGTCCGATTTCTGTGGCGCATGTCTGTCAGATGCGCCACAGAAAGGCCAAAATTTTTGTGGCGCACCTTCTTCCATGCGCCACAGAAATATTTCTGTGGCGCACCAATTAAGGGTGCGCCACAGAATGCCAACCCACCTATAACCCTTTTCCTAGTAGTGGGTCCCTGAACGTTGGTTCGGGGGCCTCCATTTAACGTTCTTTAGACTCTGTCTAAACCTGACACATCAACCCAACATTCTCCCACTTGATTGTTAGTTTTAACTTCATTCGCCCATCCTCTATAGGAATAATATTAAAGTAAGGTGTTACAACAGTTAATGAAATGTCATTGAATCTCAATACTTATAATACATCAACCTACTTCAAATAGAAAACATACTACTTATCGGGAGTGGTTTATTTAGAAGGTTCTTATTTCCAGAATCAAAAGGCTTTCCGGCAACCCATGCCAGCAACTTAATCTTAAAATTGGGTGGTAAGCCTTCAGTAACGGATCCTTAAAAGCATATAAATAGGATTATGGATTCTATCTTTCACAACACGAAACATATTGTCAATGGTTTTGGCAACACCATTTGACTAGTTGTTACTCGCATAGGAAACTGCATGTTCATATTGCACTAGGTGGTTTAAAATGTCGTCTACCACCATAATTTTGGGATAAAAATTCTATGAGGTTACCAGACTTCTTATTAATGAGCATGTAAACTTTATTGCCTTGCATATTTGCAAGACTTTTCGCGGCCTTTCCAGTGGTCCACTTCTGGACTTTCTTATATATTTGCCAATTATCCCGATCAAAATTAGGACGCGTTCACACTTGAATACTTATATTGCTTCTGACAGCCGAAGCATAAGGAACCGACATTATCTGATCAACTCATAATGGTTCCTTACACACTAAAAATGTCCAACTTTATTGCCCTTAACTTTATTAGCAGCTCATAATGGTTTTTTTTGCATAGATTTATCCTATCTTTTCAGGTGAGTAAGGTCGGTGTGTACGTGCCTTGTAACTTGTTTTTTATCTATAAATGAGATATGTATTACCATGCAAAAAAAGTAAAAAAAAAACTGAGTTTTTTGCCAGTCTAGACAGATACATAGTCCATGTGGACCAGGTCATCTAGCTCCTCACAAGGAATTCATCTTCAGTTGAGACGTCAGCTGGCCCGCGAACATGAAATGCATTTTGAAGCCGAGGATCATGGCATACTACACAATAGCCGGTTGACCGATGGAGACGACGATGTCGTTTTTCGCTCGACACATTTTTTACCGAACGTCGCTTTATGAAAGGCCGGGTTAACGGTAACATACCTGCCGCTGTCGTCGATCTCTACGATTTTGCTAGCCAATGGGTATGATGCCACATCAAAATTTTGACAAGCAACGCTAATGACTCAACAATCAACCAATTATAAACACCTCGTAAACTCTAGAACTTTCAGGCACACCACTTGACGAATCTCTAAGGTATTTGTTAAACCACGTGTCTTAGAACTCGCAGCCATGATCAATATTGAGGATACAAGTACACGAGGAGACATAAATATACAATATGATGATCGCAGTATCCAAAAAATAATAAAAATAAAGACATGTGGTTTTATTTCTTCTCGGATCCGGGAGATTCAATTTAATGAGAAGTTCTTACCCAAAAATAGAAAGGAAACAACTAATGTTATTTTTTTATTAATGATTATGGTTCAAAAATATAGCAACAGTAAACTAGTCGTTAAAATTGTATAATAAAGAACCTTATATTTTTTACATCTCTATTAGATCGCTAAATTCTTAAGTGTTATATGAATGTGCATTAGTTTCAATCCTATATGTAATTAGTGAGTTATAAACAAGTAAAAAAGTTCAGTATAAATAAATAATATTATTATAATTTAATTCAGACACAATTGGCATATTACTATTTATTTATTAATAATAATAACTAGTAATTTCATATTTAAATGAAAGAATCGTATTCGCTGATAGGGTTTTTGTATACTGTCCGTTTTTGCGAATTGCATTTTTCTCTGTCCGAGAAATTTCCCGGATGGATTTTGAACCGGGACTAGAGGGGGGGACTAGTCCCGGTTCAACGGTTATGAGGTCGCATGAGACTAGTCCCGGTTCGAACGGGACCTCTAGTCCCGGTTCGTGATACCACCCGGGACTAGAGGGGCCCCGCCCGGCAGGGCCACGTGTGAGGTCCTCTGTTTTCCTATATAGCATCGCCCCTGCTCACCCCCTCTCCTCTGTTTTTTTTCATCCTATAAGGTGAGAGGTGTGTGCTAGTTTGTTGTTCCTTCCTATGCACAAGAGGTGTTCGATGAAATGCCCGAGCTAGCCAGCTTTCTTCTCCTCTGTTCTTCACCACCGAGCTCGAGTTTATCCCCATTTTCTCCACGATTTGTCAAGATTTGGCGGCGCCCCTTCTATTGAAGTGTTACAAGAGGTTAGCAACTAAACCCTTTCATCTTTCATTGATAATTAAGCTCATTACATGCTATTGTAAGTATGATGCATGTTCTTAATTGTTGCAATGACCGATGATTTTTTAGTTATGATTTGATAAAATGCACGTGTAGTTCGTAGTTTAGTTATGAGTTGATAGAATGACGTCGCATCGAGTGCCGAAGTATCGTTGTGTGCATATAATTTTAGACCTGGACTAATTTTAGCATCGTGATTGCGTTTGATATACTTATATAATGCAGATGAGCCATCCATGGATGTTATGATGATTAATATTCATATTGATCTCCTTCTTTTATAGTTGGATAAAATGCGGAGTAATCTGCAACTAAAGGAGCGCTTTCTAGCAATTCAGGAGGAAATTGCGAGATTTTTTATGGACCATGTCATAAACCCGAAGGGAAAATACAATGGCACTGAATAGACGGGCTCTAGTCCAGGTTATGATCTCCATGTAATCGAATAGACGGGCTCTAGTCCCGGTTATGATCTCCATGTAATCAAATAGACGGGCTCTAGTCCCGATTATGATCTCCATGTAATCGAATAGACGGGCTCTAGTCCCGGTTGTGATCTCCATGTAATTAATTAAATGATTAAATTCTTATAAAGAATAAAGTATATTTTTATTTGATAGATGTTTCTTTTATGAACATTTTAATATGCTATATGTATTTTTTTGATTTATAATTAATTAACCATATATTTTGCAAGATTGATCATAGTTTTAAATATTCAATAAGGCGGGAATACAAAAAAGCCAGAGCCAGAGGCTGCCACGTGGGAGCTTCTCTAGTTCCGGGTCGTATTACGAACCGGGACAAAAGGTTCTCGACCACGCGCTCAGGCAGCGGCCACGTGGGGAGCTCTTTTGTCCCGGGTCGTAACTGAACCGGAAATAGGGGGAGGGGGCTCTAGTCCCGATTCTGTTGTCTCGGGTGCCCAGCCGGACTAGAGGTCCTCCAGACCCGGGACTAGTGGCCTTGTTTCTACTAGTGGCTAGATCATTGATTTTTTTTGTCGTGGGGGTCGCTACTGTCGATTGACTTTTTTTTCACGTGTTTATTTTATCGTAATGTTGTACTCCCTCCGTTTTTTAATATAAGATGTTTTAGGTGTTCAGCTACATCGAAATTTCTAACTGTTCGATCGGTGGAACATTTTATTCAGACCAAAACAAACACCCACGATGCAAAATTGCGATCCACCGTTCAAATTTCAAAGAGACGAGGAAAAGCTTTGCACAGGTCCTTCACGTGACCAAGCCTTTGCCGATTTGGAGCAAAACGTTGGGAGGCAAAGTGCTCAGCGCGCCCATTTGCTACGCTCTGAACTACCCCAGTTCGGGAACTAGCAGAAGCACTCCACTAGCTACACCCTCTCCATGAACCGTCTCGAAATAATTGCCATTGTTTACACTTCCGGCTTCCGGCCATCGCCAGTGACCCAGTGTGCCATGCCAAATCCGGGCAGCCCTCGCCACCGTCCTCCAAATCCTGGCCGTGCATTCATGCATCCACCGTGCAGGCTGCAGTTATAACACTCATCTAACCAAAGCTATCACACCTCACCTGCCCAGTCTGCCCACAGAGAAGAGAGCCACGAGCGAGAAGAGGCTCGAGTGAGCGAGATCACTAGCTAGCTAGACTGCGCCCTCGTCGAGTGTTGAGGCCGCCGGGGACGGACCGATCGACCATGGGAGTGCGCATGGTGGCCGGGGCGTACGCCGTCCTGGGGCTGTCGGTGGCCTTCTTCGCGCTCTATGCCATTGCGCTTGATCCGGCCACGTTCCAGCAGCTGCAGCTTCAGGTACCAACTCCACTCCACCACACTCGAGCTAGCTCACTTCTGAACTCTGAAATGCAACCATACATGTATGATTTTCTTTAAGAGTTTTGAGATGGGGTAGCTTCAATTAATGCAAGCTTCTTTAGGTTGCACTTTTCAGAATCGATGTAGACGACCGAGGTCGTTTAGATCTTGACGGATCATGCATGCTTATCTTCCACTCATCAATTTGCATCTTATTTTCTTGAATAGTACTAATTGCACGGTGTATGTACGCAGATGGCCAAGGAGTCGGGCACACATCCGCCGGAGCAGGGCCAGATGGGCTGCGCGGCCACGGCGGCGGACGCCATGGAGATGCGCGCCGACGCGGTGGTGCTGCTGCTGTTGGCTGCGGCGCAGGCGATGACGGCCATGACGGCCGTCGTGGGGACGGGCCGTGTTGGCGCCATCCTCGCGCTGTTCTTGAGCATCCCCATGGCCTGGAGGCTCACCGCCGTATTCGCCGCAGTGCTCAACGTCGCAATCGGACGCTGCCACGACCACGGAGTCTACCACCAGGTGCTCGTCGCCTGCTACGCTATCGTCGCCGTTCCATCCGGTCTGCTCTTCATCGCCAGCGTCATCGTGGTCCTCTGAGCCAAGGTCGGCGGCTAGCTGCCTACCTAACCTAGCCTCCGCACTCCGCAGACTATTTATTTACCATCTACGTAGAACTGTGCTGATGAAATAAAGCTCCAAGCACAGAGGATTTTAGGAGTTAGCGCTTTATTGCTTTGGTTAATTTCTATGGACATTTTCATCGTTGTCGTGATCAGATTCGTATTGGCTTGGAGTATTTGAGTACTTATAAGTCTGCCGCCCTTGAGCATTTTCTTATCACCGTTGTGCTTAATTAATGCATAAAAGTAACTTGAAAATTAATTTCGGAACACTGAAAATGCTAGCAGTAGTTGGGCATGCCCCTGTGCCGAGAGAATCAAAAGAAATAAGCGATACGTACTGTACTACTAATACACGGCAAGGGAATTATTAACAACGAACGGCGGCAAGGACGTTTGACAGGAAAAGCTCAACTCTGCAACAAGTTCAGGCCGCACTAGATGATTTAGAGTTGTGGGAGGAGGCCAGAGGTCGGTAGACAGGGGAGACGAGTAGTTTGTTTTTCTTTTCCGGGGAAGTGGTTTGAAAAAAGCTTGTAAATAAACTCTTTATGTCTGTTCTTCAGAATGACAAGCAATCATTGGTTGTCTATTCCAAATAATAACTTATATATAAAAGAGGGACATGACCACCCAGTCTCCCGCGGGCCACGTCACCGTTTTTTTCCTGACCGCACGATCCGTCAAACGGACGGCTAAGATTCAATCTGTGTAACTCATCCCCGCAACTTACTGTTCATGCACGAATTTTGACGCGCGCGGGCAACCGGTAGGCACCCCGTAACCGGTCATCCTCACAGCGGCACGAATTTTGGCGCACGTCCGCACGCTTTTTGGCGCACACCGCGCGGGCAGTCCCCGGTCTCCCGCTCGACTACGTTTCCCCGTTACCCGCTCCTTCCGGTCGCCTCCTCCCGTCCTCCTGCGTTCTCGCCGCGCCGCAATTCCAGGCCGCCCCCGCCGCCTTCTCTCCCACCCCCGCTTTCCTCGAGCGTCATCGCCGGCCCCCTCCACCCTCCTCTCTCCCCGGCAGCGCCTCTCCCTGGCCGCCGCCCGTCGCCTCCCAGGCCGCGCTGGCCGCGCCCCACGCCCACGCCGCCGGCCATCCTCCACCCTCGACCTCGGCCGCCTCCGGCCTGCTGCGCCCGTCTGTCCTCCTCCGCCTCCGGCCGCGCTCCGTCCCGGCGTCGTCCGAGCCTGGCCGCCCTTGGACGCGCCCCGGCCGAGCACCACCCGTCCTCGCCCCGGCTCCTCCCGAGCTCGACCCCGCGCGAGAAGCGCGCCCCTCGCGCGCCGACCGCCGTCCGCGCCTCGGCCCCTGCCTCCTCTTCGACCGGCGCCGCCTCCGCGCCCGACCGGCCGCGCTGCCTCCTCCGACCCCGTGGGCGCCGACGCCGACCAGAGCTCGCCTCGCCCGACGCTTCTCCACTGGCGGCCGCCAGCGAATCGTTCGCCCAGCTCCAGGAGAACCTCAACGGCCCGTCGCGGCCGCCGATTCGTCGCCGGAGGTATCGCCCGCCCGCCCCTCCACCTTCTCCTCGCCGTCACGAAACGCCGGCCAGCGGGCCAGAATTCGGTAGAGGCGGAACAGGGCGGCACACATGGACAACAGACCCAGGACACAGGAAGGAGATGGTGAAGGAGATGGCCGGCGAGGCTGTCAGCCTGTCATGATTCATTGACCCACTCCATTTCTTCAGCTTTCTCTTCATATTTTCCTGGTATGACTCTGCTGATAGGATTTATTTTTTATCATCGATTGACCATTGAAGTTCTTGATCTGCTCTCCGTTGAGAATTGAATGTATTTATCTTGCTTTCACACTGTCAAAGAGGACTGCAGCCTAAGGTAGTGCATCAACTTATTTTTCTTGCTATGCTGGTAAATCCCTGACTATATTTGAATTTAAGAAATGACGGCAAGTAGTCATTGTCACTATGTGGTGTCTCTATTGTTACTTTGTACGGTTTCATAAAATAATCAGGGATGGTAAATCTCTGTATAATTTTACAAACACGACTGTTATGAATTCGAGAGTCCCCGTACTTTTGTTTAACTCGATTTTCCTGTTGTTTTCTGGTAGGAGCTACAAACGACTCCATCATACCTGATGCTCCTAATGCTGAGTCACATCCACTGACCAATGCATTTGCAGAGAAAACAAATAAATGAATTGAACAATATATTGAAGCAACGGAGAAGGTAATAACTTACTTTGAACCATGTGAAATGGCACAAGCTAAGCTCCTGCATTGCCTGTTTAGCACTGTGTTGTTTCATTGTGCCAGCTTTAGATATATAGTCAGAAAAAATGCAAGTAAAAAGGGCAAAGACTAATAGTTAGTCTCATGCTGAAAAATAATTATCGTCTATAGGAAAAGATCCTATATGGTTATTGTCGACCTGAAATTGTCCGGGGGTAAGTAAATCATCTAGGAAGCCACTGATGAAGGAGCTTACCAATCTGCTCTAAGGTATGTGCACTATAGCCATGAGAAGCAGCCTCGAAGCTATTTAGTGTTTGTGTGGTGTAATGTAGTTGATAGAAACAATAATGCACAATGAGATGACTGTTTTACAATCACTGAAACTACATTTTCCATGTTTGTTATAGTGTATATATCAAACAAAGTTTACTCATATGTTCTGTGTTGCCTAGCTTTCTGTCAATGTTTCTTTCAATTCTGTTATGCATTAGTAACTATCTGTGAAGGACGAGATCAATTTTACCCATATCTATCAGTCCAGCGTCGGCATTTTTCTCTCGACCATCACATAGTGCTATTCCATAGATTAGGCATCTAGAACAGCTTGATGATACTGTCATTTCAGTTCAGCGTTTGTATAGATGATCGTTGTTTCAGCTAATATAACTATGCAACTAGATGTATATTTTACTACTCGCACCTGTTTCTTCCAGCACCACCGCAGTTTTTACTAAAACAGTACTTTGTTCTAATATTAAAAAAGATTTACATTTTTCTCCCTGTAAATTGCATTAGCTGCTACACTAAATTCATCGCTAATAATCGAAAACATCACTGTTCTTTACAAAGCCTAATGAACAGTAAAAACAACGAAACAAACCGACAACGAAAGATCTCATCATTTGGTTTCAGTGTTAAATTTAGTCGCATTTGATTTTGCTATTCATGATTTACAAATGCATTTTTAAAAGAGGCAGGTAGAAATTCTATAGTGGATGTCCTGTTTCAAAGTTAACCATGGCCCGACATTCTATTTCTCACATTCTTTTGAACTAAAATAAATTATATGCCTGCTAGCCAATGAAAAAATTTCAGGTGCCTGATTGGAAACTCTGGAAACCTAGGAGGCAGCTCAAGCAATTGGCCATATTTATTTACCTACCTTCCTAATATTCATTCATCAGGTTATTGTCTGCTCCATTTGTGATAGTTCTCACTACACATATGGAACCATGTTTGTATCTTGAAAAAGCTCACTTGAACCATATTTCAGGGGAGAACATTTTGTGTTCTTACGAATCGGCTTCGGTAATGACATGTAAATTTTCTATTTTCAAGCTGATGAGTGCTTCCACATGCATAAACGTTGATGTTTGTCATTTTCCTACAAGAAATTTTTCTTCAGATGAGTGGTAAATTGATGGAACCATGAATTTTATTTTCGCCATTCAATTCTTTTATGAAAGCAACAATGCCAATTTATTCGTCTATACGTGCAAACCGAGCTGGCCTTTTTAAGATTATATTACGTGCCAGTGCCATACATAATACTTTCTTAAATTTTCTTTTATTACAGATGTCATAATTCATGCCAGTCACCATATAAGCAACAGTGCTTCTTAGCACATGTGACTAATTTTGAAACTTTCTGTTTGTAAAGAAAGCTAGACGAGCATCATATGCCAAGGTGGCAGCGCATGCTTAGTGTTCGATGATATGGTTCTGAGGATTCTCACTGATTTGGTTATGCAGTAAAAACGAGCTAGACCGCTTCCTTCCTGATGAGGACTGTTTTTTGAGACGGAGGCTAAGGTATTTGGGAAGTGTACATTCTATTGGTTTGATTAGCCTTATGGAACGTTTGAAACTTGCTGTTAGTTATCATTTCCTTCAGTGCATTTCTTTGGAAAAAAAAAAAACAATTGTTTGTATTTGAGTTCTATTTGTATGGTTTAAAGAAATCAGTCAATGGATCTGTTTTACATTGCATATCAGATTTCAATTTGCTTACGAATCCAACTGTGTGATTTACTTGATCATGTTTGTTACTCTTCTAAGGCTCCGCCACAGGCAATAGTCAGTGAATAAAAGATGAAACAGACATTCAGGTACACCACCTGAAGATACAACCAGACTTCATTTTACAAGCTATTGGTAGGCAATTACTGAAGTAAAATCTGTACTTTGCTACATTTATTGCTCAAAGAAAGATGGAAGTTTTCTGCATCATGCACGACTAATTAGATCAACACAATTTTCCCAAAGAATTATACATACCCACTTTCATGGTACCCATGATACCAGTTTTTAGAGTGAGGACATTTGCTCCAAATTCAGCCAGTCAGATATTACCTCTTCTGCATGAATCTGCTCAACTGATTGTAGACACTCTCTCTCATGGTATCCCTATTACCAGTATTTAAGATGGAAACATCTGCTCCAGGATGATTCCTCAACCTTGCAACTGCATTTTATTAGGGGAATATTTAGTCAACCTCCAAACAGGAAACGTGGTAAGATTACTGACTCACATGCGTTTAAACAAAATCATGGAACGGAACAACCAAAATTAATAACCACACGGGTGCGGCGTGTCGCCGCGCCATGTTGCCTAGTAAGGGACAAAATCAAATGAAAGATGCGCGCAGATAGAAAAAAGGATTAACATTAACCCAAAAATTAGCATGATCACTAGAGAGGCAACCACCTCCGATTTCCACTATCAACAAATATTTTTTTTAGATAAAGGAAGCTTTATTACTTAAAAGGTTTAAGTATTACACCCAGCCTTTGCATAACCAAGATGCACATAGTCGAAACAAGTCTGTAGTTCGAAACATAAAAAGGCGAATTACATATCAAAATGAGAAATTGTAAGGACGCCTATGGTGGTGGAGGGCCGATCCGCATATTATGCTGCCATCCATGTTGGGATAAAAAGTCTCTCGCCGTAACCACCAGTCTTGTACATACCTCCATAAACAGGCCTCGATGCCCCACACGTTGCAACTGAGACCACGAACAGAGAGTAGCAGTAGTCCTGTAGATTACCTGCATAAGAGAGCAATTTTTATCCTTAAAAACCTTATCATTTCTACATAGCCAAAGCGACCAAATTATGGCAAGCGCTACCACCCTAATAAGTTGTTTAAACCTATTATCCACCCCATTCAGCCAATTGGCAAAAATATTGGCCACGCTTGTGGGTGGGTATATAGAGAACCTATCTGGATGATGGACCATATAGAACTAGCAAATTTACATTCGAAAAACAAGTGTTTGATCGTCTCGTCTTTATGACAGAAGACACACTGTTTACTTCCATGCCAATTGCGTTTCGCAAGGTTATCTTTAGTAAGAATAACTCCTCGACGAAGATACCACGCAAACACTTAGTTTTTTAGTGGAATCTTCATCTTCCAAATTTTCTTATTATTATCTACCGGCACTTCTGGCTAGATTAGTGTGTATACATAGAGTCCACAGAGAATTTACCACTATTGTGTAAATTCCACCGAAACTCATCGGACCCTTGTGTCAAATTGACAGAAGCTAGACGCTGAAGCCACTCGTGTCAAGCTACCAGTCTGGGACCAACAAGATCTCTTCTGAACGTCACAGTTGGAGGATTATTTGCCAACACTTGAGCGAGCGTATCGCTCTTGTGACGTCCAAGTACTATATTACATAAAGCTGGATAGTGTTCTCGGAGAGAGGTAGTTCCCAACCATTTATCCTCCCAGAACCTTATCTCCGATCCATCCTTAATGGAGAAAGAACCATATGGGAAGAAGAATTTTTTCGTCGCCATTAGGCCAGCCAAAAATGTGAATCACCTGGTTTCCAAGAAATCTGTGATAACGCATTTGAGCCAATGTATTTCCTCCTAACGAGAGTTTGCCACACCCCATCTTCAGTGAGTAGCTTAAACAACCACTTACCAAGGAGGCTCTATTCTTGACCTGAAGATCATGAATCCCAAGACCACCATGGTCCTTAGGGCGGCACACTACATCCCATTTGGCTAGCCGGTATTTCTTTTTTTCATTATTCCCTTGCCAAAAGAATCTAGATCGAAAGTAATCCAATCGATGCAAGACTCCCTTTGGTAATTGGAAGAAGGATATCATATACAGCACCATATTAGTAAGGACTGAATTTATGAGTACCAATCTACCACCCAGGGATAATAGTTTTCCTTTCCAACTACTTAACCTTTTTTGAAATATTTCCTCAACATGCTTCCATTGAACAATGGTTAGCCTCCTAAAGTGAATTGGGATGCCAAGATAATTTATTGGGAACTAGCCAAGCCCGCAGCCAAATAACTCAGCATATTGGGCAGCCTCGTCCTGAGCGTCGCCAAAACAAAACACCTCGCTTTTATGGAAGTTAATTTTTAGACCGGAAAGTTGCTCGAACGCTGATAATATTAATTTCAGGTCTCTTGCCTTTTCCATGTCATGTTCCATAAAAAGGATTGTATCGTCGACATATTGTAGAATGGATAATCCGCCATCCACTAGGTGCGGAACCACTCCAACAATTTGCCCATCCAATTTAGCGCGCTCAATGATTATGGCTAACATATCAGCAACTATATTAAATAATATACGTGATAATGGTTCGCCTTGTCGTAATGAAATAACAATATGTTTAAACATGTCAAGAACTAAGATAATGGATTGTTAGGCCTACTAGTAGACCTTGGGTAGCTCCAATGGCACTCGGCCCACGCCCCCATGCGAGGGCTCCTTAGGGACCACGGTCCGATCATGTTATTTTGAACCCGTCACTCGTCTCTTTCATGAGACCACGCAACAGTTCTAACCCACCGGAGAAGACGAAATCATGATCTGGAAGACGAAATAGAAGAGACAAGACAAATAAGATAAAGCAGTACGGCATAGCCTAGGGCATCCATGTAATATCTAGCAATAGACTCATTTCCAAAGTGTTAGAGTTTCGAGTATAAATAGGTGCTACAGAGTAATGGGATCCAACATCCCCAAAAGTATAAGAGACTAACTAAAAAGATTTTCTAGATATTTTCCCTCCACCTCCACTAAGAGACAATTCCCCAAACTACCCCTATAAAGTGTCATCCCACCATCATATAAAGAGAACCATCCTCTCATGACGATGCATTGTGGTTTCATCCCACGACCCCACCTCATTTTTCGTTTTGGAGAAAGAGTGAGAGAAAAGGAGGAGGGGCCGCGCGCATCCAAATACCTGGGCCCACCGCCCCGCTTTGTTGAGCCTCACGTCGAGCCACTTGACGAGCTCCTTTCCAAGACCCTTCGACGGAAACCGACAAAATCTCAGTAGAATCTAACCTAGGCCACATCAGACTCACCCGAGCGAATTAGGTTTCTGAGAAGCACCTCGCATGACTGCTTGTCTTCTTCACCACGGGCTTCGACCGTCCAAATCGGGTGGTGTTGCGTACCGACTAGTGTGTGCAGTGTATTCCGATCTATTGTTCAAACATATTTTGCAATTACATGTTTCCGTTTATCATGTTGTGCAATATCTGGTGTGGTAGAATTACTCATGATAATAGTTTGTTTAGTCATGAATTATATTCTAAAATTAATCATGAACTCGTCTAATTCTCCAGCCGGATTATACAAAGTAATATTGCTAATAAAATGCACCGCTTGTGCAACTCTGAGTACCACTATTGTGGGTAAAGACGAGAGTAGACAAATGGTTTTTTTTTGGAAAAATCTAAAATGATGTTTTAGATACATTATAAACCTCTCCGCACCAAAACATTAAGTATACGAAGCCTACATCCAAGGCGGCACCTATTGAGCGGTCGGGAGGTGGAATTGCAAATCGAATTTTACGATCTTGTACGAAGAAAATATGCTCGCCGGAGGTACAAAGGATCGTGTACAATGGAGTGACGTGATCGCTAGCGGCGTCATGACAGATGACACCGTTGAAGTATAGATGCATTATAAACCTCTCCGCGCCAATTTAAACCTCTGGGTGAACTTGTTCGATGCATGAAATTTCTAAATGGTGTGGCGCAATTCAATTAAAAATTGTAGCCCATTTTTGGTCCACGTTTAGCATTTTTCTAGATAACAGTGTAGATACTGGATACAACATCAAGTCAACATAGGACCGCCTCAATCCACATTGCCAAACCGGAAACCCATATACTACTCGCTACGCATCCACACCTATTTACCGCCTGCAGAAAGGCGTCCCTACCACTACGAAGAAGCGAGAAGAAGGCGAATATGGAGCATGGTAGTTAGTGTTCTACGTGGTTGAATTTTGTGAAGTTGAAACAATTAATTTGAAATGTTGTTGAAACATGTGCCTTAGAAACTTTCATGACCGAATTAATATGTTGGGCAAATGTAATTCATACATGCAAAAGGATGAGAGATGTTCCGATGCGAATTTTATTAGGAGTTTAGTCTAGAGAAAAACTAGGTACAAGCCTCCGTGACCTCTCAAGTTACTGGTTAAGTTCAGAGATGTGATATAAAGAGGTACCACTAGTAAGTTTGAGGAGAAGTGCTACGCGTAGTATATATGTGTGCTTTTACAGCTATACCTTCGAGCGTAAGGAATTTAACCAGCCAGCACGCGGGCGTCCTGTCCAATTTCCCGATATACATATACAGACCTGTCCCACCTGCATGGCCGAGAGCGTGTTTGAAAACTGGACAGCAGCTCCGCCCACCGCACTCACCCCCACGCTCGCCGCTGCCACTTCCGGCTTCCGGCCAGCCATGCCAAATAGGCAACCCTCGCCACCGTCCTCGTGTCCCTGACCGTCGATTCATCCACCGAGTGCACGCTGCAGCTATAACATCCATCTAACCAAAGCTACCACACCTCACCTGCCCAGTGCCCAGTGCCCACGGGAAAGAGAGCGAGAAGAGACTAGAGAGATCGAAAGAGAGATCACCAGAGTGACCGCCGTCGGTGAGTGTTGAGGCCGCCGGTGACCGATCGACCATGGGCGTACGCGTGGTGGCCGGGACCGACGTCGTCCTGGGGCTGGCGGCGGCGTGCTTCGCGCTGTACGCCATCGCGCTCGATCCGGCCTCGTTGCAGCAGTGTCAGAGAATTATGTCAACACCTGACTGTTCTAACCACGTCCACTAATTTCTCGCAATTTCGTTAACTTTAAGCCGCCCATAGAAGTTCTGTGTCCGGCCTGGTCGATGTTCCAGAGGGGAAACCTTCAGTTTAGTGAGAACTGAGAAGCGCAACCGTGCAAGCTAGCTGCATTTTTTGCTTTCGGCAATACTGATTGTATGGTGTATATACGCAGGTGACCAAGGAGTTGGACCCACATCCGCCGGAGCCGGGCCAGACACGCTGCGCGGCGACGGCGGCGGAGGCCATGGAGACGCGCGAGCTCGGCATGGTGCTGCTTCTGTGGGCGGCGGCGCAGGCTTTCATGGCCATGGCGGCCCTCATGGGGGACAGCCGTGTCCTCGCCGTCTGGGCGCAGCTCCTGAGCCTCCCCATGGCCTCCAGGCTCACCTGGGTGCTCGCCGGGGTAGTCCACGTCTCAATCGGGCTCTGCCACGACCACGCCATCATCTACCACCAGGTGCTCCTCGCCGGCTACCCCATCGTCGCCGTGTCCTTCGCTCTGTTCTTCGTCACCGGCCTCATCGTCACCCTCTGCGGCAAGGCCGACGGCTAGCTGGCTGCTTCACCTAGCTAGCTCCCCATTTATCTATCATCTACTACTGCGTTGCGCTGATGAAACTACCATAAAGTGAAGCACAGAGCCACAGAGGAGGACTTTAATTAGGAGCTAGCGCTTAATAACTGGTTAATTTGAGTTGCGTACCTTGATCACTATATATGGGCATTTTTATGGCTAAATTCGTGTTGACTCGGAGTATTTATTTGAGTACTTAATTGCTGACTAACCTAGCACCCGGCAGACAGTTTATCTGCGTCTATCATTTAGTACTGTGCTGCTGAAATAAAGCTTGAAGAGAGGATTTAGGAGCTAGCGCTTAGTTACTTTGGTTAATTTGAGCTGTATACTTTGGTCACTATGGAGTATGGACATTTCCATAATTGTCATGGTTAAATTCGTGTTGGCTCCGACCATTCGTAGCGTTGTGAGATGTGAGTGGAAGGGTGGCGTTGTAGCCTTCTGTTTAGAGTTTGATTGACCTTTTAGTTTGATTTCCCTCGTGAGAGAACAAGTCATTTTTGCATGTTGCTTTCACTTAGTCTCTCACATAGGCGTCTACGACTGCTTGTAGGTAGCTAGTT
Source organism: Poa pratensis (assembly GCA_947311845.1). Classification (NCBI taxonomy): domain Eukaryota; kingdom Viridiplantae; phylum Streptophyta; class Magnoliopsida; order Poales; family Poaceae; genus Poa; species Poa pratensis. Next base: position 40,747,801 of record CAMZMU010000095.1, on the reverse strand, counting down.
GGTACCATCACTTAGGTTTCAAAAGTAAAACTATGGACATTACAGATGCAAAATGATGTGGAGGAAGCTTTTCTTCCAAGTCCCAAAATTTTATGTCATCTTATATATACAAAAGCAAGACTACATCAACTCAGATCATATTTTCTTGGCACCCTGGAACATGGAAGCTACATGGTTTGCATGAATTTCCATACAAACATAGATGAATGGCAACATGAGGGATTCCGTGTTAGGCTGTTAGATATGGATGCAAACGCCCAAGAAGACGTGTGATACAGGATGCTAATGAGCAGCAACTCTTGTGTGTTCAGGAGAAGAGCATCTTCAGTTCATCTAGACGCGAAGAGCGGAACTCCTGGTCTGTCAGTGCTCCAGAGATCATCCGCTGCTTACGAGCCTGCACGGCTTCCATTCGTTCCTCGACAGTACCCTGTGTAACGGTAGCAGCAAGATTAATAACACAGTATATAATGAGCAGTTTCACGCAGAAGTTGTCAGCTGCCTTCTATTACAGTAACACCCGGCCCTTTACAATGTACCTACCTTGACGATGAACCTTTTGATGGAGACGCTCTTCGTTTGACCGATCCTATGGATGCGCATGACAGCTTGTTCTTCAACTGCAGGGTTCCACCAAGGGTCCTGAAGGGGAAAAAGATTGCACTAAGAAAAATAGGAAGAAAAATGTTTCCTTCTATTAGATTCAGGAAATAGTTTGAAGGAAATATTACCATGACAAATGCATTCGATGCAGCAGTAAGATTTATCCCAACGCCACCGGCCTTCAGGGACATGAGTAAAACCTGCATAAATTAAATGCACAACGTCTTGACGTTTTAATATACTGGACATTTTAATCTATGATGGCAAACTTAATGGAAAGGTCCGAGGTTAAGAAACAGAGAAGAAACATACCAGGATGCTTTTATCCTCAGAGAACTCCTTGATCACTTTCTCTCTCTGCTGAAGATTTAAGGTCCCATCCAGCCTAGTAAACGAGAAGCCGTGCCTGCCATGAAAAAGCTTGGTGAGTAAATCCTATAAATGAAGACAGAATTGAGAAATCTGAGACAGATCATGAGCACATTGACCAATAAGTTCCACTGAAGGACCATGGCTAGGTAATCCACAACTGCATGCAGCACCGTGATGCAGACATGGAAGGACATTTAAGAAACACGTCCTACAACTGCTGCCTATGATTTGGTTAGTTCAGGCAAACCACTCAAGTCTGAACCTTTCCTGTTATTGGTTAAAACCAACCGTTAACCCTAAAATATACAATCTGAATCCACATTCCAACATATAATGACAAAATCCTAAAACATGTAGTGATGTACAGTGCACTAACAGTGTAATTATAGTTGATACTCCGATGAGTTCTAAAGCAGGTAAACACGATGTGCCAAATTACAGGGAACTAGGTCCTTTGCAGCCCAGAATAGATAATTCAGATAACAGAAAAAATCAAAAATTCAGATAACAGACAGCAGCAGCAGAAGAACTCAAGAACATAGTGTTGTCGGCCTGTCATGATCTTTACAAGTAAACAGTAGTCATTCTTTGCGAGAGTTAACTGAATATTTCTTGCTTTCAGAAACATGCATAAGGCTTGCATGTCTTTGGGTTCAGATTATGAGAAATTTAAGTATATCCATGCTAGAATCCCGGGGAGAATGAAAATGCAAACAACAATCTTACCTAGAAAGTGGAATTTGCAAGAGATCTAGAAATGCAGTCCACTGGCTAAACACGATGCTCTTGGCACCTGAACTGCGAAGAGATTCTAGTTCCTGTAGAAGAAACGATATCTTGGAAGATTCGACCCAGTTCTTCTCGACATCAATTCGAAAGCGACTATTAGTTGGGGCAGTAATAAGATCTTGCTTGCTCATCGACTTTCTGCAGGTACGATCAAATTGACAGAAATGACAATATTGAAGAACGTTCAGGAAATTGCGTAGGAGGAACAACTGAAGAGTGAACAATACACTACCTACAGACTGGACAAAGACCTGCTGCCGGACTCTGCCAACTAGAAAAAATACACTCTCGGCATAAACGATGAGCACAGGGAGTTAACACAGCATCCTCAAAGGCTTCTAGGCAAATAGGGCATTCCCCTTCACCCTTCTGTAGTTCTTGGACAACCTCTTCAATGTAAGCCTTCGAGGGAAGGGAAGAAGAATCCCCATTAGCAGCATTATTACCACCATGCAGGAAGCGCTTTGCAAGCTTGTTGAGATCGGCAAACTCTTGTGTATCTCCACGACTGATAACAACAAAGCTCCATCATGAAAAGCGACCAAGAATAAATTAAATAAGAAAGCAGAAGCTAAATGTTAGATACAATTATTTTCTCGCATGTGGGCCCTAATGGGCCCTAGTTTGTCGGGCCACACTAGTTCTACAAAGTGAATAGCATCAGGTGCATTTCAAGTTTCTTTTCTTTGGTGAAAGACAGGTTGAAAACAGGATATATATGATTATACTTCCACAAACTAACCTCATAACAAGAAATGGATGGTCACAACATTGCCTAAGGCGCAAAAGCAACTCCAGAATTGAAGCGTAATTATGCAGGACCTTTCCTTGCTCCACAAACTGATCAAATTTCACCTATAAAATAGCATATGCAATCAGTTAGTCCCTCTGAACAAATATGTTCCCTGATCACATTTTACATAAGGTGTAAATTCACCTCACTACATGGACATGATTATTCTTAAACTGAAAGCATACTACCTTAGATCGTTTAAATAGAGCTTCATAGAAGTCCTTCTCAGGCTCTGATAGATCACAGTATTTCACTTCAATATTGGCAGGAGGTAAAGTAAGGATTGGTCTGCACAAAAACTAGGGTGTCAGTTAATCACCTTAGATGCTCCATAACCAAAGTTGAGCATACCTGCCCTCCTTGTCTGTGCTATTTTTAGTTCTCCTCAACATTACTGGCTTTAAAATGGTCTGCACTAACTTTAAGCCTCTTTCATCACCTTCTTCAAATGGTTTTTGTACAAGTTTATTCCACCTAAAGAACATATGGCCAACAAAAATTAATATAGAGGACAACAATGACCTCTAAAATTTGTCACGGAAATATTGAACTCTGATAACATCATGGTTCACATAGTTGATTTGCATAAAAATGGAGATCCGGCTGAGCGGAATAATACTGAATTACATAGCCATGTTACTACATCCAGTCCTACTTCCTAAAGACGTCAATATAGAAATGTGTGCAGTTAAACTTCCAAAAGTTTGACCAATAATATACACATAGGTATCTAGATTTCTCACATGAAAATGATATTCTGACTTATCATCAAAAGAAACTTCATAGCCTCTCTGAGTAAGGAGCAATTTCATGGGTCCATATAAACATGTTAGTATTTTTAATTAAAATGTTATTAGAAAAATTAATGGATAAAGACATGTACTCCCTCCGTTTACAATATAAGATGTTCTAGCTAGATCACATGTTTAGCTAAGTACAAATCCAAATGAGTGTACATACACATTAAAACATGTCCACATAAATTTAGATACATGTGCATGTGGACAAAAGCTAAAACATCTTATATTTAGGAACGGAGGGAGTATTGCGGAGCATGTCGACGTTTTGTTTTTCAAGGAATATAGTGTTGATGATTGAAAGAAAAGAAAAGGAGAATAGAAGTGGTAACAAATATAAATATACTGGCAGGGATATCATTTTCACAACAGAACTTGGATGACGACATTACGAAACAAAAGAATCATGTAGACATTACACAATATATGAAACACTATTATGTGATTTACAGGAATTTGACGGTAAAACATGTTCCTTGATTTTTCACTCTGCGGCAGTTCAATCAACTTCTATCTGGTTAGATGATTTTCAATTTTGCATGGTTTTTAGAATGATTCTAAGTTTTACCAGATCTGCACAAATTATACCAAAGTAGAACAAGACTGGCAAATGAAAGTAAATGGATGATTAAACTTACAAAGCCCAGTGCCTCCAAGGTTCAACCCTCAGAAACCTAAAAAGGCTGTATAGGTCCTCCAACTTGTTCTGCCATTGAAGTAGAGCTCATGAACTAAATGCATAACTATATAAATTCGTGCAGAAATACTAGGAGCGCACATTCTTAAGATTTGTCTGACCAAACATACTGGTTTACGAGGGACAAAGTGTCCGGTTCAATTAATTAATACAACGTAACAAATTAGATCACTAAACTCACCTGAATTGGTGTACCAGTAAGACACCAACGCCGATCAGCAGAGAGAGCAGCAGCAGCTTGGGATATTAAACTTTTGGATGATTTTATCATGTGCGCCTCATCAAGCACAACCCTAAACCAGCGTACAGAGTATAGGCCACCCTTTTCAGTTGAACTCTAGAAGCAGGTATCCACAGCTCAGTCAAGAATATATTGCATAATGAGACGAAAGATAAAATGGCAATATCATGAGCTAATGGTAGTACATATCTTTCATTCGCGTGCCACTATGGTCCATGTGGTTTGCATATTCTTTATAAAGGACAGACCCAGTGCTAGAAGCTCCCACACCAGATTTCGCGTGCCACTATGGTCCATGTGGTTTGCATATTCTTTATAAAGGACAGGCCCAGTGCTAGAAGCTCCTACACCAGATGGGGTCTCGGGAAGGATTATAAGAGGCAAGCCTTACCCCTCCTCATTGCAATGCAGAGAGGCTGCGTCGAACCTAGGACCTCTAGGCACAAATGGGGAGTACTTCACCACTGCGCCAGGCCTGCCCTTCTTACACATTCTTTATATTAAGAATGCAGTCATAAAATGATAAGTTTCTGTCATGACTGCATGTTGCTTGGTAAAGATAAGATCTTTTGATCAAAATACTAACACCTTATCTAGTTCATGTAAGTTCCGTTTTATAAAGTGGTAGTCTTTGTTAGTGTTCATGTAAGTTCCGTTTTATAAATTTGGAACGGATTGAGTATCCCTAAACCCTAAACCTTTAACTAAATCTTGCACATTCTTTGTACTAAATGTGCGACACTTAATTTGGAACGGAGGGAGTATTTGTTAATGTTCATGTAATATTTATAAAAATGTTTAAAAATGTACTATTTATAAAACAGGACACGAGTTATAAATACTAAACAGTAACATGTGCCAAATTCCAACAGGGAGCCAAAATGGAAAAATCATTCAAACAAGCTGTCTACCGCATGGACAGGTTCTATCTTACAACCATAGTTTATCCGACTGGGAAAAATTGGAGCCAGCACCTTATCTAGTTTTATAAGATCAAAAGATTGATTTGGCAAAAAACCAGAAAAAAACTACATGAATACCTCAACCCACCAGCAAGGTGGCAATCAACACCCGCTAAAGGCCCAACACCAACTGGGCCGACCTAGTTTTGTGATACATTGATGGAGTTCAACTTGTATAACGTGTACACATGGGATTCCATGCCCTTTTTTATCTACCTTGTAATAGAACTTTTTTTTTGTCTGCACTGAACCAGCTGAACCGGCGATCCGACGGGTGAACCACTCAACCAATGGCCTCAGGGTTCGATCACCGGTCCAGTTTTTCAAACTATGCTTACCAGTTACAGCCAATAGAAGTACTAGTAATGCACTGAAAGATAGGTGAATCCTACAAGTTCTCAGAGGTCACCTCAGTTGAAAATTCTGATGCCAGAACACCATAGGTGGTCAGGACAATATCATTCTGACCAATAAAGTTTGCTTCTTTTGGTCTGCTTTGGCCATAATGAACATATATATTCACAGAATTTGGTTCAGTATGAGCTTCAATCTCTGCCTGATATTCAAATATCAAATAAAGTATTATTAACATAACTTCTCACATCACACTTCAAAATGAAATTAGTGAAACAAATGTGAAATGTGCCAACTCTGCTCCCTTCCAAGTTTTCACAAACACTAAATGAGTACTTGAAACAATACAACATAGAAAAATGTATGTGGTGGCAGTGTTACAACTATACCTTCCACTGACTAAGTAGTGTCATTGGGCAGATAATGAGATTTCCACCTCCAATCAGTGGGGCCTTAGGTTTCTTGATCTTGCTAAAAGAGAAAGGGCTAGCTAGATTCTTGACAGCATCATGAGACTGAATAGAAATTTCACCCAACCCATTAGCTTCTCCAGAGATCTGAGTACTATGCTGAGTTGTGATGCATCCTTTGCCCGAATCAGAAAGAAGAAGAGATATCGTCATAATAGTCTTCCCTAGACCCATTGCATCTGCCAGAATCTTGTAATTTACTAAATCGGTTAATAAGATGTATCACAAATTAAATCTACAAACTAGGATTGCCGACGGACATGGCAAAGATACATCTGTGAAGTATTTATATTATCCTTACCCCTCCTCTAGCAAGCTGCAATGTACTAGGAAATTCAGTGGTGGCATCCCCTGAAAACACATTCAAGTATAACACAAGGTCCCTCCTGAAACAGATGAGTAGGATTATAAATGTCCATTTATATGAGAACAATCATAATAAAACGAAATGGCAGGTGCATATAGCCAGCTATACTTGTCCTCAAGTTTATATGCCTCCCAACAAGGGTGAAGGGTTGTAGCTGCATCCTGGGAGGAACTGCCTTCCTCAAGCTGCAGCATCCAATGAAGGGCCTGCTTCTGATAAGGGCGTAGATCGCACTGCAGAGCATCGGGTGGATCCCTCTCCTTCATGGATAAATGACTGAAGTCAAGACAAGCTAGCTTATATCTGAAACTGTCAACATAAGGTTGTTGAATTACCTCCAGTGCAGAACTGTCCGAGATTCCAATTATTTCATCCAAATCTGTATCTGAAACAGTTCCTTCACCATGGTCATCTTCATTCCCACCAGAAGATAACTTCAATTTCTCAGATGTCAACTTTGCGGCTGGCTCTCCAGTACTGCTCTGTTTAGGCAGATGTGAGGCCAGCATTTATACATTATGATAATAGCAGTAGAGCATAAACCACCAATAGTTTACCTTTCTTTCAATTGGTCGCTTTCTGGAATAGAGATCTTCTGGGGTACATGCTGCCTGTTGTTTATTTACGTAGAATCAAATAAAAACAGACTATGAACATGTGATTCTGGCATAGAAAACAGTTGATCATAATAAGACAATCGCCTAATTTTCTATGGAACTCCTTTTTCTTTAGCTATTGATGCCTTTTATTTGCATTACATATCTCTACAGTTCTGCGATACATGGTTATGAGGTGAATATCTCAGTCCTACTTTATTGTGCAGCATTCACTGACAGCTATTTTGTCCAAAGCAAGAGAACCCAAGTCCTACATATGAGATTTCACAGTACATTTGGTGTGGCTCTTGTACTAATCGACTTGTGTGCTTGTAAATAGAAATTTCACCTCTTTTGTGTTAGTTTTCTTGAGAACAAAAAGGAACGAACAAGATATACAAGAAAATGAGACCACCCACCTTCATACAAGGGGAGAGCCCAATGACCTTGAAAAGTGCAGGCAGTGGATGGAATGTGGAATCCTCAGCAGCAGCCTTGAGCGATGATTGCTTTTGGTCACGGAACATTGCGCTGTCGATATAAACACTGCAAAAGACAACAACACACAGAATGTAATGTACTTCAAACACAGGAAATGGGTATGAATGGAAAGAGTTCCTCATCGATGAAAATCCAAACACCTTACGGACAGGAGGACGGTGTCCATGATGCTCAGAACCTCGGGAGCAGACTTGCAGAGGCCCTCGACCCTTATCTTGCCCTCCTTGAGGAGGGGCAGCAGGCACCGCGCCCACTCGTTGGGGATGCGACCCACCTCCCCTTGCTGCGGCGTCGAGAAGCGCATGATCTCCGAGGCGGAGGAAGCGGGGCTGCCGAAGCGGCCGGGGCGGCCCTTGCCCGGGGCGGCGGCGGGCTTGGAGTTGGGGATGGAGAAGCTGACGGGGTCCCCGGCGGCGACGCGCCGGCCCTTGCAGGTGGACAGCCCCGCCACCTCCGCGCTCCCCACCAGCCACCACCGCTCGGGGCTGGGCCTGGGTTTCTCTGGCGGCGGCTTGGGCTGCGCGGGGGTTTTGGGCGGCGGGATGGGTTTGACCGGCGGCGGGGAGGGCGAGGGCGAGGGGGATGGCGGCGGCGGCGGGTGGTGGTGGGAGTCGAGGAGGATGTTGATGGCCTTGGTGGGGTCGTCGCCGGCCATGTGGAGCGCGCGGATGATGTCCATCTCCGGCGTCCCCTCGCCGAGCACCGCGCGCACCGTCGCCACCGCATCCCCTCTCCCGCTCTCCTTCCCCATCCTCGCCAATACTGAATCGGCTGCTCGCGAAATTTCCCGGGAACTAGTCCCGCTTCCCGCCTCCTATACAGCTTTTGCGGGAAATTGCCGCGTTTTTGGTTGCCCTTGCGCTTGCTCGGCTCTTGTGCTTGCTTCTCCACAACCATTTCTCTCCCAATTGATCGGGAATATACTCGTAGTTTTTACAAAGCTCAATAAGTCGAGTACTATCGTTTTTTTTTATGCGAAACACACTACAAACGCAGACGCTCATGTAAACGTGCACACACTCACCCTATGAACACACGCACGCACACCCTAACCCGCACCTCCGAAAGACTGAGCCGACGGTTAAGTCTTGAGATTGACGAAACTCAAACCAAGATTAACTCATAAAGTGAAGAATCCAATTGACCGGTCCGTTGATCCATATATTCAAGGAAAAAATAGGGTGGAGTTCATCTCCACAAGGAGATGACATTGCACATCACACTTATGTTGGGGCTTCTGGTTGCACATAACTATAACCATGATTTGTTTTCGCAACACCAATCTTTGGGGTAAGCAGTTACACAAAACACAAAACGAGTCATTAGCCGGTTTGACAACAAATTAGCCCGCTAGGTCCACCGGCAACAACTCTAAACGTAAACCCTAAACAAAACCACGTGTCCCTCCTCCCATCACAAATCGGACACAGTTCTAGAATATTTCTTCTGGGAACTACCTCTCGCGGGACATGTCGCCGCACTAGATTTTTAGGGTTAGGATTCTAAAGAAGCAAATGGGGAATTTGGGATGGTTGAGAGAGGGATCCTGCACACCTAAATGGTGTTTGTTTCGCACTTTATATTCCACGTCAAATAAGTGAGGGTAACACATTGTTCAATCCATTTGATGAAGTTTATCTAGTTGTTGAGAACATATACACTGCACACTTAAATGGTGCTTGTGAAGCGAAAGAAAATTCATTATGGCTTGTTTACAAGAAGTCAAATCTGCAGCCGATGCTGGTATGGGAAGGGTCCATGTTATGCTATGAACATGAGGACCTAGTTCCAGAGTTCCAATGTTTAGACTGAAGTTATTTATTGTTGACCAGGGACCATGATCAATTTTAAATATTTTCCTTCAAATTTGGTCAGTCAGTCCTCTCCTTTAGAAGTTTGGTTTAGTCAAAATCACAATTTAGCCATTACGCTGTTCAGTTCAGAATGACATCGCAATTGGTCATAATCCTCCTGCCAAGCAATCTAAAGTTTAGCAGCGTCGTCTGATGGTTCACGTTGTAGACATTTAAGGCCTTGTGTATAGCCTATGAGAAATTCAAATAATAGTAGATAGTTAATTGTCAGATAGCCTTATGCAAGCTACTCCAAACTTCAATATTTATAGTATTTGACAGATTTAAATCTGAATTCGCTCTCGTTTTTAAGATTCTGGATAGACATGCCGATTCTAAATACATTGGGGCTATGAAATCTGAATTGTCAAGCCTTTTTTAAGAGATTGAAATCTGAATTCTTGGTCGTTTTAAAGATTCTGAACACGCATGCAGACTCTGAATACTTTGGGGCTCCTGGAAAGTTATATAAATTCCAGAAAACACGTCGTTTTAAGTCGGCAAATCATTTCTTTAGGAACCAACATTCCAACAACCATAGAAAGTTGTCAACCCCACTTTCCCAACCAAACTCTCTCGCTCACTAGTTTTCTAGGAGACTCACTAATTCGGCAATATTGGTCCAAGACACTCAATATGATAACTCAACTAATTCAGCGATATTCATTGTCTATCATAATCAATCATCCGTTGTACGTACTGACAATCATGCTGATACCCTCTACTGTCACTGTGGGCGCAAAGCACCAACAAATACCATACGACACCTACTTCTTGACATCGGTCACAACCAGCTCCATGGGCCAATCGACGATATAGTCTGAAAGCCATCCTTGACGAGGTTCCCCTGTTAGCTCTTCCTACCACCGCCTGCCCGGCCGGTTGAACCGGCGGATGTGTGTTGTTTCGTCGAACGCATTGAAGCTCCAATCCCCAATATACTCTGCAATCTTTTCGTAAACATCAACACACCAAACCCTGATGCTATTGGTTTCCTCCAAAATCCTAATATAACTATAAAGAAATTAAAAGGAGAATATATGATACGGAGATTGCTATAATACACGAGGAACGAACCTCACATATATATAGTAAGAAGAGAGATACACGGACTTCTCATTTTTACCTCACTTTTAGTGTGTGACACCACCTTACTATTGACGTGAGTGATTTTGGACCTCACAATAAGTGTGAGATTTTCTTTCAAAAAATTCTAGACGTGTTAGAATTAGTTTTGTTAGTTAATAAAATATATTTTTTTGATATAAATTGTGCATGTCATTTTTATGGCAATCCAACATATCCTATTTGGACTCCATCGTCAATGCACGCATGCACGGTAACTATGTTCTTATTTTTTTAGAATTTCCATTTATTGTTTTTTGACTAGGGCATGCATGAGGCCTTCTCCAATGCATTATCTCTTAGAACATCTCCACCGGCGTTCCCGATTGGCTTCCCCATCGACCCCATAGGGTACGGACACAAAGATGGCACCCAACAACGTCCCCACCTATCCGGATGGCCCAAAAAATTGTATGTCATCCCCTTGACCGTCCCTAACTTTTGGGGTCAGCTCAGGGGTGCCGAGCACACCCGTAAAAGCCCGACAGAATGGAACCACATGCTAGCGACCTGACATCCCCCCACCGCCCCTCCTCTATCATGTGTACAATCTGCCCTCTTCCTACCGAATCGTACCGCCCGCCGCCACCCAATTTTTTCACCTACCGCCGCCAGAGTCCTAAGTGACCACACAGGCCGACCCGCTGCCATTGTTTGCACCATAGTTTGCGCTCATGAACTGGCCATCGGGATTACCTTGCTCCCGCCTCGTACGCAAGGTGTTATGCCATTTGATTGAATAAGCATTTTCTATTTATAGCCTATGGATAGCGACGATGAGTTCATGTTCTACCAAATGATGGAAGACGACGCCAATTCTTCCGACAATGCTGATGATCACCAAAGGATGCTCACTCTTCTTGTATCGATGCAGGCGCAGTTGAATGCCCCTATCGAACGTAGAGGTTCGAAGCATGTGCGGTGAGCACACAAGAACCGTCAAAGGGCATAGGGTCATGTGAAGATATATCAAGACTATTTTTCTGACAACCCAACACATGGTCTGGTTCTATTTTGGCATCGCTTTAGGATGAAGAAATATGTGTCCATGCAGATTGTTTATGGTGACTATTTTCAACCGAAGGAAGATTGCACTCGATTGACTGGGTTCGATACCCTATTCAAACATGGTTGCTATATAGGATGTGGGAGGTCATGAATGATTGTGTTATTATCATGCAAAATATAATCGCGGCGAGTGAGCCCAATACTGCTATGGTGTTTAATCGACAATTTGACTAGCAGATTCCTCTTGTCGAGCCACATCAAGGCGTCTCGGCCAAGTTTGCTTAATTTATCGGCATGCATCAGGAAAATCATGCGACAAGATGATCTAATTAAGCACTTGCGAATGCGCAAAGGAAACCAATAGTGTGAGTGTCATGTTGTTTTATAGAACTTGCCGATTATAAATTTTATTCAGATGTTGTATTAACTATATTATTTTATGTTTAAACTATTGTTGAACTAATATATGCGTTGAAAATTACTATGCAATCTAGTTATATCTTATTTAGATAGAAACAAAAATATGAATATACTGATCAAAAAATAGGGGTCGACCGTTTGGGGCTGCTGCTGGGGAGCCGTCTCCATAGGGGCAGACAAGATTCAGGATGCCCCAATAGCGGACACATTTCCGGGGGTTTCCGGCTCATTAACGACCTTCCTCCGACTATCTCGGATTCTACTACAAATTTGAACAATAGTACACATTCACTTGGGGTTTCTGGTGGTTTCTGGCTCATTAACGACCTTCCTTCGACTATCTCAGATTCTACTACAAATTTGAACAATAGTTCACATTCGCTTGGGGTTTTCGGGAGTTTCAGGCTCATTAATGACCTCCTTCGACAATCTCGGATCCTGCTACAAATTTGAACAATAGTTCACATTCGGTTGGAAATACCAGATAGAATGTAGGACTGGTGGAGATGCTCTCAGTGCACTATTCTAGGTGATATGGTATTTTAAGAAACGACCACACCCAATGCAATGATTTTTGACGATATGTCTTAATAAGGTTGCATTTGATATTTTTTGGCTCACACATTAATGAGATTGGGTTAGAATTGTTCCGCCTATGACTGCGTGCAAGAGGCCTACTCCCTCCGTCCCGGTTCAAACGACGTGGATGACTGTTATCTAGGCTCCTGGTATTCGTTGAATGGGGTTTAAATCTTGCATGCATTGGTGGAGAGAGTAATGCAAAACACATCTAAAAGGTGCGGAGACTTTAGAACTGCATGATTTTTGAAGTGTTCCCTTGAACCGGAATCGGAGGGAGTATATTAGCTAAGATACAATGTAAATCTTTTTATCATCAACTATGATGCCACATCAACATTTTGTTTATGATACCGTGTCAAAAGATAAGCATTCGGAAAGACAGGCCTAATGGTTAAGAAGGAAATATCTTCTTACCACTCCACGAGTGAAGCAAAGTATGGATCCCACGACGTGCCCGAGCATTCTGTCGAGTTCCCGGATACGTCCATACACGCGATCTGACCGGCCCCACCTGCATGGCCGAATAAGCAGTGTGAACAATAGACAGCACGTCAGCACTCACTACCATTCGTTCCTGGCCGTCCACCGTCCAGTCCATTCATCACCGTGCAGTGCACTTATAACCAAGGAAAAAAATAGTGTGCTATCAAAAATAGCGTGACCCTCCTCTAGAAGCTATATAAGATATAGCGTGATATAGCGAAGTTACATACAAAATAGCGTGATGAAAAAATACGAGAAATAGCCCAAATATTAAGAGTTTCAGCACTAAAAACTTGTGCAAAGCAATACATGAATAACCAGATAACCATATTCTGGCACAAATAAAAATATGAGGCTTAAAAACATGAAAAACTAATATATTAAAAGACAAACTGTTCTAAACTTTAATCAGAATCATTGACATCATCTTTAGAATAACTATAAGAACCACCAGATTACGCACCATCATCATCACCTAACGTTATTTCCAGGCTTTTTGTTAGCGTAGCTATAACGTTACCACGTTAAGCGTGGTTTAGCGCGTATAAAACGTAAATAGCGCCGTAGCGTCAACTTTAGGCTAAATATAGCGTAGCCTCTCCAAATAAGGTATATCGTGCTATTAACCGGAAAATAACGCGCTATTTTTTTCGTTGCTTATAACCATCATCTAACCACACCACACCTGCCCACGCGCAGAGAGAAAGCTAGCACACAAGCGAGAAGGGACTCAACAGATCGATCGAGAGGGATTTTCAGGCCGGCGGCGAGCGACCGATCGATCCACGACCATGGTTGACGGTGGCAGCGGCCTGCGCGGCGTGGCGAGGGCCTACCTTGTCCTGGGCCTCGCGGCGGCGTGCTTCGCGCTCTTCGCCGTCTCGCTCGATCCGGCGACGTACGGGCTGCTACAACTCCAGGTAACTGCCGCTCCACTCTCTGCTAGCTCACTTTCTGGCCGCTGCTTTCTTGCAGTCCCTTTGTTTTCCCGCCCCATTCGATCTCTACGACTCTACATCTCGACCACAATTTTCTCAGTGATTCCTGTTGATGTGCGTGGAGATGAACCTAGATGCAATGATGCATGGCTAGATCAATGATTCTGTAGTTCAAGTATGTGGAGAGGAGGACATAGATCGATCCATGATGAACTTTTTTGTTGATGACGTGTTCCTATTCTAAATCGGTAGTATTCTAGACATGCTTCTATAACTCTCTGTCCAGATCTGCTCTAGTGCCTCCCGTCTGTGTTAATTTTATCTGTCAACCCAACCGGCCCGTGTGCTAATTCCTTCTTCACTGCTCCACTTTTGGGGCGAATGGCTGCTATGCGACGTCTTTCCAGCGAATTGGCTGCAAAGCGACATCGTTCGCAAGAATTTCTCTGCTGCGACATCTCTCTGAGCACAAATAGCCCATGCACGACATGGCCCTTAAGCGCAATCTCCGTCAGGATTAGGGGGAGCCGGGTGGGACCCACAGCTTATCCACGTCAGCATGGGACCCACACAGCAGCGACGACCGTTATATCCTCTTCCCCTGCGCGCGCATCCTCCCTCTTCTTCATCTCCGGCGACGAAGCACAGCAACGCCGGCGAGCTCTGATTCAGGCAAACATAAAAGCAAATATTTCAAACATTCAACCGAATTCAGGCAACACACAGATAGGTTTCGATTCAGCAAACATAGCAGATAATTATACGCTATTACACACGGAGTAGTTCTAATGGCGGCCTCGTCGGATCAAAAGCCACACATGGAGTAGTTTGATAGAACAATACGTTATTACATACATTACATAGAGGACGACGGAGTAGTGTCAACCGCAGCTCCTACCCCTAGTTCGATCCAAAATTGGGCTCACCGGAGCCTCAAGGGTGCGGCGGCGACGAGGCGGCGGCGCCGCTCAGTCGGAGGAGGTGTCGGAGTCGGAGTCGTCGGCGCCCCACCCCATGTCGGCGCGGGATGCTCGATAGCTTGCTGGAAGCGGAATTCCTCGATCTCCTCTTCCATCTCCCGGCGCGCGACGAGCTGCTGCCGCTCGTCCTTTGTGCGCTCTATCACCTCGGCGGTGATCCAGTCGAGGTCGCCGTCATCGACGTAGTCTCCGGGCAGAAGGCCGCCGCGCCCGGCGCGCGGTGCCAAGTCCTGCTGCTCCTCCTCCTCCCTCTTCGGCGGCGGCAGAGGTGCTCGTGCGATGGAGGAGCTCCCCGCACCGGAGGAGCTTCCAAGCCAACGCTCGTAGCGGCTGCCTCGCGCCGCCGCCGCCATCTCCATCCGACGGTCATACTCCTCCACCTCGCGCCGGGCGAACGCAGGCGGCGGCGCGAGGCCGAAGTTTGTATACCTGCGCGCGCCGCGCTTCCGACCGCCGTCGGAAGCAACCCGCGCCGCCCGTTGGGGGTCAGAGGCGGGCGCCGGCCGCTTCCGCTGCTTCCGCTCCTCGTCGGAGCGGTTTCCACCACCTGAATGGCCGCCGCGCGAGCTGGAACCCCTACGCCTCATCATCGTCGCACGGCGGTGCTGGATCAGCGGCGGCGGGGCTGATTTGCGTGGTTTTGGTCGCCGGCGGCGAGTATGGGAGCGAGTGGGAATAGCTAGGGTACGACACTTTTCAGTGGATAAGAAGGGGAAGGGGAACGGGAGGCGGTCGGAAAAAAAAAGTTGGGCCTAGAACAATGCTAGATCTGGCCCAGTTAGCGTTTTTTTCTAGGTTTTGTTATTTTTCTGTTTAGTCAGTTTCTGTTCTGTCAGTTTAACTCAAAATAAAATACCTAGATCTAAAATTTTCTCAAACCAAAAATCACAGAGGTGACCAGACAAGTTTGGAATAACCTCCAACTTGCAGATCTGGAAAATACACATTTGTGAGTGCATGAAAAATATTGTTCTGCAAATGGTCAGAAAGAGTATTTTGTGCATAACTCAAAATTTATAGATCAAAAAATTATGAATCTAAATGTTTTGGAAATCTCTCTGCAGTAGATTTCACTAGAATTTTACCTCATGTTGTTAGGATGCCTAGATTAAAAGTTACATGCTTGTGTAGATAACACCAGTAAGCACTTTGTGCATTTTCAATAATTTTTGTGAATTTAATTTTTGTGCAAACTCAATTGTGTTAGTTTCTAGATACATCAAAAAAGGATCCAGGCTTAGTTTTTCATTTTCATGTTTCAAACTTGTTTAAATGTTGGTCAAACTTAGATTTGACCGAATTCAAAATAAGCATAAAAAATTAAAAAAACATAAAAAAATGCAAAACCTGTGCACATGGTCTTAGTATGTCATATACTAACAATTCAAGTTGATAAAGAAGGTTTAGATACATACAAACACAAAATTCATGTATATAGTGTGAAATCTTAAATCTCAAACTATGAACTCTCATGTGTGAAGAGAAGTGGTTTTGGGTATGGAACATGAAACTTTCAAAAAACTCAAAAAATCTTCATTTTGGAGTGACTAAGAAGGATCCAGCCTTAGTTTTTCATTTTCATGTTTCAAACTTGTTTAAATGTTGGTCAAACTTAGGTTTGACCGAATTCAAAATAAGCATAAAAAATTCAAAAAACATAAAAAAATGGAAAACCAGTGCACATGGTCTTAGTATGTCATATACTAACAACTCAAGTTGATAAACAAGGTCTAGATACATTCAAACACAAATATTCATGTATATAGTGTGAAATCTCAAATCTCAAACTATGAACTCTCATGTGTGAAGAGAAGTGGTTTTGGGTATGAAACATGAAACTTTCAAAAAACTCAAAAAAGCTTCATTTTGGAGTGACTAAGAAGGATCCAGACTTAGTTTTTCATTTTCATGTTTCAAACTTGTTTAAATGTTGGTCAAATTTAGGTTTGACCGAATTCAAAATAAGTATAAAAAATTCAAAAAACATCAAAAAATGGAAAACCAGTACACATGGTTTTAGTATATCATATACTAACAACT
This sequence comes from Poa pratensis, assembly GCA_947311845.1. Taxonomy (NCBI): domain Eukaryota; kingdom Viridiplantae; phylum Streptophyta; class Magnoliopsida; order Poales; family Poaceae; genus Poa; species Poa pratensis. The sequence continues at coordinate 40,730,830 of CAMZMU010000095.1, read as the reverse complement.
CAAGTTGATAAACAAGGTCTAGATACATTCAAACAAAATATTCATGTATGTAGTGTGATATTCAAATCTCAAACTATGAACTCTCAAGTGTGAAGAGAAGTGGTTTTGTGTATGGAACATGAAACTTTCAAAAAACTCAAAAAAGCTTCATTTTGGAGTGACTAAGAAGGATCCAGGCTTAGTTTTTCATTTTCATGTTTCAAACTTGTTTAAATGTTGGTCAAACTTAGGTTTGACCGAATTCAAATAAGCATAAAAAATTCAAAAAACATCAAAAAAATGGAAAACCAGTGCACATGGTCTTAGTATGTCATATACTAACAACTCAAGTTGATAAACAAGGTCTAGATACATTCAAACAAAATATTCATGTATGTAGTCTGATATCTCAAATCTCAAACTATGAACTCTCAAGTGTGAAGAGAAGTGGTTTTGGGTATGGAACATGAAATTTTGAAAAAACTCACAAAAGCTTCATTTTGGAGTGACTAAGAAAGATCCAGGCTTATTTTTTCATTTTCATGTTTGAAACTTGTTTAAATGTTGGTCAAACTTAGATTTGACCGATTTCAAAATAAGCATAAAAAATTCAAAAAACATCAAAAAAAAATGAAAAACCAGTGCACATGGTCTTAGTATGTCATATACTAACAACTCAAGTTGATAAACAAGGTATAGATACATTCAAGCTTAGCAGAAATACTTGCTTAGAAATAAGTTGTTTACCCTACCTTTGGAGCTCATTTGAAACACATTTTTTAGGACTTAGCAAAATGCTCGGATTGATGACCTAGTTAGATCAAACAAATGCATAATAGTTTGAAATCATTGCAACATCCAAGCTTAGCAAAATACCATGTAAAAGTTTGAATTTTGATTCAAATTTGAATTTTGGTTCAAAGTTGAATTTAGACGAGACAAAAAATCAAAAGAAAATAAATAATATGAAGATTAATTCAAAAATTGTCCCAGTGCAACATCTTGACAGATGGGACAACTCACTATTATAGATTAATCTATAATAGTAAGTTGCCCGACCCGCGAAGCTACTGGACCATGAATAACGTGCAACACCTAAATTGCGAGCATGGGGACTCGAACTTGGGTGGGCAAAGGGAGGCATCAACCCTTGCCACTAGGCTATGCCTATGTTTGCGACAAATCTACCACCACTAGGAGGTAATAGTTACAACCCTCCATCTCATTACTGAATTTGTTTGAAATTGTTTGAGTAACAACATCTTGGTAAGAGTGACAAACATTTTGGTAAGAGTAACAAATATTTTGGTTCAAAGTTGAATTCAGAATTTTGGTTCAAAGTTGAATTCAGAATTTACAAAAAACTAAAAGAAAATAAATAATATGAAAATTAATTCAAAATTTGTCCTAGTGCAACATCTTAATGGATGAGACAACCCACTATTATAGATTAATCTATAATAGTAAGTTGCCCGACCCACGAAGCTACTGGAACAGGAATAATGTGCAACACCTAAATTGCGAGCATGCGGACTCGAACTTGGGTGGGCAAAGGGAAGGCATCAACCCTTGCCACTAGGCTATGCCTATGTTTGCGACAAATCTATCACCATTAGGAGTAATAGTTACATTTTGGTAAGTGTAAATAAAGAAGTAAATTTCTTTCAGCTAATAGAATTGTTTGAGCCAACAAGAAATTCTTTTTTCCTTCACTTAATTTAAGTGAGTACTCACGGCTTGGCCCAACAACGGGCCCATGAACTTGTCGGTTTTTCTATTTCGGAAACGGCTAGCTGAACCTGTTCGAGGTGTTAACTGAATTCAGAGCTAATTTCCACCTGAATTTATACGCTTTCGATTTCGACTGGAAACATTTAGAGCTAATTTATTCGAATTCATAACATAGTTCATCTTACAAACAACTCCTATATCGAAATCAACAACTCCTAAATCGAAATTCCTAATCCGAGCGACAAAGAAACACCAAAATGCTCCGGCCATCATGTTTGACTGCTTCTTCAATTCCACAATCTGGCTCAACTGCTTGTTCAATTTCTGCAACTCCCTATTCACCAAAAATTCCTCTACTCAAAATGGCCGCATTCCTCCAAATCCTGAAAAGGGAACGGAAACCCTAATTCCCAAATCCATAGTGCAAAATCAAAATCACGCCAAATCGAGACAAATCAGGACAAACCCTACCTTCCCATCCTTCCGCTCGCGACGCCTGCTCTCGCATTTGACAAATTCCCGACCGACATTGCCCCTCGGCGAGCGCACACATGTCAAGCGCTTCAGTGGATCTAGGCGAGGGCACTGGACCGTAGCTCGGCCATTTACGCTGGCAGGCGGAAGCGGAGCTCGACGACATACCTCTACCGCCGGTGTTGCTGCGCGCTGTCGCCGGAAAAGAAGGCGGGGATGGCTCTGGCACGGCGGCGAGATGGCTCTGTTTCTACCAGCTGATGAGGTGGGTCCCGCGGTCGGAGGTGCTCCTGTGGGTCCTTTGCTGACGTGGATTAGTTGGGGTCCCACCAGGCTCACATAATTCCAACCCTAACCTGTCCCTTGCGGTTAAGCCCCGACTGTCGCACGAGAGCTATTTCAGCCACGAGATAGCGTCGCACATGAGCTATTTCAGGCAAAGACGTCGCGTTTTGAACGATTACGTGAAACGACGTCGTATAGGAGCTATCAGCCCCCACTTTTGTGTTCTTGGGCTGGTCGTTTGCTTGTTTGTCCATGGATGGCTTGTTGTTACCTGTTAATGCCAACATATTGGGACGGGATATTAGGACACACTTTACCCATGTTTTATTTAGCAAACGAGCTCTCAGTTATCTTACAAACTTAGAACGAAAAGGAAAAGAGAAAAAAAGTAACCAAAGTCAGAACAACACCAGTGTAACGAGTCCAAGCTCACAACACGAGCCCAACCAGCAAGATTAAACATACATACAACATAACAGTACACAAGTTTTAGCTCAAACACAAAAACATCAAGGCACCATCCAACTATATATTTCTTATTTTCAGACCGTCAACCTTGCCACCCTAGAGCCCAACCATGCAAAATAGAGAAGTTTACCCATGCAGTCAAACATCTTGCATTTTCTCTCTTTGTTTATTTATTTATATTTATTATTTCCCTAAAATTGCATACACCCAATGGTTCCCATTTTTTTTGTTTGAACATGTATGAAATAATGAAAGATTATTGTATGTAATGTGAATTGATGTACCACAATTTTCCATGCTGCAGCCGGGATCCAAAGTCTAAACATAATAAAACTTGGAGTAGAAAACGTGATATATAGAGCAAGTGTAAGGTATATGTGCAAAATGATAGGATTGTTTTTAACATCAAAATGATAGGAATCTGAAGTTTTATTTATTTCAGGTCAATGGTTAACTGAAGTTTATTGGAAAACTAAGTTGCGCATTTTCTTTCTCGAAAAAATAGTTGCGCCTTTTCGGTCGGGTTACACTTCTAGCTCTCACAACACGAGCCCAGCCAGCAAGATTAAGCATACATACAAGTTGTATTAAGGCACCATCCAACTATATATTTCTTATTTTTTAGACCGTCAACCTTGCCACCGTAGAGCACTAGAGCCCAACCATGCAAAAATGGAGAAGTTTACCCATATAGTCAAACATCTTGCGTTTTCTCTTTTGTTTATATATTTCTATTATTTATTTATATTTTTTCCTCTAAAATTGCATACACTGGTTCCCAGTTTTTTTGTTTGAACATGTATCAAAGATTTTGTAATGTGAATTGATGTATGGCAATTTTCCCATGCTGGAGCCGGGATCCAAATTCTATGGAACCAGAGTCTGAACATAATAAAAATGGAGTAGAAAACGTGATATAGAACAAGTGAAAGTTATATGTGCAAAATGATAGGAATATTTACATGAAAATGATAGGAATCGGAAGTTTTATTTATGTTAACTGAAGTTTATTGGAAAACTAAGTTGCGCCTTTTCTTTCTCGAAAAAATAGTTGCGTCTTTTTGGGTCGGGCTACACTTCTCAGACTCAATTTATGCATAAGCAATTTCTGCGTCCACTTAGATTTAGACAGACCCTACTATCTATCTTCCATCAATTAATTCCATTTCATTGCGTGTAGATGGCCAAGGACTCGGACTCGGACAAGCAGCAGCTGGAGCAGGGCCAGGCGGACTGCGCGCCGACGGCGGCCGAGGTGATGGAAATGCGTGCTGACGCGATGGTGGTGCTGATGTTGGGTGCGGCGCAGGCCTTGCTGGGCATGGCGTCCTTCGCGGCTACGAGCCCTGGTTTCACGGTCTGCGCACAGATTGTGAGCCTCCCCATGGCCTGGAAACTCCTCGACGTCCTCGCCGGGGTGGTCGACGTCGCAATCGGGCGCTGCCACGGGAGCTACCATCACGCGCTCGTCGCCGGCTACACCATCATCGCCGTGTCCTTCAACCTGCTCTTCTTCTTCGGCCTCGTCATCACCTTCGTCACCCTCTGCGGACAGGTCAACAGCTAGCTCCCTAACGATTTGTCCTATAATCTACTACTGTACTAAATTACTAATAATGCATTCAAAGTAGTCCGTGGAGTAACATAAACATTCCGCTTAAATGATTTTCAGAGCATTGGCGATGCTAGTAGTCCTTGCGGGCAGGCCCCTGATCATGTGGCGATAGAGGTGAGAGAAATAAAGGATTCCAGCGTGCGGACCGTCCACATCAGTACTGCGGTCGGCGGCGACGTCACTTCGAGCAAGCCTGCTCCGGCGCCCTCGGGCGGCGCCAGGCAACATTAGCGGGGACTTTTACCAGATCTTCCCTCCGGCTTCTCCAGTTGCCGCCACCGTAAACGAGTAGTAGATCACCCGGCGATTGCTGCTGCTTTCAATAAATCAAAAGTATTATTCTCACATGTAATAATTCAGATGGACGTATGTGCCGCATCTGACCGTAGACTACATTTGGACCCTTTCGGCTACGGGTGTACATTCGGCTAAGTTTGCATACAAAGCTCAGTTCATCGGCTCTACTCCATGCCTTTTCATGTCGGTGGTTTGGGGAACTTGGGCCCCTCCGAAGTGCTCTTTCTTCGCCTGGCTTGCTGTTCAGAACCGCCTGTGGACCTCTGACCGCCTGGCTATTAGAGGCTGGCCCCATCAGCCGTTGTGCCAACTCTACAGATGCCAGCCTGAAACGGGAAGGCACGAGTGCCGTTACTCAAAGAGGATCTGGTCTGAAGCTTCTGCGTGGCTTCACTGCCCCTCCATAATCCAATGTCTTCATTCTTCCAAGCCCACCATGCTCGACTACTGGAAGGAGCTTGCCTCCCTACCCTCCCCATCTCGCAATGGGATGCAGACGGCCATCATTCTCATCACTTGGGAGATTTGAAGGAACGAAATGCGAGGGTCTTCAACAACAAGTTCACTATGCCCTCGGCCCTCTTTCAACACATCAAGAGCGAAAGCAAGAACTGGATCCTGGCGGGCGCGAAAAAGTTAGCAGAAACCATCGGGGGTTAGGCGTTATGTAATCTTTGGGGATTCGGCCTTTGTTTTTTAGGACTTGGCTTTGTGCTTGTCTTTACTCCTTCTATATCAATATAAAAGGCAAAGATTTTGCCTTTTTCTAAAAAAACATTTTTACTCTTCTACTACTGAAGTTTCAGCTTGATGCACCGCGATCGATCCGTTGGCTGCAACTGTTGCAAGCATCTCCGGGCTCTGGCAATAAATACTACGGAGTACTACCTCATTGTCTTTTTGACGATTTTTCTCGTTACTTGCGGACCTTTCCGATGGCCTATAAATCTTATGTTCCTGAGAAATTACGTCTCTTCCATGCATGTGTGCGCCCAATACATATGATAGTGGAAAGGAATTCGACATCTACATCAATACATGTTTCTTTCCGTTCCCTTTCGTCAATACGATGTGATCGTCATACCCGTATATGGAATTGAGCGTGATATTCGCACGGCGGACATTCTTCGCACCCTTCCTCTTCAGCCGGGAGCCAGAGGAATTGGCCAAATCCTGTGGCGCCATGGTGACCGAGCTCCGAGAGCTTGACAGGGAGCACCGACTCGCCGACAGTCGCAGGGGCTCGCGGCGGCCGCTAATCGACCTTGCTGTGATGCGGCGGTGTTGTGGTGGCCATCTTAGGCGGCGGTGGGGCGAGGAATGACCTGAATCAGCGGATTTCGAGCACCGACGTTGACGAGGGGTTAACTCATCAAATCTCATGGTTAAGGACCTAGGTTGAGATTACGGGGGAGAGAACGTGGTAGAGCTGGTAGTTTCGTCGGCTGACAAGTAAAAGCAGGGATTTACCCAGGTTCAGGCCTCCGGAGAGTAACACCCTACTTCCTGCTTGTCTGGTATTGATATGAGGGTATATGCGAGCTACAATGGAGTCCCGGCGAGATGTCGATCTCGCTAAGCCTTTGGTGGTTCGAGTATTGCGTGTCCCTTCATCGGCGGCCCTCCTAGCCTTTATATAATAGGATGGGTCTCGGGAGTTCGCAACCGACTCAGATTTACAAGTAAGGAAAGTCTAAACCGACTATGGCTTCGTCTAACTTGAAGGATACTCCGTCTCCTTAGGCCTTCCTTTATAGGCTTCATGTAGGCTCTTAATAGTTGGGCCTAGTCGATACGTGCACCAGGTACCCTCATGGTAGGGTACCCGAAAGGTATATCCCCGTCAGACGTCCTAAGATTCAGCTAGGGTTGCGGCACACGTCATGAGCAGCAGGAATGAGTAGTGAGGTTGCGACGGGACAGGGGGCAGTCGACGGAGTCGCGACGGTGGCGAGAACCGGCCGAATTCCGCTTGTGTGGCGATGGTCGGTGGCGGAGAAATTTCACCATGGCGGTTGGCTTCCGCAACAACGTTTTTGGTATAGGGCACAACATGGGGCAGGCACCTTGGTGACACAAATATGCATCATTTGCAATAATTTTTAGGTCATCTCGCGAAATTTTGCCGCATAATATAGGGATAATACATCTGTTAGAGCTGTGCTTGGGGTCTAAAAATGCCCTACATCAGATTTTAAGTCAGTGCACTATTTTAAAGCATTTTTTGGAGATTTTCTAAGGCCATGTACAACACGGGCATTCCGACCGAGAACTATTTTCCCTCTCAAAAGCTAGGAAATCTCCTTGCAAGCATTGACGCTTTCTGCGCCTCCGCAAAGAATTAGTAACCATGCGCATACCACTATATCTCACGAGGAGCATCTTCTAGCAGCAGTGCACGGCTCGACAATGGCGAAGCATAAAAATCAGCGCAATTGCCTAAAGCGACTCTACGCAAAACAACGATCATAGCAAATAATCTTAGTAGGTCACTTGATCAATTTGTTCCCAAACAAGTTCGACACCCACAAATCCAGCAAAGAGTTGTACTACAACTACATCCGAATTAGCGAAGTGTTTTTTTTTTTTCCGAGGAATTAGCGAAGTGTTTCTAAAATTAAAGTATTCAGAAACCGCAATATTTCTATGCCTAGCGAATCAATACTTCAATATTGGAAAAGAAGATCTAGGACTAGTTTGGTACCAAAATACTTTTGAAGTTTTTCAGTAATTTTACAATTTCTTAAGATACCACAGTTTCAAATACTTATGTTTGGCGACAAAATACTGTAGTATCAATCGTTAGTATCTCTCAAAACATGTTGTTTTTGAAGTATTGGAAAAACAATCCTGAACCTCTTTTTCTGAAAACTGAAGTTTATTACTATCCCAGGCATGTAAATACCGTTGTATACTTCGTGTTTTCTAAAACTTTGTTGTCATACTAGGCTCCAGCCTTCTTTTCATGTACTTAAAAAATAGTGCAGTTTCCTAAACATTGAAGTATAAACTAAAAATTCAGTTTTGGCTAAAACCGAACACCTCAAAGTATTTAATACCTTACTATTTGTAGAAACTAAAATATTTTGGGAATACTTCAAAAATATGGAGCTCCCAAATGGGGCCTAACTACAACCATAATTGGCGGCCCAATGAAAATACTGTAGCAGCGATCTATCATACTCTTTTTTTTTTGCGAAAACAACCCCAGATCTATTAGCCAACACAGAGAAAACAACTCACCCCGAAGAAAACCAAAATTACATCCCGGTCCCCGGGAACCCAACACTCTCCAACACCGACGCGGAAGGGGATCGCGCCGCCGCATCGCCGGAACCAGCACCCTCCCGGCGCTGGCGCAAACCTTGACGTCGCAGGCGAGTAGATCGCGGACAGGAAGATGCCCTTCTCAGCCAAGGCGAGCTCGCACGACGGAGAGGAGAAGAGTTGGAGAAGCACCTCTGTTTGGAGATCGTCAACCTCGCCGGCCGGCTCGGAAGACGGAGATCCAGGTCGGGCCGACGGATCCGTCGATCCTCGACCCCCGGAAGTCGCGCGCGCCACGGCGAGGCCCCGGAGACCCTCGACGCAGAAGGGGAAGCACGCCGACACCAAACCACCAGCCGCCAGCATCACCGCCTCCACGATGCCGCCGGCCAGATCCCTACCACGACCTACACTATATACAAGCCAGGATCCGGGGTTCCCCCACCCTCCCGCCGCCGGAGCGGCCGCCAGAGGAGGAGAGAACCCAAGGATCGCAGGCGAGCGAGGTGGTCTGACGGGGGCGCCCAAAAATCGCCTCTCTCGATCTACTGTAGATGAGGAGAGCTTCGGCCGAGCTCCTTGATCTATCATACTCTTTCCGCCATATTATCTTTTTCCCAAGGGGGAAGTCCCAGCCTGTGCATCAACCGTTACATATTGCCATTTTTTCATTATGAAAGTAAGGTTTACAAAACTGAATCAACCATCTAAAAACAAAGAAGCCTCGTTACATCAACATGTTATCTTGTTGTCGAGCCACCAGCCGCACCAGTTGTACCACAATTTACAAACGGATGCACCCAGTTTTTAGGGCCCACCGCTGCTCCACCGACAAGAGATAGGACCTCCAATGGGTAGTCAAAGGCATAACCTGTAAAAAGGAAAAAACATCTTGATTTATTAAAAAGAAGAAGCTCTTGATTTGGCACTATATTTTTGCATGTTCTTTCTTCCACACGTGTTCAAATGATCTATTAATACACACCTTTTGTAGCGAAGCTCCAAAATTTATTAAGGGCCTGTTTGGTTCCGGACACATATTTCTAAGACTAAGTTTGGCTATGGTGGAGCCATAAGGATAGTTAAGTGTGGCAAGAATCAAACACATAGTGGTTACGTATCAAACATCTCCTATAATTTTAAATGCTACCACACCAAGGGGATGAGATTAAGGAAATCCCTCATTTTTAATATGTTCATCCCACAAATTCTAATCCAGCTATCTTCTACATTCAAATATCATCGAGCAGATCACACCTGCGCAACCTATTTTGTTTTTATTAAAGCTCACCTCATACTCCCTCTCTAGAAAATTTAGTGCATCTTAGTTTTTTTAGTCAAATTATGTAAAATAAGAGCAAATATGTACAAAAATATATCAGCATCAGCAATATGAAGTCAATATTATCACAATCACCATGAAATCTACTTTTATATTATATACTTGGCGTTGTACATATTGCTCTATTTTTTTACATACTTGGTCAAACTATACATCGTTTTACTTTTGAGATAACTAAGATACACTATATTTTGGCGGTAAGGGGGGTACAATTGGGGGAAAGGAGTTTTAAAGGGTCTTGCAGCGAATTGTCATCCCAAAATCTAGTTTGAACACTAGCACAACTTTGTAATATGATTTTATTTGAGAGAATGAGAGCGTTTATTGGGAGCTAATTTTTTTAATAATACATTTTTTTATTAAATTCAAAAAATATTACGCAAAAAAACATTTTTTCAGAAATAATACGGCCTCGGCCTGGGCTGGGCCGATTAGCCCCTGTCGGCCAGGCCTGGGCCGATTAGCCCTGTCGGCCGACTCTGCGCGTGTCATAGAAACAGGTCGGCCAGAGCTGGGCCGACTGGGCCCTATCGGCCTGAACTGAGCCGACAACAGGCTGTCGGCCCAAGCTGGGCCGACAGGATCTTCCATTTTTTTTTCCTCCCTCCTCTTTTTTAGCCACAAATGCAGACAAATTATAGATGAAATGGAAGTCCAAATTTAAAACATAGATGCAGACAAATTACAGATGAAATCAAACTCCAAATTTAAATCACTGATCCATACACTTATTACAGATAAAAACATAGTCTACAAACACTGATCCACACATATTACAGATAAAAACATAGTCCAATTTTAAAACATTGATCCACATTATTACAAATAAAAGCACAGTCCAAATTTAAAACATCCTAGTTTCTTCCCCTTCCTCTTGGTCCTCGGCTGCCTCGCCCACGTGGAGCAGCTGCTCTAGTTGCCGGAGCAGCATTCGTAGGTGGGAATTTTGTACAAGCAGTGTCCCTGTGACCAAAATCATTGCACAAGAAACATTGCACTGTCGGGCCTCCGGCTTCAGATTCATCCATACCATTTCTGATACGCTTGCACGGTCGTCTACCTCTACCAGGACGCAGTAGCCTTGGGTCGGGGATGTACTGCCTTTCATTAGGGTCAACCGTGTTAAAATTACCCACAGCTCGAAATCCCACCATTTCACCGGTCCAGGTATTAAGAACAGACTCGTTCAAATAATATGGTGAAACGAACGAGATGGCTGACAGTCCGAGTTGCCCACACGCAGCCAATACATGGGAGCAGGGCAGGTGAAGCAATTTTGGTTTATTGCATGTGCAGTCACATGTTGGTCGGGCTTCATTTCCAATTCTCACCTCATGCGTTCTGAGCTGATTTCCGCAACCAAACTTGTCAGAAGGTAAGCGTACCTCGAACCTCCTTTCTTGATTTCCTATGGCCTGCACAGCATGAGTACGAGCTTTTGCCATCTTCCTATCCATGTACTCCGTAATCTTCTCACAAAAAGGTGTGTTTGGGTTGTTAACGATATGCATGTGAGCTTTCTGGCGTCTTTCTCTGAAGTACTTGACTGTGCCCTCAAAAATACCCTCCACAATGGCTGTAAGTGGCAATGCCCTATTTCCTCTAAGAACAAATTTGTATGTTTCAGCCAGGTTGGTAGTCATAACACCGTACCTGGCTCCATAAGTGTCGTGCAGCAAAGACCACCTCTCAAGAGGCTCGTGCTCTATCCACTGCTGAAAGTTTTTAATCAACCTCCCAGTCTTTCTCCTAACACCAGGCGGATCAAATCCTGGCAAGTCACAAAGCCCAACAGGTACATCCTCAGCTGGTGGAGGTCCGGTTGCTAGCTGTTGCGCCACAAGTTGCACATGTGCTGCTACTGCAACATTTCGTGCAGCTCTCCTCTGCCTAACATGCTGGTTAGTGAAGTCATCAAGCTTACCACGTACGAATGTGTATTTCCAGAATTGGTTCTGCTTGCACAGTTTTTTGAATAGATTCATCAAAGCCTTATCTCGGAACTGTGAGAAAAAATTGGCCCCCAAATGGCGCATGCACCAACGACTCTGCAGGTCTAGCCATGGCGTTTCTTCCGCGGCCACAGGGTTTGTGAGTGCCTTGACGGCGTTCAGTATACCAGCATGGCGGTCATGAAGGATGCACACGTTCGGCTTATCTTTTACTACTGCTATTTTAAGCTGCCTGAAGAACCAAGTCCAACTTTCAGTGTTCTCGCTCTCCACAAAAGCAAATGCAAGTGGCACGATCTGATTGTTGCCATCCTGACCAATGGCAGTCAAGATCTGTCCCCTATACTTGCCAGTAAGAAATGTACCATCAACACAGATAACTGGTCGACAGTGAGTGAAAGCTTCTATGCATACACCGAAAGAGAAGAACACACGATGCAGCACCTTTACGTTTGGAAACTCTGCCATCCAAAAGTGTTTGACGTCAACATATGTGCCTGGATTACGGGCCTGCAATGTGTAGAGGAGCCGAACAACTGAGTCATATGAGTCTAGGAACGATCCGAATCTTTTCTCAAGTGCCATCTGCTTAGCCCTCCAAGCTTTGCCATAAGATATTGTGTACTTGAACCTGGTGAACACCTTATGTATAATAGCCTTCGCTTCCATAGCTTTGCCCTGTACTATTTCTGAGTACAGCAACCGAGCTATAAGCGTCGACGAAATGTTACGATGATCTTGAGGAATACTCTCAATTCTACATGTGTGCTGTACTACGTCGCTCACTTTCCAGTTTATGCCGAAGTGAGGACGATAACCGTGCACCCTTCCAGGACACCCTGCTACCTCACATTCCATTGTCAGATATTTTTTACTCGACACCTTGGTTTTGAATGTCTTGCAAGTCGACATTGCCCACTTAATGATTGCATCTTGCAAATGTTGCTTGTCGGTATATAGAGCACCCGCAGAAACCTGGTTCTGATGGTATTCCCAGGCAGAATCATGACCATCGTTCACTGTCATTGACGACGAGAAATCATGACTCCATGACGCAGGATTTGGCACCACATGTTCGTCATCCGACTCGTCGGAATCATGCCCATAAGCACTACCACCATCTTCGTCTTCCTCTTCCATCATTTCTTGGAATACATCGTCTGCTGCTGCCTCAGCAGCATCTTCATCTCCCTCTTCCATATGATCTGTCTGACTATTTTGGCCAGATTCATAACTACCACCTCCAACATCTTCCTCTTCCATCTGCTCTGTCTGACTATTTTGGCCATAGTCATAACCACCACCTCCAACATCTCCCTGATTATAATCATGTCCAGAAAATTGCATCTCCTGACTACTCTGGCCAGGATCGTGCCCTCCCTCGCCTTCAGGCGGAATCACCTCCTTCGCGACAGGTATCAGTAAGGCATGAGGGGTACATCCCCTGCTTGCGCAGCCTTGCAACCATCGCACCATCTGAGAGGTCCGTTCTATCGGCCTCAAATAAAAAAACACCGGGGACCTTGTCTTCGTCCACAGTGCATGCACACCGACGGTGTCTGTTTGAGGAAGCCCTAAACACGCTGCCAACCAATCTTTCAGCTGACTTATAGACCATGTTTGTGGGTCACTCAGTTCCAACTCTGACCATCGAAACTCACCCAAATCAGCTCCATGCTCATTTACTACAACTTCGCCAGGACCGTAGAAAAACAAACATTTCACTAAATTACTCATCTCAACAACCTAAAAATGTGACACCAATTTACTGTTACAACCGGGAACAACTATATACTTAATATTACTAGCCAAATAAACGCATACCCTTGAAGCGTGCCGATTCAATGGACCAGCAACGTCACCACCACCGCCAATGCAACACCGCTGCACCACCCACCACCCTACAGCAACCTCCACCTAAACTCCACCATTGCTCCAACCAAACAACACGAAATCACACAAAATCCAACCCATCTGTAGATCTGAGCTGCCTTAACTCTCTAACACTTCTAGGAGGAAGATTTGGTGTGGGTGGATAGATCGCCGCTGAAACGCAGCAGGAGCTGCTGGTTTTCGAGAGGAAGAAGAAAAGGAGAGAGAGGACGCGAGGAAGAAAATGGGGACTTTTGGGCCTTAAGCAGCATCCTGTCGGCCCAAACCTGGCCGACAGGCCTGTCGGCTGAAACTAAGCCGATAAGTGCCCACGCAGCCTGTCGGGCGCAGGCTTGGCCCAGCATGCAACCTTTTCGGCTCAGCTAAAGCCGATAAGGGCTAATCGGCCCAGGCCTGGCCGACAGGGGTTAATCGGCCCAGCCCAGGCCGAGGCCGTATTATTTCTGAAAAAATGTTTTTTTGCGTAATATTTTTCGAATTTAATAAAAAAAATGTATTATTAAAAAAAAATTAGCCTATTGGGAGTACCGGTGGGGCGCGGTGCTCTCAATATGCAGAAACGCGCGGCACGCGCCCAATATCACTTGTCCGGCAACTTTGTCGGACGCTGTATTGGTCGTACCGGTGGAGATGCTCTAAGATACAATATAAATCTCTTTCATCATTAACTTTGATACCACATCAACATTTGGTTTATGATACCGCGTCAAAAGATAAGCATTCGGAATGACATACCTAATGGTTAAGAAGGAAAAATCTTCTTGCCACTCCAAGAGTGAAGCAAAGTGTGGATCCCACGATGTGCCCGAGCATTGTGTCGAGTTACCGGATACGTCCATGCACGCGATCTGACTGGCCCCATCTAACCACACCACACCTGCCAACGCGCAGAGAGAAAGCTCACAAGCGAGAATAGACTCGACAGATCGATCGAGAGGGGTTTTCAGGCCGGCGGCGAGCGACCGATCGATCGACGACCATGGTTGACGGTGGCAGCGGCGTGCGCGCCGTGGCGAGGGCCTACCTTGTCCTGGGCTTCGCGGCAGCGTGCTTCGCGCTCTACGCCGTCTCGCTGGACCAGGCGACAACCCGGCAGCTCCAACTCCAGGTTACCGCCGCTCCACTCTCTGCTAGCTCAGTTTCTCGCCGCCGCTTGCTTGCAGTCTCTTTGTTTTCCGGCCTCTTTCGATCTCTGCATCGAACTTAATTAACTTGACCACAACTTTCTCACCGTTGGTTCCAAACAACTCGATTCTTGTTGATGTATGTGGAGACGAACCTAGATCAACGATTTTGTAGTTCAAGTATGTGGAGAGGGGAACATATATATGTAGATCCATGATGAACTTTTTTGACATGCTTCTACTAGTCTCTGTCCAGATCTGTTTTACTGCCTCCCGTACGTGTGTGTTAAATTCTTCTTCACTGCTTCATTTTTGTGTTCTTGGGCTGGTAATTGATGTTTATTTTTTGCTTTTTTGTCCGCGCATGGCTTGTGCTACTAACGCCCAGATATCGAGACGAGGAAATTAGGCTACACTTTACCCATGTAGTCATTCATAGAACTTGCATTTTCTCTTTTGTTTACGGTGTCCTTTTTTCCTCTAAAATTGCATACAACTAATGGTTCCAATTTTTTTTTCAAGCATGTATGAAAGATTCTTGTACGCAAAGTGAATTAACTACGTAAAATCTCCCATGCTGGAGCCAGGATCCGAATTTTAAAAAGTCTGAAAAAAATAAAAATGGAGTGAAAAACGTGATGTATAACAAAGTGTAAGTTATATGTGCAAAAATTCGCAAAAAAGGCACATATGCAAATTTTAGTTGACCTAAGAACAAGTGAAATAGAATTTCTTTTTCACACGGTTTCCCTATTTTTAAGATGATTGGCAAAAAAAATCTTCTTTATTTCCAATTCCGTTTCCACAATAATGTTTAACTGAAGTTTGTTGTAAAACTAAGTTGTGCTTTTTCGTCGGGTTACACATCTCAGAGCCGATCTAATATTTACATAAGTAATTTCTCCATCCGCTTAGATTTACACAGATCCTATCTATTTCCATCAATTAATCCCATTTCGTTGCACGTAGATGGCCAAGGACTCAAACCAGCAGCAGCTGGAGCAGGGCCAGGCGGACTGCGCGGCGACGGCGGCGGAGGTGATAGAAATGCGTGCTGACGCGGTGATGCTGCTGATGTTGGGTCCGGCGCAGGCCTTGCTGGGCATGGCGGCCGCCGTGGTTACGAGCCGTGTTGGCACGGTCTGCGCACAGATCCTGAGCCTCCCCATGGCCTGGACGCTCCTCGACGTCCTCGACGGGGTGGTGGACGTCGCAATCGGGCGCTGCCACGGCAGCTACCATCTGGCTCTCGCCGCTGGCTACGGCATGGTGACCGTGACCTTCACTGTGCTCTTCGTCGCCGGCCTCGTCGTCACCCTCCGCGGACAGGTCAACACTCAACAGCTAGCTGCGTAACCATTTATCTACTACTGTGCTTAATTACTGCATCAAAAGTAACATAGACATTCCGCTTAATGATTTCAGGACACTGGAAATGCCAGCGGTAAAAGCATTTACAAGGGCATATGGTACCAAGGGAAAATCTGGGCCGTCCGTTTCGACCATCCGACGGCCCAGATTCGTCGACAGGCCCCTGTGGTGACAGAGTTGAGAGAAATAAAGGATACTGCTAATGCTCCACGGCAGGGAGCCGTCTCCCGGCAGCAAGATTCTGGCGTGCGCACCGTCCCCAACAGTACTGCGCTCGCCGCCGTCACTCCGGGCAAGCCTGCTCCGGCGCCCTCGGGCGGCGCCACCACCGGGTCCGCAGGGTCTCCCTCTCCCAAGCAGAAGCAGGGGAAGATCAACCACGGCGCTGCTTCTACCAGCCAGACGCCGCCTCCCCGTCGTCTCGCCGCACCGGGCAACCATGGGTCCCGGCCCCAGCTGACTCACACGGCCACTCCTTCCCCGGCATCGACAAAGCAGAAGCAGCAGCAGCTCCAATACCAGTCGCACCCTCAGCTCCAGCACCCGGCGTACATGTTCCAGTCCCAGGGTCACACCGCCGCCCTGCCTCCTTCCCCGGCGCTGACACAGCAGCAGCACCTCCAGTACCTGTCACTCCCTCAGCTCCAGCTCCCGGCGTACATGTTCCAGTACCAGCTGCCGGCGGCGCCGCCCCAGCATCAGCCGCATGATGTTCACGGTTTCCACCAGGCGGCTCTGACGGGTGCCTTGCAGAACATGTCGCTGTCGCTGCAGGGCTCCGGCATTGGCTGGGTCGCCGGTTCCACCTCGGATCACCGGTACGTATGCTCTTCCTCTTCATCTCAATGACGCTCTGGTTTGATCCACGATCGACCTTCTCTCTGTTGTAACATGTACTATTGTTCTATGAAGGGTTATCACGCCAAGCAGGAGCAGCTCCGATGGAGGGGCAACAGCAGCGGGGACTGTTACCAGATCTTCCCTCCGGCTTCTCCAGTTGCCGCCACCGTAAACGATGCGATCACCCCGGCGATTTCTACTGCTTTCAACAGTATTATTCCCACATGCATGTAATAATTCAGATGGACGTACTCGAGTTTTAGCTCCTTTTCAGCTGATGCACCGCGATCGATCTGTGGGCTGCACCTGTTGCAACCATCTCCGGGCTCTGGCAATAAATACTACGGAGTACTATCTCATTTTTTTTTGACGATTTTTCTCGTTACGTGTGGACCTTTCACCTTTCCGAATGCCCTTTAAATCTTATGTTCCTGAGTAATTATGTCTCTTCCATGCCTGTGTGCGAACTCATCAATACACTATGACTTTCTTTTTTTTGATAAAGGGCATTTTACTACTTGAAAAGTTCAACCATTACACCCGGCCAAAGGTAGTATACACACAGCCGTGACGACACAGTCTTATAAAAATAAAATAAAAAATTACACAGGTGAGTAACTTTTAGCGGATGTCCTGAAGTGGTGCGTCAGCACGCACCAGTACAGAGTAGGTAGATAGGACGTGTTAGATGTCACCTACAGTAGATTCGAGTCAGTGACGCCGTCAACAGTGGCGGTGAGTCATGACGTCATAGATCTCATCACATCAAGTCGGATGTGACGGCTTAGTTACTTTGTAACCATCTCTGACCTTGGGGATGAATAGAGAAGAGAAAATTGAGTCAAACCATTTATTTGGCACACACTCTCCTCACTTCCCCTCTCACTCGCAGCTCTCAGTTTGGGACAACAGCGGCGGCCGCTAATCGACCTCAGTGGGATGCGGCGGTGATGTGGTGGCCATCTTAGGCGGCTGCGGGGCGAGGAATGGCCCGAATCAGCGGATTTCGGGCACCGACGTCCTAAGATTCAGTTGGGGTTGCGGCAGACGTCTTGAGCAGCAGGAATGGGTGATGAGGTGGCGATGGGCCAGGGGGGCCGTCGACTGAGTCGTGACGGTGGCGAGAAGCGACTGAGATCGGCTTGTGTGGCAACGGTCGCTGGCGGGGAAATTCCACCATGGCGGTTGGCTTCCGCAACAACGTTTTTGGTATAGGGCACAACATAGGGCAGCCACCTTGGTGACACAAATATGCATCATTTGCAGTATTTTTTAGCGTATCTCACAAAATTGTGCAACATAATATAGGGATAAAACATCTGCTGGACCTGTGCTTGGGGTCTAAATGTCCTAAAAACAGTTTTTAAGTCAGTTGCACTATTTTAAAGCATTTGTTGGAGATGTTATAAGTCCATGTATAACGCGGGCATTCCAACCGAGCGTTAATATGTTTATCCCGGCCGTTAAGCCATGTTCTCCCTTCATTTCCCCAAAGAATGAGTAACCAGCCGCTGGCCCTATTCATTGTAGGAAAAAGAAACTTTTCTAGTGCATCGGGTTAGCGCTTTCCGTTGGGGATCAAGACCCTTAGGGCATCCACAGTGTGTGCCATATATCGTTGCCAAATGCTCTATTTAGCTTTTGGCAGCAGCTCCATACACTGTGATGGTTGTGCCAAAGCCAAAAGTTTGGGAGTCGACGCAGCTAGAAGAGCCGCTGCCAAATTCATCAAGCGAATAGAAAATTGTTATCTGCATGCAACTTTGCTTCCTCACCGTGGTAGCAAGGGTAGCAATTTGGCGATAGATTGAATTAAAAAATGTATGCGTCAGATATGGCAGGAGATTTGGCATCACACCACGTTGTGGAGGATTGGGCAATTTAGCTCCGATTCCAAATATTGCCTACGTAGCATATTTGGCTTTGGCCACATAGTGGCTGCTCTTATATGCTTATTTTACGTTATTTATATGCTTCTCTCATTGTACTTGCCTTAAGTGCTGTTGTTGGTCGTCTCATAAACTTGTAGCCAGCAGTTTGCGGCGACCTAGAGACCTCGTTGTTTTGTTTTGCACATGGATGCTGGGCTATGATTATGTTAGCTGAGATGGGTAATGGAAATCGATATCCGTTTAGTGGTTGTGTACAATGGAGTGACACGATCGCTCGCTCTTATAGTGGTGCCATCTAGCATTATACTGCTCGCTCTTATAGTGGTTTTTGTATGCATACGATGAATTCACAATTATATATGCATCTGTGGCCTGAGGGCATTTTTAAATTGCAGGGTAGACACAAAAACAAACAAAAAAACTGGGAACCAATTGTACCGTCGGCATAGGTGCCGCCCAGGCCTCCCAACTGATGACGCGGGCAACATAAGCCGACGGCCTTACCGTCAGCATTGAGCCGTCGTCCCTGCAACCAATTAGGCCGATGGTTTTCCCATCGGCGTAGGTGCCTCCCAGGCCTCCGAGTTGATGACTCGTGGCAAGGAAAACCGACGGCTTTACCGTCGGCGTAGCGCCGTCCCCGCACCCCTCCAGCGGGCCCCAGCTAATGACGCGTCGCAGGCTAGGCCGACGGCTTTATCGTCGGTATAGCACCCCCCAGCGGACGCCCAGCTGATGACGCGTGGCAAGCGAGGCCGACGGCTTTACCGTCGGCATAGCTAGCCGCCCATCATCAACTTACAGTCCGTCAGGTTTGCCTGCCGACGACCGAGGCACAACGCAACTAAGCCGACGACCGGAGCTAAGCCGGCGGCCGCGCAGCTACGCCGATGGAAGCTTCACCAACGGCACGAAGCCGATGGTGACCGTCGGCACATGGCTAAGCCGACGGTATCTAGGTCTAAGCCGACGGCTTTTCCCGTCGGCACTGTTCCTGATTCCTGTAGTGCCATCAGTTTGGATCTAGAGTGTTGAAATATATTTGCATTGTCCTTATTTCCCCATCATTTGAGAAACACACTCTCTTTATGTGTAAGCGAGAGAAAACAAAAAAAAGCACGTACTAAGTCTTAAAAGAGATGACTTCTTAATGATAAAGTAAAATAGATGACCGGCCCCACTTGCATGGCCGAGAACGTGTATGAAAACCGGACAGCAGCTCCGCCCACCGCAGTCACTCTCGCTCGGTCGGTGCCACTTCCGGCCATGCCAGATTCGTGTAAGCTCTGCAACCTCGCCGGTCGCCACCGTCCTCCCATTTCTGCTCGTCACCGCGTGCACTTATAACACCCACCCAACCACACCTGCCCGCACATCGAAACAGAGCTCACAAGCGAGAAGAGGCACATCGAAACAGAGCTAACAAGCGAGAGACAGGGATCGATCGATCCACCATGGCTGGCGGCGTGCGCACTGTGGCGAGGTTGTATCTCGTCCTGGGGCTGGCGGCGGCGTCCTTCGCGCTGTACGCCATCTCGCTCGATCCGGCCACGCCCCGGCAGCTCCAGGTCCAGGTACAGTATATGTAACTCAACCACAATGAACTTTCTCACGGTTTCGCTAGTTGTAAGTCAAGCTCTTAGTTGTAAGTTGCGCTTTTTCGTCGGGTTAATCACGCTTTACTTGTTAGAGTCGATTTATACATGAGAAATTTGTCAATCCACTTAGATCTAGACAGATCCTACCTATCTATCTTCCAACAATAAATCCCATTTCATTGCACGTAGATGATCAAGGAAATGGACCTGCAGCAGCTGGAGCAGGGCCTGGTGACGGCCTGCGCGGCGAGGGCGGCGGAGGCGATGAAGATGCGCGCCGACGCCGTGATGCTGCTGCTGTTTGCTCTGGGGCAGGCGGTGGTGGCCATCGCAGAGACGGGCCGTCTCGGCATCTTCTGCACCCAGATGCAGAGCATCGCCACGGCCTGGAATCTTCTCGACGTACTCGCCATTGGGCGCTGCCACGGCACCGGTACCTACCACCGGGTGCTCTCCGTCTGCTACTTGTTCTGTTGTTCATCGACGGCCTGCTCGTCGTCCTCCGCGTCCAGGTCTAGTACTGTGGACCGAGAAGTAAAGCTTCAAACATGCACAGAGGATTTGTGGGGCTAGCGCTTGACAATTGCCGTGAGTGATTAAATTCGTGCTACTAGCTGGGAATGTTTGAGTATATATTCAGTCTGCCACACTTGAGCCTTGTTTACCTCACACACGAGCATGAGCATCTCTCTCGCGTGCTGACATTCTGATTGCAGGTCTCAAGCAACAGTCCTTGACAATCAAAGCAAAACAATGTATTAGGCTTTTGAACAGGATAACTAAAGAGGTTGATATCATGCTTCATATGTAAATCCAGCTTACAAGTAATATATCAACCCATCCAAAATAGTTAGGTTGGTTCATTCGTTCATTCATAGCAGACAACCAATTTTAACAGGGGCGCTCCGCAACTAAGCTAGCAGAGCGCTTTGATTATATAGCCGTACCTACAGGTAGACGCTAAAGACCCGGAAACAGCAAAACAAAACAAAAGCTACAAACGTCTCAGTGTATGATACCCTCCTGAGAAGAAAGCTCAAAGGCTGCTGGCTGTCTGGTTCCATGGTCAGAGCGCTCGACATTCTCTTGTCGCTGCGCTCCCTCAAAATGATATGAGCATAGAGTCGTACGGTCCAAGTCAAAGTAAGACGCCTCAGAAATCTAGGGGTCGGTGGCGGGCGCAAAATCTAGTGGAAGAGGTTGGGGTGTTGGTGCTTATGGCATGGTTGCTTCTGGTCCTCTGCTTCTGTGGATTCATCTTTAGCTTCAGGGATGCCATCAGCTTGTTGTTTTAGGTGCTCCACTTCTGCAGGTCCATCTTTAGCTTCACACTTGTGCTGAACTGATAGTCCTTTGTGCTCCTCCATTTCTACAGGCTTAGCTTCAAATTCAGGCAGGTTCCTAACTGACTGTTCTTGGTGCTCCTCCATTTCTGCTGATCCATCTTTAACTTCAGACAAGTCCTGAGCTGACTTTACTAGGGGCTCCTCCATTACTGCAGGTTCAATTTCATCTTCAGACATGGCTTGACCTGGTTCCTCTTGGTGTTCTTTCGTTTCTGCAGGTTCATCTTCAACTACAGACGTGTATGGAGCTGATTGTTCCTGGCGATCCTCCATGTCAGCAGGTTCATCTTCAGCTCCAGACATGGCTTGATCTGATTGTTTTTCATCCTCTTCCATCTCTGCAGGTTCACTTGGACCAGGTTGGTCTTCAACTTCATCATCGCTGCAGGTACAATAAGATAATACCTTCATTATTTTCAACACCTTCACAGAATAAATCACATCCGACAAGAAAACTTAAACCTAGTTGACAATCAATGCTCAAGGCCTCACAACATCACAACATGGGGTTTTGAAAGTCACCTTCTCGATTATCTAAGACACCAATCAGCACAGTAGCTGTTAGAGGGTTTTCAAAAGATATGTTCTAACAGCAACATGCTGCACATTTTTTGTTGTGTTGAATAATGAACATGCAAATGGAGGACTTCTAATTCATTTTGAAATAGACCCTCAGCAGCACATAGGAACACCAATGCACCATTACTTATATGTTCAAATGTCAGATAAAGAGGCCCTACAGTTCTCATCTATAGCATGTCCGTTCACAAAGAGGTGCACAGGAACGCCAATGCAGAAATACTGCACAGTAACCCAGATTTAGTTTCATGTCATAAAAAAGATACACGCATAAACAGGTCTTAAACACCTACATGTGATGAAGAAGTCTGAAGCAGCAAAATAGTTTGAACAAATCGGATTTGAGAAAAGGAGGTAGACATATGATCTATCGACAAACAAACTGAATCTCATATCCAAATAGCAAAAGAAAGTTGAGACGAGGCACTGTACAGTTCTTCTGTTGTTCCTCTCTTTATTCTTTTTGCTGCTGGTCCGTTCTTTCTTCTTTTTACTGCTGTTGCTCTCTTTCTTGTTCTCTTTGCTTTGGGTTTTGCTTTGTACTGTGCAACGTCTCTGCTAATACAAGGCAGGCATTTAGATGTGTGTTCGAGAGAAAAAAAGTAAAGACAATGCATGGAGTTGCTGTTACTAACCTTTCCTTGTCTTCATTTTCGGTGTCAACTGTTTTGGTGATATCCTTAATGGCTTGGTTGATTGCATGAAAAGCTATCTTTTTAATCTGGCAATTCCGAATTTACATAATTTCAGAATTAGATAAAAGTGTAGAAAAGAGAGCATGTAACAGTTATGAAGCTATCAAGATGGACAACAATGTTTAGATATCATTAAGATTATGACTAACATACAGATAAACAATCAAATAAATTCATATGCATACAACAGGAGAGTATAGAGAAACTGATCGGCAGACCTCTAGCTTATCTTCATTCACCCTATGACCTTTTGGAAGCATACGAAATTCTTCTGTCAGCCTCATGCACTCTTGTACATTTTCCGGAGAAACAAAGTCAAGTGCGACCTTTATACATGACTGCCCAAGAACAAAGAGGTTAATAAAACGGAAATGTCACATATAAATATATAATACGAGACATTTCTATTCAAAAGTAGGGCACTAACAGCAGAAGAAATCAGCAAAAGCTACCATGCATGTCATATACCTTCAAATTCTGACTTGGTGAGGACATCCTGCGGGGATAAAGACTGCATCACCAAGCTTTTGCTCAAATGTCCAAGGCTCAACTCCTGCATATGGAGTGGACAAAAAACAGGAAGTTAATCCCTGAGGGAAATTTTACATCTTCCAAAAGGCACCATTATTCTTGACTGACCATATTCTTCCTTGAGCTTTCTCTTGTGCTCATTTGTTAGGTAAAAGCACTGATCATGTATAGGATGAATAACCTGTCAAGAAAACATGCAAATAAGATGCCATGCAGCATTGCAGGGTCAAATAGTTAACAGAGCTACTCACCTGCTTCACTGGTTCATATTTGTAATGCCTAAACTCCTCCGAATGCTTCATTAGATACTCTTGTAGTTTGCTGACATCTTCCCGTCGGAATATATCCCACAATGCACCACCCTCTGGCTGGTTATCCTCCACAAATGGGAGATTATCGTCTTTTGGCTCAAGTGATATGGCATTTTCACGGACATCGTCTTCTGTGCTTGTTTCCTTTTTTTTCTTTGATGCATTACAAGAACGGTGGGCACCTCGCCTTCGGCGTTTTTTATGACCAGTAAGATCAGAAGTTCCTTCCGTATTATCTGGAGATTCACTTTTATCTTCACTGCTGGAACCACACTCCACCTTCTCCCTCCCATTAACTATGCCTTCTGCTTTCTCCTTTGAAATGGAAAGATCCATATGATCACCATCACCTTCAATGGACGATCTCCCATTCAAAGTCATGTTTCCCTCAGCTTCATCAGCTACCACATCTTTGTGAACCCCTTCCCGCTTGTCTAAAACAGCATCAGTTAATGGCTGCCTAACTGTTGAGCCACATACAAATCCTTCAGCTTTTGGCACCTTGATTAATTCACTGATAGCTACCGACATGTCACAGTCGGGATCTGATTGTGAAGCTTGATTTCTGCCGTCTTCAATGGACGATTGCCCATTCACAGTCATGTTTCCCTCAGCTTCATCAGCTACCACATCTTTGTGAACCCCTTCCCGCTCATCTAAAACAACATCAGTTAATAGCTGCTTAATATTTGAGCCACATCCAACTCCTTCAGCTTTTGGCACCTTGATTAATTCACCGAGAGCTTTCGGCATGTCACAATCAGTATCTGTTTGAGAAGCTTGATTTCTGTTGTCTTCCTTTCTGGTCAAACTTCGTTTCTTCTTCTCAATAGCTGTAATCCTTTGTGCTTTGAGCTTTATTACGTCAGTGTGTGTGAGGATATTGACCTGTTTACACAATAGGAAACAAGATATCATTCACAAAACTGAACAACAAACTCAGAACATTCAACAATGTCCAACGGAGACGCGAAAACAGGGGAACGGCTCATTGTCGCAGCTGGGTGAAGTATGTGGCTAATAGATCATTGCTGTGTGCACCAAAGAGATCTTCACACTGCAGATTTATGTTTTTACAGTTTATGAACACTAGGGATTAATCCGATCAGTGCTCAACAACCAAGAGTCCAACGGTGTGATCTACCATGGCTAGCACTGAAGTAAAAGAAAAGCATGCAGATCTGACTGAAAACAACAAGGGCAAAGACTGACCTACAAGCAGTTACAGCCACAACAACCATAGGTGATATATCTTCATACAGCGTACAACTTAGTAGGACATAAAAAAAATCAAAATCACCTAGCATGTAGTAGTGGGTGCATGAGGTTGCAAACCCACACAACAGGTTTGAGTCTCACCTCTAACTTAATTCCTCCTCACCTCTTTTTGGAAAAACACGTAAATGTAAAATATAAATAATAATTTCAGATTCAAAATGAACTAGATGCTACTCCATAAAATGTACAGATATGAAGGACAGGAAGCATAAGAAATATCATTTTTTTACCGCATCAGACATGTCACAATGAAGCTTGGTGACAGAATCACCAATTCCTAATTCCTGGGCAATCCCATACGCGATGTAAGTTTTTGGACCAAGGTCTGGCTTTATGACTTTTTCTGGAAGCTTCACTGCCAGATTAAGAGGACCAGATTTATGATCGGTATATTCACGAAATGGCAGAGCAGATCTGAACTCAGCACCATGTCGTGGCAGTCGCTCCTCAAATGAGCTGTGTTGTGGCCAATCTTTAAGCTTGAGTAACACGGGCAAACCCTCTGGAGTAACAGCACCACGGGAGTACCCATGAAAAAAGAAGTGTGTGTTTATTTGAACCTGCATTTTGATTTATCAAATGCAAAGGTTGCGTTAAGAATATTTCATGTCAAAATAAAAATGATCAAGATATTAAGTGCTACATGGCATATCAATTTGGGACTTGCCCGCCAACAATAACACATGCTGGTAAAGACGGCATGCTGGCACAAACGGAAGTTATATCCATAGGAACTCTTTTAACCTGAATTCTTATGTTTTAACAAGAACACTAACTGACAGTGTATTGACAGATATACAGACATAAATAATTAAATATCAAATAAAAAACTACATTCCAGGAAATTCACCATGTTGATTATTAATTCCAATTCAGATAGAAACAGAAGCACACTGTTAACCAGATTATCTAATAAATTTACATGATCTATGCATCCAGTAACCTTGACATCAGTTTTCTCAACGGCAAATTATAGCAATGTTATTCTATAAATAATAACCATCATGATGCCAGTTACCTCAGACCACAACAGGCACTCAAGAGCTTCAACAGAGAGCCTCTCATGTTCACTCTTGTCTTTCTTTTCTCGTAAAGCTCGCCACATAACCATTGGTTCCCAGCTCAATCCAGAAGTTAACTCAAGCACGTCACGAACAATAACAGGCTGACCCTTCAACCAGTGTTCCTGAAAATGTTCTAAAGCTCCATTTTGAACATCTCTAGCATTTGGGCAATATATGTAGTTGTCACTCGAATTCTCTCTACAAGCCAATTTCTGCGACGTACCACTGCACAACTCACCAGAGTCAGTAAAGCAGGAACATTTCGAACTTCCCACAACCGGCATTGCTTCATTGTTGACAACTGAACTGGCTTTCTCCAGTAAGTCCGAAATAACATTCTCCTTGAACAATGACTTGAGTTCAAGAACAGAATCTCCGCAACCACCAAATGCATTTGGCGGACAAGGTATGCTACCATCACTATTTATCCTCCATGGTCTCAAACCATGAGCACTATCCTCAACAGAAACTGCACTGTCCAGCAACACGTCATACTGTCCATCAGAAGGCTCTTGAATTGGAACATAGTCATGACTACTTCCCTGTTGCATATCTTCCTTGCCTTCTAACCCAGGTTGTGTAAAGACCGTGCCACTTGCAGCAGCAGTACTAGGATAAAGTCCATGACGAAGTTCTCGGGAGCAGCTGAGGCAGAGATCATAGGAACATTTATCGCAGCTTCTGTGGAAGTCAACTATAGATGTTCTGCAGTTGTTACTGTCAAAGGAAACTAGGAATTAGACAATCCAAAGAACCAAATAATGTGCACACTTCCAAATTGAAGCAAGACTAACCAGTATATTCGCTCATCTTCTTCAAAGTCAGCTTGAGGAATCTTCACTTCGCATGCATCAATGCCTGTTATGAAAGCAAGATTAGGAACAGCAGAGCCAATGGAGTACTGACTGACTATATTCCAAAACAGATGATAATGGCATCCTGGAACGCATGCAGTAAAAATTCCAAAATTTAATTAACTCATTAACACAGAAATGTTTTGATATTTCCTCACACATGTGGTACTGGTATATTTTAAGAGTATTAACTTCATATCGACAGAAAAATAGAGTACTGATCAATGGATTGTAATGGAGAAAGACAATGCCTGAAACGACAAAGTAATAGATAGGGCAACAATGAATAATTAACAATTCATTTTCTTTAGCTGGATATTCAAAAGGTGGAATTTCAACAAGCCAACAGTCATAATACCTTTAGTTGTTGCCTCGACACTTTTCTCTTTCATCTGCTCATGGTGCAAATCTTTCAACCATGGGAGCAAATAGTGTGCAATCCGATGTGCGCATTTAATTTTATCTTCATCAGATACATTCCACTTGTCAACCTGTAGAACAAATAAGAGGAACAAACAAGCAATTTAGGTTTGTGTCCTTATTCTCGGTGACTAATAATTTCGAATTTTAAGGATAGAACACCCGCCAGCTTCATCACCCTTAAAAAGGGAGCTTATTATTTCACTACACTAAGGGCATTATGCAAGCCTATAGAGGCACGGGAGAATAAAAAATGCAGATAAGAAACAAATAAGATATGAAGCCTGAAACACGAGGCATACCTTCTTTATTATATCTTTCCGCAGACAAGTCTTGCAGTTGCAGTTATTGCGGCAAAATGGACAACTTTTCATAAAGTCATCTTCTGTTAAATGTGGATACCTGTTCAGATCATGCCACAAACACAAGCCATACCATTTTGTTAACAAAAACATCATTTTATTTTAAATTGACATTATGTGCTACAAAATTAGAGACTGAACAAACACAAGCACTATAACACTACAAAAACAGGCAGGCAATTGCAACAAAACCAGGTGACAACATGAATAGTTTTCAGGGGCACAAACCAGCGAGTTATGCATAGCATGCAGTATCTCCTCATATACTCTTTGCAGCCTAGACACCGTACAGTTCTTCCATTGTCATTCCTCTGGCATTGATGACACATGTTTGAAGTTGATTCTTTCTTTTTTGTATCCTGCAAATTCTGCACAACTCTTCCCTTGTCTTTCCTCTGGCATTGACGCTACAAAATGAGCAAGTACCCAGAAATGTAAGTGCTTCTTATATATTTCACAAGTAGCTTAAATCATTGCTCAGACACTGGATATATTGCCATCATGATTCTTATTTACATACATAGGAAGCGGATAAAAGTTGGAATATACATGTGTCCAATACATGGTTTTTAAGGCGTCCCTAAGGCGACGCTTAGGCGCTAAGGTGACCCCCCTCCGCCTTAGGACGCCATAGCGCCTTACAAACCAATATAGGAAGAATGCACAAACAATTTAACATCATCTTACAGATAAAACCACAAACTACATAAGCACAGAGAGTCCTACCAAGTCACCAAAACTCATGAATCTATATAACTGAAGAGATGGGAGTATCAACAAGAAAAGTAAAAGCTTCCACCTTAGGTGTATCATCTATCACCAGAACAGCCGGCATCTTCCTAAGTCGTGTGGTCCGAGGCTCAAGAGAAGAGGGGTCCGCAAGAGGATCCCCCTACGTTTTCTTGTGCGTCTTGTTTTTTCAGTTCTCTCTTCTATGCCATTCTCCTGGAATTAAGAAATCCAGCACGCAAGTGAAAAATGATCAAGTATCATTGTTTTCTAAAAGAATACACAAAACTGCATGCAAGAGAAAAAATGACCTCTGCAGAAGCCTGTGGCATCTCTTCATTGCCCTTCTTTACACCGTTTTCCTGCCACCACAACGATCAACCATTCAGCATTTCTAAAAGAATACAAAAAACTGCATGCAAGAGAAAAAAATGACCTCCACAGAAGCCTGTGGCATCTCTTCATTGCCCTTCTTTACACCGTTTTCCTGCCACCACAACGAACAACCATTAAGCATTTCTATAGCATTTCTACAGAATCACTCATTGCATGCTCTTCTGAAGAAGATAAACACAGGGGAAGAATGAACCGAAGAATCGATTGGTTCCAAACCACATGGAAGAAAAGGAGCGGAATGATTGCAAAAGTGAACCACGCACAATCCAACAAATCCTCATTTCTACCTCTCCAAACTAACCATTGCAGACATAATCGAACACCAGGAGACCATTGGGACAGATATAACAAAGACTCCCTAGAGCACAGACTCAGTTAGTAGTTCCTTGGTTACCTCCGCGGCAGCTGGAGTCTTGGGCAGCCTACTCCGTCCACGGCCACGGCCATGGCCCCGTCGACGTCCACGGCCACGCCTGACTCCTGTCTGAAACGCAAGAGTTAAAAATGGAAAGGATTTTCCTTTTCTAAACAAATCCACAAACATTAATAGCATGCAACCAAGAACAAATTAAGAAACACCGACCACCAAAACCTAGAGGAGATTGGACCCCTGGGTAGTTCTCACAACTAAGCTTCCAGAAGCAAAAAAGAACATAAACCTAAGAATCGGTCAGTTCCAAACAGCACAAAAGTAAAAGAGCAGAACGACTGCAAACGTGTTTGAACCTCGCCAAACCAAATAAATCCCCATTTCTACCTCTCCAACCCAACCATTGAAGAGATAATCAAACACTCCGATCATTCCTCTGGTCGTAGCGAATTGAAACACGACTAGCAGCTCAAGGAGGACCAGATTATATTAGTTAGTTCCTCGGCTGGTTACCTCAGCGTCAGCTAGAGTCTTGGTTGGCATCCCCCGTCCTCGCATGCCTTCCTTCTGCAACACAGAAGTGAAAATTGATAAGTATTTTCCTTTTGTAAACGAATCCACACAACTTTATGCCATAACAAACAATGGCCTCGGCAGAAACCTGTGGAAACTCTTCCTCTTCACCCTTCTTCTCACCGTTCTCCTGCCACCACAACCAAATAACCGTTAAGCATTTCAGAAAGCTCGACGTGAATCCTTTCCAAAGAAAAAACGTTGACGCAAGCAAAGCAACACACACGGAGGGAGATACCGACCTCAGCAGAAGCCTGCAGCATCTCCTGGTCTTCACCCTTCTCCTCGCCATTCTCCTGCCACCACAAACCAAACGAGCATAAAGTAGTTTGCAAAACCCAACGAATCCCCATCTCTACCTCTCCAGTCCAGCCCATTATAGAAATAATCAAACACGGCGGAGGACAACCCGGGGAGGTCTCGGAGAAGCTCCCTCCGTTCCCATGGTTGTATCAAAGCCAGAGGCAACTAGCAGCTTAACAGGGAGCAAGCATAGCTAATTAGTTACCTTGGGGGCAGCTGGAGTCTTGGGCGGCCTCCCTCGTCCCCGCTTGACATAGGTCTGCAACAACACACCAAGAGCAAAATATGATTAGGATTTCCTCTTTTTTCTGAATGAATGAATCCACAAAGCTGAATGCAAGAAACAAACAATCAGCTGCGCAGAAGCTTGTGCCGTCTCTTGGATGACCTCCCCCTTCACATCGTTCTCCTGCAACCCAGGAGCGAACAGGGGCCATTAAGTATTTGGGGGGGAAAAGCTCTCTTGGAAGGAAAAATGTTGTTTTAAGGAAGAAAATCAAGCAGAGGGGGAGAAGCTGACCTCGGCACAAGCCTGCTGCATCTCCTTATCGGCTCCACCCTCGTGCTCGCCGTTGTCCTGCCATAGCCACAACCAAACTGCCATTAATCAATTTGAAACATGGAACAGCAATGGCGGATAAAATCCCGTGCAGCGGGAACAGATTAAGCAGCATCACCGACCACCAAACCCTAGATGATGTGAGTAAAAATCCTGCAATCAGAGCTTCGGAAGCCAAGAACAGAGAGGCCAGGCGAGAAGCAGAGAAGCGCTCGATTTACAATAGCACGGAACGAAATCTAGCACAATGACTCCCAGCGCGCGCCTCGCAAACCCTAAACCCTGTTTCCGCCGTCCCCCAATTACAGCAGCAAAAGAAAAAAAAACTGTCGAAACGACTCCAATGTTCCCCCAAAGGAAACACCGCAATGGCCAGCGAGAGCGAAGCCCCCAGCCCGCTCGGAAGCCCACCGGACCATGCCCCGGAGAACCTCCCGCCGTCCCCGTGGCGGGAGACGGCTCGCGGCTTTGGCAGAGCTCGAAAGTACAGGGAAACCTAAAGAGTACGGACCTGGGTTACCTCTATTGCGGCGGCGGCGGGAGCCGGGTCCTTGGGCCGCCTCCCCGGCGGACGGCCGCGCTTCCCACGCCCGCGTCCGCGCCCGCGGCCTCGCTTGGGCTGCATCCTCCTCCTCGCCGGCGGCGGCGGCGGCGGCGGGAATCGGAAGAATCGGCGAGAGGTGAGTGACGTGGCGAGGAAGAGCTCGGCGGTCGGTTTGGCCTGGTCGGTCTGTCTGGTTGGTCAGTCTGTCTGGTCTCCGAACCGAAGCGACGAGAGTTTATGTCCGATGGTGCCGCGGCAGGGGCCCCACGTGTCAGCGGGCGATACGGGGGCCCCGGCTTTCGACACGAAGCGCGGGGCCCAGAGGCCAGTGGGAGGAGGAGAATAAATGTGGAGAGGAATAAAATCCTAGTTTATTCCGTTTCGGGAGGGGGTTTCC
Organism: Poa pratensis; assembly: GCA_947311845.1. NCBI lineage: Eukaryota > Viridiplantae > Streptophyta > Magnoliopsida > Poales > Poaceae > Poa > Poa pratensis. The sequence goes on along the minus strand of CAMZMU010000095.1, from coordinate 40,699,391 downwards.
CGCGGACGGCTGCGCGCGCGTGCGCGGTTTCAAAGTTCGAAAACGAAACGCGCGGTGAGAAAGGAAGGAAAGCCGGAAAATCTACCGCCAGCGCCGCGGTGAAAGTGAAACGTAAGCACGGGAGGGGTAGGAGATGTGGGCCGTCCGGCCCGGCCCTTACAGGCAGAATAAACGGAACAGGGATGTTTCTCTCATCAGAAATGAAAAAGACTGGATGTTCACACGCATAATGGCAGAATAAACGGAACAGGGAACAAGTGTTCTACGCAAGGGCAAGGCAGGCAAGATTCTTTGGAAGATCCTTTGGAAGCTCGAAGCACCAAGGATGACCCAATGAAGATCCTTTGGAAGCTCGAAGCACCAGGCAAGATGATCGATCATTAACCTGTGGACATTTGCTCATGATTGCCTCCCTAGTGGCCAACAACTGCGACACCGCCACATTCCGGCTTCAGATGCTTGTGTTTTCTGTCACCGGGAAGAACGTGTGGAGCATACTATGCTGTTCTGTGCTTATGCTCGGGAAGTCTGGCGTGAGGTCAAGAAAGCTTTCCCCGTCCAACTCTGTCGGAAATGGTTCGGCGCTACTAAAATCCGGCTAATGGATTTCCTGACAAGATCGGACGACCGCAAGGCAGTCACCTTGGCTGTGACAATGTGGCATCTCTGGACAACATGCAATGTTGTCCGTAAGGGCACCTCCAACGGCGGCCCGCATACGGACAGGGCCTGTCCTAATCTGTCCTTCCGGATAGAGGAGCCGCTCCAACGGGCCGGCGCAAAGGGACAATTGTCCGCGCGGACATGTTTTTTGCCCCAAACCTGGCCCAAGTTTGGTCCAGATTTGGGGGAGAAACGGACAGGCTCTCGGTTCGCGCTTGGTCCTCCTTGTCCGCGCCGGGCCCAGTGGCTAGCCACAGAATCCCCTTTCTTCCCCTCCTCCCAAATCTCGACCGGCCGCCTCCTGGATCGCATCGGCCGCCGCCGTCCCCATTCTCTTCGGCCGCAACAAGGGCTGCCTTGCGCCGCCGTCGGCGTCGTCCGCCGCGACCTCCGCTTCCCCGGGACGTTCGGCCGTTGCACCGGAGTCGGCCGCGAAGTCCACCGCCCGGAAGGTGTTTGACGAAAGGTATAGGAGACTCTTTCTCTATCTTTGTTGCAAAAATTGATGTGAACTCCACATTAATTTGTTTGTTTTGCTTAGATGGACAGTGATGATGAGTTCTTCTACAAGAACTTCATCGATACGTCGGACGAGTCATCCGACGATGATACCGAGATCATGATGGTCGCGGCCACGCTCATCCATAACTTCAACGATGCGGCATGGCCTCGGCATGTTGGCTCGGTTGTTGGAAGGGCTCCGTCGTTGGATCGTGACCGGGAAACAGGTCACTTCCAACTTTGGAAGGACTATTTCCACCCCGTGAAGCCAACATATCCGGATCACAAGTTTCGTCGCCGTTTTCGGATGTCAAGGCCCTTGTTCATGCGTCTACTCGAAGGAGTGAGGGCATATGATGGCTACTTCGAGGCCAAACCTGATGCTACTGGTATGTACGGTTTCTCTTCTTATCAGAAGTGCACGGCAGCTATACGGATGCTTGCATATGGAGTAGCCGGTGATCTAGTAGATGAATATTTGCGCATGAGCGAGTCAACTTGCCTAGAGGCCATGTACAAGTTATGTGAAGCTATAGTTCAGGTGTTTGGTCCTGAGCACTTGAGAGAGCCAAATGTTGAAGACACTGCCCGTCTTCTGAACATGAACTCGAGTAGAGGCTTTCCTGGAATGATTGGGTGCATAGATTGTATGCATTGGGAGTGGAAGAACTGTCCTTTTGCTTGGCAAGGATAGTACCAGGGACATGTTGGAGAGTGTACAGTCATACTTGAGGCTGTTGCATCTAAAGATCTGTGGATTTGGCACTCCTTCTTTGGCATGTCGGGCTCTCACAACGATATCAACGTGCTTCAGCGGTCACTAGTTGATGGTATATACCCTTCATGGCCCGTGTTTGTGAAGACCATTCGCAGACCTGGCAGTGAGAAAGCTCGTAGGTTTGCTCAGCAACAAGAATCATGCCGGAAGGATGTGGAGCGAGCATTTGGTGTGCTCCAATCCCGGTTTGCTATTGTTCGACACCCCGCAAGAACGTGGAGCAAGGAGGTCATGTGGGAGGTGATGACTGCTTGCGTGATCATGCACAACATGATTGTTGAGAATGAACGTGATGATTCGAGGTTATTTGATCAAGGATGGGAATTTGAGGGTGAGTTGGTTGAGCCTACACCTGGACCGGCGACGCACCAGCAGTATTCAGACGTGTATGCAGAGATGCGTGATAAGCCGCTCCATGAACATCTCCAGAATGATTTGATAGAGCACATGTGGATTCATCTGGGAAACCAGTAGTGCTTCCAGCTTATTTTTTTATGTTATGTACGTTGACATTTATTGATATGTACGAACTTTATTCGAACTTTGTTGTAATAATGAACGATATTTCGACCTATTTCTATCAATAGATTTCAAATTTGTTCAATATGTATATGAAATGTGCCGTCCCAGGGCACAAATGCGGCCGGTCGTTGGGGCACCCCCCATGTCCGCGGTCCGCCCAAAACGGACAGAATCGGTCCGTTTTGGCTGTCCGTATGCGGGGGACTGTTGGAGGTGCCCTAATGGTGAGACGTTGAAGCACCCACACAGCATGTCTATGCAGATTAATTCGTATATTGAGATGATTCTGCCGCATCTTCTCAAGCCCCGAACCACTCATAGCCGTGAGACTGTTTCCAACACAGTTTGGTCTTCGGCGCCGATTGGTACGGCTGTCATTAACGTGGATGCAGCTTCATTCTCAACAACTTCAACGAGGGGGGTCGGCGTCGTAATCAGAAGCCACAACGGTAATTTCCTGAATGCCTTCAGTCCGGTACTCGATGAGGTTACGTCGCCTGAGATAGCTGAAGCACTCGCTATTCGAAGTGCAATCACCTTCGCCCGGAAGAAAGCTTGGATAGAATCATCCTGGTATCAGACTGCCTCTCCGTCGTCCAGAGAATTCAATCTTCTTCAAGAGACCGCTCGCCGGTCAGAGTTGTGGTGGAGGACATAAAAACCCTTGCCACCTCGTTTTCATCCGTGAATTTTCGGTTGCGTAATAATTCAGATCATGTCTTAGCCCGGCGTGTTGAACACTTTGGTAGTATTATCTTTCGTGACTCTATCTCGGACTTTATCCGTGACGAACTTTGTATTGATGTTTTTGATCAATAAAGTGTTGTTTGCCCTCAAAAAGAAAAATGGCACACTACCACACAACGGAGATGAATGGGAAGCTGATGGCCCCGTTTAATAAATGATGAGGTAAATTTTGCTTTATTTCAGATGTATATCTGATGTAGGTTGGTCCCGATTTTCACGGATTTGTGCGGAGGGAACGATGAACACGAAGAACAACGGATGAACTCAAGAACACACAAGAGGGGAAACACTCAAAACAAGGATAAATAGCAAGTAGCAACTCGGCAAGACTCAATTGGTAACAAATCCCCTAGGGCAGCCCCCAATTCTCCTCTCCCAAGCACACCTTACTCTTAGGATTGTTTGTCCAATTGGTCAATCCAACCAACCCAATCTAGCCACTCAAAGAGGGAAGATTAGCAAGTAATCGCAACTACAAGCGGAAGCCTTGGTATCCACGCAGGGATCTTCTCCTCAAGAGGAGGCCTTGGTTCATCTCCACAAGGGGAGGCCTTGATTCATCTCCATAGGAGGAAGGAGACACTTTGAGAAGAAGGAGCAAGGCTCTACTTTAGTTCCCAAATCATAGTCTAACCCTAGATCTGGTGGGGAAGGGGTCTATTTATAGTCTAAGCCACAAGGTGGGGAAAAGGAGGGAGGTACAAGGCACAAGGGCCCGTCATGCACACAGGCAGCAGGGGAGCCGGTTTCTGGGCCGGTTAGGCCGGCCTGGAGGCCGGTCACGTCGGCTGGGTAGCCGGCCTGGGAGCCGGCCCGACCGGCCTGGAGGCCGGCTGCCTCTGGGTGCAGGCCGGCCTGGGAGCCGGCTTGGCAGTTTCATCCTCTTCTTCTTCTTCTTCTTCTCCTTGACCATCTTCTTGGGTCTTCCCTGGGTCATCTTCTCCATCATCTTGCGTCGCCCCTTGGCCATCTTCATAGGGGTCTTCAGGTCCACCATAGCTGAGCACACACAAGGTATCGAAATGAAGTAGCAAACCATTCAAGGGAGTGTCAAGGTCACACATAGATAGGAGTAAATTCACCTTATCATGGAGAGATTTGACTCTTGCTCTTGTCATTGGGTCACTTGTTGTAGGAGCCGTAGGTTGGGCTACATCATCTCCCCCCCCCCCCCCTTGGAAAAGAGTCGTCCTCGACTCTTGGTCATCCTCATCGCTTGATGTTCCAAGGTATGGCGATAGGTCGGCGACGTTGAAGGTGTCATGGACCAAGTGTTTGGAGTGGGAGATGTCGATCTTGTAGGCATTGTCGTTGATGCGCATGATGACCTTGAAAGGTCCATCCCCACGAGGGTGAAGCTTGGACTTCCTTGCATCCGGGAAGCGATCTTTGCGAAGGTGTAGCCAAACAAGGTCTCCTTCTTCAAATATCATGGCGCGCTTGTGTTTGTTCATCTTCGTAGCATGGTCTTTGTTGTGCTTCTCAAGCGTAGTTCTTGTTTCCTCATGGAGCTATAGACGGTCTCGAAGGGTGTTCTCTTTGTTGCGCGGTGTAGTGCTCGATTGTAGGCGAACTCGGCGTGTGGGATGCACTCTTCCCAATTCTTCAAGTTAGGCTTGATCAACACACGAAGGAGTGTGGATAGGCTTCGGTTCACCACTTCGGTTTGGCCATCGGTTTGAGGGTGGTATGCGGTGGAGAATAGTTGCTTGATTCCCATCTTGGCCATCAAAGTCTTCCAAAAATAGCTCACGAACTTGACGTCACGATCCGACACAATGGTCTTTGGCACGCCATGAAGACGGACGATTTCCCTAAAAAACAAAGTAGCAATATGTGAAGCATCGTCGGTCTTGTTGCATGGTATAAAGTGTGCCATTTTAGAAAATCGATCAATGACGACAAAGATGGAATCCTTGTTTGTTTTAGTGCGTGGGAGTCCTAAGACAAAATCCATAGCTATATCGGACCATGGGTGATGTGGAATAGGCAAAGGTGTATATAAGTCATGAGAGTTTAGAGTAGACTTAGCTTTGAGACATGTAGAATATCGTCGAACTAGGCGTTCCACGTCACGCTTAATTCTTGGCCAATAGTAGTTGGTGGCGAGCATGGCGTAGGTCTTGTCGCGGCCAAAGTGACCCATGAGTGATCCTCCATGAGATTCCTTCAAAAGGACCAAACGAAGCGAAGACTCGGGTATGCATAGTTTGTTAGCCTTAAACAAGAAACCTTGGTGCAAATAGAAATCACCAATTCCTTTGTGCTCCGAACATTGAGCGAAAATGTCTCCAAAGAAAGCATCGGTAGCATACAACTCCTTTATCTCATCCAAACCCAAGACACTAATGTCAAGACGTGTAAGTAGGTTGGCCTTGCGGGATAGAGCATCCGCGACCACATTGTCTTTACCTTTCTTGTATTTGATTACAAAGTAAAGACTCAATGAACTCAACCCACTTAGCATGTCTTTTGTTCAAATTTGTTTGACTTTTCAAATATTTCAAGGATTCATGGTCGGAATGAATGACAAATTCCTTAGGACGAAGGTAATGTTGCCACACATCCAAAACACGAACCAAAGCAAATAACTCTTTGTCATAAATGGGGTAATTCAAGCGAGCTCCATCTAGTTTCTCACTATGGTATGCGATGGGTCTACCATTTTGCATAAGCACTCCACCAATGCCCAATCCACTTGCATCGCATTCAATCTCAAATGTCTTAGAGAAATCCGGAAGGGCAAGGAGTGGTGCTTCGGTTAATAACCGTTTGAGCTCATTGAAAGCAAAATCATGTGCATTGCCCCAAATGAAAGGTACATTTTCTTTGTAAGTTCATGGAGGGGGCAAGCAATTGTGGAAAAATCCTTGATGAAACGGCGGTAAAATCCGGCAAAACCAAAAAAACGTCTCAACTCCTCAAGTGACATCGGAAAAGGCCAAGTCCGAATTGCTTGTATCTTTGCTTCATCAACTTCGACTCCATCCGAAGAAACAACAAAACCCAAGAAAACAAGTTTGTTGGTGGCAAAAGTGCACTTAGAAAGATTTGCATAAAGCTTTTCATTGCGAAGAACAAACAAAACTTGAGCAACATGAGAAGTGTGCTCTTCCAAAGACTTGCTATAGATAAGGATGTCGTCAAAGTATACCACAACAAATTTGCCAATAAAAGGACGCAAAACATGATTCATGAGACGCATAAAAGTAGAAGGTGCATTGGAAAGACCAAATGGCATGACAAGCCATTCATAAAGACCAAGCTTTGTTTTAAATGCGGTCTTCCATTCATCACCTTCACACATCTTATTTGATGGTATCCACTTTTAAGATCAATTTTGGAGAATATAGCGGAACCACAAAGCTCATCAAGCATATCATCAAGTCGAGGGATAGGATGGCGATACCGAACGGTTATGGCGTTGATGGGACGACAATCCATGCAAAGGCGAAGAGTGTTGTCGTGCTTGGGTACCAAGATGACGGGCACGGCGCACGGACTCAAGCTCTCGCGGATATGTCCCATGGCAAGAAGTTCTTGTATTTGCCGCTCGATCTCCTTTGTCTCCTTGTGGTTGGTGCGGTAAGGAGCGCGGTTTGGTAGCGGTGCGCCGGGAACAAGGTCGATGCGGTGCTCGATTCCGCGTAGAGGAGGTAGTCCCGGTGGCACTTCTTGAGGAAAGACATCTTCAAAGTCCTTCAAAAGAGACAACAAAGAAGGAGGAAGGTTTGTGAAAGTGTTAGTCATAGAAACTTCACCCTTGCATATGAGCACATAGTGGGGGTGGATGGGTTCTCTCTCAACTCCCTCATCTCTCTCTTGTGGCAAATAGTGTAAGTTTTGTGGGAACTCTCTTTGAAGTGTCACACTCATTTGGCTTGTGGCTCTCACTCACTTTATGGTGGGTCTCTCGCTCACCACTCATCTCACTAGACGAACGATCTTGTTGTGCCCTTGCAATAGTCTTGGCGTTGTCGGCGATGACTTGACTTGGTGTCATGGGACGAAGGACGAAGGTCTTGTCGTTGTTCTTGAAGCTATAGTAATTCGTCCTTCCATCATGCATAGCACCCTTATCAAATTGCCAAGGACGTCCAAGAAGTAAGTGACAAACGGTCATAGGCACAACATCACAATCAACCGTATCTTCATAGGCTCCAATCTTGAAGGACACTTGCACCATGTGTTGAATCTTGACGGCTCCGGTATCACTCAACCATTGCACATGGTAAGGATGTGGGTGCTTCTTGAACTTCAAGTTGAGCTTATCACAAAGTTCTTTGCTCGCTAAGTTGTGGCAACTTCCACCATCTATGATGACCTTGATGGACTTTCCATTGATTCCCGCTCTTGTTTGAAACAAGTTGCATCTTTGGTCTTCTTCCACTTGAACATTGGTGGTTAGAGCTCTTGCCACAACCAAGGAAGGGTTGTTGTCGCCATCACAATATATCTCACTTTCTTCTTCTTGAGCACTTTGCATTGTGGCGACCTTGTTCAAAGCATTGTACTCATCTTCACTCATAGATTCATACTCTCCCATGTCATTGATGATCATGACCTTCTTGTTGGTGCACTCAAAAGATTTGTGCCCTTGTCCTCCGCACTTGTAGCATTGCAAGAGTCTTGTGCCGGACGAAGATCCTTGAGGCGCCTTGTAGCGGGAGGTACTTTCTTGAAAGGTTGAGGCGCTTGAGGTGTCGATGTAGAGACTCTTGGAGGACCTCGATGTTTGCTTGAGGAAGAGCTTGTGAAGGTGTAGGTGTTGACGAAGAAGGCTTGTTGGCGAAGAATGCCTTTGTCTTGAGGTATTTGAGCTCTTCAAGCACGTGGCGCTCGGCCTTGGAAGCTTGATGTACTAGCTCAACCAAGAGGCATATGGTTGGAACTCCACAATCTTCTTGATTGGATAGTTGAGGCCATTCATGAAGTGAGCCATGGATTGCTCTTCGTACTCGTTGACATTGGCTCTCATCATGGAGATTTCCATCTCCTTGTAGTACTCATCAACCGACTTCAACCCTTGCTTCAACTCTTGCAACTTCTTGTACAAATCTCGAGTGTAATGGCTTGGCACGAAGCGCTTGTACATTGTTTCTTTCATTTCAACCCAAGTGTCGATTGGTTGTTGGTGGTTAGCGATGCGTGCATCTTGTAGTTGTTCCCACCACAAGAGAGCATACTCTTCAAACTCCATCGAGGCTAAGGCAACCTTCTTTTGTCGGAGAAGCGTTGCACGCGGAAGATCTTGTCAACCTTGAGTACCCATGAGAAGTAAGCTTCCGGATCACTTGTGCCGTAGAACTTGGGTATATCAAAGCGAACGTTGGTCAAGTCATCATAGTCGTGATGGCCACCACGTGGGAATGCACGTCCACGTCTCCTTCGATTGAGTCCATCACCATTGTGTTGGCTTGACTCGTTATCACTTGACTCGGAACGATGGTGTTGTTGACGATCATGTGGAAGCTCTTGACGAGGACGAGGATCATGTGGAAGCTCTTGACGAGGACGAGGATCATGTGGAAGTGGTTGCTCTTGTCGATGAACGGGTTGCTCGTTATTGTTCGCATTGTCATGATTTTGATGGCGTGGCCTTGGAGGATGACGGGGGTGACGTCCTTGTTCATCAAAGTCATTCGCACCAGGTACGCCATTGTCATTAGCCAAAGGGTCATGACGATCACATTGTTGCGGTGGTGGAGATGGTATGCGTTCGTGACGTTCAACATTTTGGTGAGGTTGTTCTTGATGCGCATTGGCATTGTTCGCGTGAAGATCATGTGGTTGTTCAACGTTAGGAGGAGGTCGTTCATGGGCGTCGCGCCTTGGGTCATGTTGACGTTCTTGTCGAGGTTCATGACGTCCATGACGTGCTTGTGTCGACCTTGAGGTGCTTCTTGTACGGCTTGAGCGTGAAGAAGTTCGTTGTCGCACAAGGTTGTTGAGAGCTTCGGTCACCATAGATGCCTCTTGCACATGCATGCGTTCGTTGAAGTTGGCCTCTTGAGCTTGAAGACGGCGCTCGTAGTGTCCTAGGCCATCACGAACAAGGTGTCGAAGACCAACAAACTCTGTTTGTGTGACATAGCCATGATCACCGCGAACTCCACCATGGATTTCATCGTCCGAGCTTGAGCTTCTGTTTGTACTTCCCTAAACATTTTCTCAAGAACAAGTGAGATGTGTGGTAAGGAAAAACCAAGACAAACTATATCCCAAGTATAATGCGGCTTGAGAGGAGAGAATCCGGTTCTAACACCCAACACACACACTTATGAGGATAGGAAGGTATGAAGTGGCAACGGAAATCAAGCAAATTCGGCGAAAAGCGTATTGTCAAAGGTAGAGAAAATCCACAATGATCAAATTACCAAAGAAACACCAACCACAAATGATGAAGAAACACACACAAAAGCGAATAATGGGGTTGGACGACCAAAGGGCGAGCACTCGAAGATAGCAACCTATCGAAGACTACGTGCTCAAATGTCACCCAACAGAACAAGGACGCTAGCTCAATTGCTTTGAGTGGGCAACGGATTTGCACAAGAGTTAACACTCATACTCACTTTGGCGGTTTTAGCTTTGTCGCAACCTATAAGAGATGATACTTGGCACTACTCATGTTCTTTTCTTTTCTCTTTTTTTTTTGATTTTTGCTTTTTGACGATGATTCCTTCAACTTTTGCTAGTGCCAAGATCTGTAACGATACTCACTCGCCAATACTTTAAGACAATCACTCGACCAGTGCAATGCCCCGCAATATCAAAGAGCTAGTCCGATAGGTCAAGGTACGCGAAAGGAAGAAGGGCTCACAACGGATTACAAAGTCGGGGAAATGTCGAGTCCTTGGTGGCGTCGTCGCTTGGCGTTGATGATGCGCTGCGGAAGCTTGTCGATGTTGTAGACGTTGCACACACCGGAAAAGGACTCAAACAACAAAGGAGAAATGCCAAAACGAACCGAGGAAAAAGGGACGAAAATCAGCTTTTTCTGTGTAGCCGGCTTGGGAGCCGGTTTTGGTCGGGCTAGGAGCCGGCTGGCTCAGCAGGGTGGCCGGTTTCTGGGCCGGTTTGGCCGGGCTGGAGGCCGGCCAGTCTGCAGCTCGAAAACTGCTCGATTTTGGGCGGAAAAAGCGACCATAAATCCTCGATTTCGTGGGGAAATTGGCAAAATTAAGGCTAGGGAACGCAAACCAAGGTGGAGGGGGTCCTAAAGCAACATATCCATGGATCAAAACTACCAAAAACTCATCAAATCGACCAAATCGCTCGAATTCCAAAATGGCTATTTTTGGTGGAAATTTTCGAATTTCTCAAAAACGAAGAAAAATTTGGTGGATTTCGGTGGAAACACAAATCAAATCCGTGTCAACCTAGAGCTCTGATACCATATGATGTAGGTTGGTCCCGATTTTCACGGATTTGTGTGGAGGGAACGATGAACACGAAGAACAACGATGAACTCAAGAACACACAAGAGGGGAAACACTCAAAACAAGGATAAATAGCAAGTAGCAACTCGGCAAGACTCAATTGGTAACAAATCCCCTAGGGCAGCCACCAATTCTCCTCTCCCAAGCACACCTTACTCTTAGGATTGTTTGTCCAATTGGTCAATCCAACCAACCCAATCTAGCCACTCAAAGAGGAAAGATTGGCAAGTAATCGCAACTACAAGCGGAAGCCTTGGTATCCACGCAGGGATCTTCTCCTCAAGAGGAGGCCTTGGTTCATCTCCACAAGGGGAGGCCTTGATTCATCTCCATAGGAGGAAGGAGCCACTTTGAGAAGAAGGAGCAAGGCTCTACTTTAGTTCCCAAATCATAGTCTAACCCTAGATCTGGAGGGAAGGGTCTATTTATAGTCTAAGCCACGAGGTGGGGAAAAGGAGGGAGGTACAAGGCACAAGGGCCCGTCATGCACACAGGCAACAGGGGAGCCGGTTTCTGGGCCGGTTAGGCCGGCCTTGAGGCCGGTCACGTCGGCCGGGTAGCCGGCCTGGGATCCGGCCCGACCGGCCTGGAGGCCGGCTGCCTCTGGGTGCAGGCCGGCTTGGGAGCCGGCCAGGCCGGCCTGGGAGCCGGCTGGCAGTTTCATCCACTTCTTCTTCTTCTCCTTGACCATCTTCTTGGGTCTTCCCTGGGTCATCTTCTCCATCATCTTGCGTCGCCCCTTGGCCATCTTCATAGGGGTCTTCAGGTCCACCATAGCTGAGCACACACAAGGTATCAAATGAAGTAGCAAACCATTCAAGGGAGTGTCAAGGTCACACATAGATAGGATTGAATTCACCTTATCATGGAGAGATTTGACTCTTGCTCTTGTCATTGGGCCACTTGTTGTATGAGCCGTAGGTTGGGCTACATCAATATCCGCTGAAGGCCCCTGCGCACATTTTTTACAAGCATTTGCATATGTGCGGAGAAGAAGTGACTAGAGCTATCCTTCGTATCTTGCGTGGGGACGACAACCCGGATGGTCCTGACTCCAAAGGTGGCAAGCCCTGAAGAATTAGATCAATTTCGTCCCATCACTCTATGTAATGTTATTTATACAATAGACTCAAAGGTTCTCGCGAACTGGCCGAAGCTTATCCTACCAAAGATAATATAAGAGGAGAGATGTAGCACATATATACACTAAAAAATAAAAGGAGAGATATATCGCCTAGAGATTGAAACAACCAGTCTCCCCCGTCTTTTTTTCAAAAATGTGCACCGAACTATCAATAAACCACAGCCGTTGGCGAAGGACGAAAACACATTTTGAGGTCAGGCAAACTACAAAGCCACAAAAAAGATTGACGCGGAAAATAAAAATGGTGATGACACATTAATAGTAATTTATATGGTCTCAACTCTCAAGCATGAACACTTAGTACAGTGGTAATAGCAACATAATTTAAATAGAAGTAGGTAAATGAAGCTTTAATGGCGTCTGTAAAAGATAAATCACTATATTCTTCCGAAAACCTTTTTTAAATTCAACATTATCAAGACTTTTTAATATAGCTCGCTCGATATAGCACAACATCAAATTATTAAGCCAACCATCGGGCATCTTGCTATGCAACTTAGTCTTGATGATATTCATAGCCGAGAAAGCATTTTCAACTGTTGTTGTCGCCACTTGTAAAAGCATTGCTATCCCAATGAGGTGCTAAATAGTGGGAAACATGATGTGACTTTCAAGTTAACCATTTTTTTTAGCTAGGCTTGTAGTGTCAAGACAAACTATGAAATAGTCAACTATCTTCATACGAATACTGAATAGATCAAGGGTGTCTTGTATACCTTCACCTTCTTCAACATCAACACAACTGGTTCGAATGAGTCTCCTTCAATATCATTCACTTCATCCTCTTGCTCTTTTTCCACTTCTTGCTCTTGCTCTTTATCTCTACTATATAATATCATTAAGCGACCGTGGTACGTGGTACCCTAAGGAATTGGAAAATCAACCCACGGTCCATAACTTACCCCTAAGTGTTATTTTCCCTGAGAACCGAGAAAATTGCAAAAAAACACCACATTTGGGGCTAGGGTTTCAAAAAACCACCATGTTGCTGATTTTATCAAAAACCACCACTATTCGGTAACAACGGCGCAAAAAACACTGATTGACATGTTTAGGGGCTCTAAACGAGTTTCTGACCGGTGGACCCTTATGTCAAGCTTACGTGGCAGGGATAACAACTAAGAGGAACAAACGTAAAATAGTTTCTAAACATTGGGTGTTTTTATAAAACAGCAGGGTCAACGCTGTCTCTATCCCTTCTTTTCTCTCTCCTATCATGTCGCCGCCGCCACTCCGTCGCCGATCGCGCCTCCGGCGTGAGTAGAATCCCCGGAGCGTGTAGCACCGCCGTCCGCGTGCCAAGCTCGCCGTGTGTGGTCGATGGAGATGTCTAGGAGGTGTGCGGAAGCTCGGTGGTGCTCGTCGGATGCGTGGTCGAGGCGAAGAGGCAGGGGCACGACGGTGGTTGCCGGAGTGCAGCTGTCGGCCATGGGAGAGTGGGGCGCGAGGGAGACGTGGGCGTGGGGGTTGTCGGTGGACGACACGAACGACGGCGACATCCGGCCGGAGACGAGGAAGATGGTGAGAAAAGGAACAAGAGGCGAATCTCAGAGACAAGCTCGCGCCGCCACAGGAATATCGCACCTCCGTCGACGCCCCTCTTGGCTCCCGCCACCGCTGAAAGGACAAGGATGTCGCCTAGAGGGGGTGAATAGGCGTTTAAAAAAAAATCGGTTTAGGCTTGATAATTGCGGAATAAAACTAGGTGTTTAAATTAACAAGCCAACAACCTAAATATACTAGGCTCACCTATGTGCACCAACAACTTATGCTAAGCAAGAGAAGGAACAAAGTGATAGCAAGATAAAATACTTCAAGCACGAAGGCTATCATAATGTAAAGTGCATAAGTAAAGAGCTCGGGTATAGAAATAACCGAGACATGCGGAGACGAGGATGTATTCCCGAGTTCCTCCTTTTTAGGGGAGTACGTCTCGTTGGAGGGGTGTGAGTTTCAAACTCAAACGCCACAAATGGCCTCACCCTATTCTCCGATGAATCTTGCCCAAAAGCTCGGTTCACCTTCCACTATTGATTTCCTTTTTGGACAGAAATCGAGTCCCTTACAACAATCTTGAGGCCCAACCCACAAAAGGATTGGGAGCTCCCAAGAGACCACAAAAGGTCCCAACTAGCCACAAAAGGACTTGACCACGAAAGGCCACACGAACACCGTCTAGGATCCACCGACCCAAGAGTAACAAGCTCACAAATTTCACTTCCACGAATCCTCGTGAAGAGAGCAAACCGATGCAACAAAATGCAATGGCAAGAACACTAAAAGTGCTCAAGTCCTTCACTCTCAAATTCCAACAAAGCAACAAATGCTTATGGGAGAATAAGAGAGGAAGAACAATGGAGGAGAAACAGCAAGAACTCCAAGATCAAGATCTATTGGTTCCCCTCATTTAGAGGAGAGATGGATTGGTGGAATTATAGATCTAAATCTCCTCTCACTTTTCCCTCATAGATATACAAGAATCATGGGAGGGATTGAGAGGGGGGCAAGCTTTCCAAGGTCAACAATGGTGGGAGAGAGAATGAAAAACGTGCTTGACCCTTTGGGGAAGAAGGGGGCCTTATATAGGTCCCCAAGATAAAGAGCCGTTGCAGAAAAACTGGGGCCGGATATTCCGGTTCAAGTTTGGACCGGAATTTCCGCCCCCAAGCCGTGCAATGAAACCTTCTGATGGTAACCAGATATTCCTGTTCAAGTTTGGACCGGAATATCCGGTTTTCTGAAAACTGCCAGAAACAGCAAAACGAAAACTGCAATAACTTTTCCATACGGACTCCGATTTCGATGATCTTGGGCTCGTTGGAATCGCAACTGAAAGGACATTTATTAATCCCTTGTGTTTTGTGTGTTAGGCAACAACACTAGTGACAATTTAACATGTGAATCAAGTGATGCAGGTTTTAAGTGTGTAAAACATCTTTGCATCGAAACCAAAAAGGGAGTTGAAAAGAGCCAGTTTTCTTTGCTGAAGTAAACCGGATTATCCGATGTTGAAAATATCGGATTATCCGATCTGAAGATTTCGCTGAAATTCTGCTAAGGACTAGAAGAAATCTCGCACTGGAGTTGGTCGGATTATCCGAGTTGCAAAATATCGGATTATCCGATGATCGAGATTTCGCTGGAATTCTGCTAAGGACTAGAAGAAATGTCACACTGAAGATGTTCGGATTATCCGAGTTGGAATTAATCGGATTATCCGATTCTCAAGATTTCGCTGGAATTCTGCTAAGGACTGAAAGATTTCTTCACTGACGCTGTTCGGATTATCCGATGATGTATGATCGGATTATCCGATTCCATCGGATAATCCGATGATGACTTGAATCGGATTATCCGATTTGCCTGTCTGCAACGGCTAAATCTGGGAGCAGTATATAAAGACCTTCTCCTACATTGGAAAGGTCACCACGACCAGAAATACTTCCCCCACCATTGTTGCAAGCTTAAACTTGGTAGATCTCTCTCCCTAGCCACTCAAACACCTTGTCCTTCTAGGACTTGGGAGAGTTGACCTAGATCTACCCTTCCACCAAAGCGATTTGATTTCCATATCCATTCCTTAGAGGAACTTGTGCATCTTGGGTTCATTGGAACCCGAGACGGTCGTTGGTCGTTCTTGTGGCTTTGGGAGCCGCGGGGACTAGCCGGGAGCCTCCAATTCGGTTGTGGAGACGTGCCCCGGCCTTGTGATTCTTGCGGCTTTGGAAGCCGTGGGAATTGGTGAGAGCCTCCAATTCGGTTGTGGAGTGTGCCTCATCCTTGTAAAGGTTTGTTGCCGACCTCGAGGGCATCATATAGTGGAGGAGATACGGTGTGCCATATCACGGCTATTCGGGGATCACTTGTGACCCCGCACCGCTCCAACGAAGACGTAGCTTCCATTGGGAAGTGAACTTCGGGAATCATCTCCGTGTCACCGTGTGCTTATCCTTTTTATATATACCTTTACTTGTATTGCTAGCTTACCTTGCTTAGTATATCTTGTTAGCTAGCTTCTTGCTCATCATATAGGATTGTTCACCTAGTTGCATATCTAGAGAACTTATATTTGAGCAATTCCTTAACTTGTTGAAAAGAAAATTAAAATTGGTAGTTGCCTATTCACCCCCCCCCTCTAGTCAACCTACTCGATCCTTTCAATTGGTATCAGAGCAAGGTCTCTTTATTAAGGGCTTAATCGCCTAAAGAGGAGGATGGCTAGTGCGGAGGAAGTACAACGTGCTAAAGATGAGGAGTTAAAACTTGCTAAGGAACAAGAAAAACGTGATAGAGAACAACTTGACAAAGAACTAAAGAAGCGGGAATAATCCCTCCCGAGGGTGATGCCCCAATCACCATGAAGTCCATGATTGAACTTTTGGGTACATGAAAGGCAAAATGGTGGAGGAGGTGTATACTCGGGTATCTAATCAAAATAGCTCCTCATCATCCGCTAGCCCTATTAAGGGTGCTAGTGACAAGGATAAAAATGATAAACCTAATGAGAAGCCTTCTCTTAACTTTGCTCCACCTAGCTCTTATCTCACTCAAGTTTCACTCACTCAACCTCATATAACCAACCTTGGTAGACCCCCTCCTAAGCTTGATAATACTCGTTATTTCACTTGGAAGAAATCTATGGAGTCTTATTTTCGCAGCTCATCGGTGCATCTTTGGAGGGTGGTTCTACATGGTTTCAACCCTGTTGATCCCAACAACTTGACCAAGCAAGAAGAGATTGATGAGCAACTTGATGCAAATGCTAAGTTCATTCTTGAGAGTGCTATGACCGCACATGATGAAGATCATGTGCGGAATCTCAAAACTTGCAATGAGCTTGGCTCCATCTTGAAACTGTGTATGAAGGAAATGAGGGCATTCAACGCTCCAATGCGGCCGTCCTTCAACATCAAGTTGACAACTTCATCATGCTAGACGAAGAGACTCCGACCGAACTTTACCGAAGACTCTACAAGCTTGTGGTGACATGTCGGGAAAATGGAAAGAAGGATATGGATGATGAATGGGTCAAGGCCAAGTTCCTTCAAGCAATTATGCCATATAGTGAAACTATGGTGATGAACCTCCATGCAAGAGCGGATTACACAACAATGACTCCCAATGACATGTTGGCTCAATTTGTCACATATGATACATTGAAGTCCACATCCAAGTCTTTCAACCAAGTCCGTGGCCCGAAGACTCTTGCTTTGAAGGCTCGTGTGGTAGACCATCCAAGATATGAAGAAAGCCCGGTCATGAAGGTGAAGAAGACTTGGAGGGTGAGCTCAATGAAGTTCTTGCACTTGCCGCCACCCGGTTTTGGAACAAGAAGAACAAGAGCGTCAACCCTCCACCAATAAAAAGAATGTGCTTCAATTGTGGAAAGGACACTCATCTTGTGAAGGATTGCCCCTATGAAAGAAGAGAGGATAATGGTGGTCAACTCATTCTAAAGAAGAACAAGTACCACCCCAAGCCTACCTACATGAAGAGATCACCTCAAAAGGCTCTTGTGGCATCCCATCAAGAGGAATACGAGTCCGGAGGTGAGGAGGATAAAGAACCAAGTGAAGAAGTAGGAATGGCGGCTCTTGCAATGGGCACCCTTCCTCCATCATTGGCCAACCTCTTCTCATCTCCAAACGACGACAAGATCTCCAAGCCTATGTGCCTCATGGCCAAGGAAACTAAGGTGAATTCCCCACCAAAAATTACTATCTCCTCTAACCCATCACTATTGGATTGTGTTGAGGATGTAGGGAAAATTGAAGAAGAGGATAAAATTTCTATCTTTATTAGCAAGCTCCAAGGTCCAACCAAGAAAATGGTTGAGGCCCTCATGTATCAATATGGAGAAGCCAAGCATCTTCTTAATGAGAAGGATGTTAGGATTTGTGAGCTCGAAGGGCATGCATGTGATCATGCCGACAAAATTGGTGAGCTAGAAGATCAACTTGTTGAGGAACAATGCTCCGTGAGCAACTTGAGGAGACACATGCCATGGATCTTTCCAAGGCAAAAGAAACTCGTGAAACCTCTATTCAAATTGCTATTGATCTAAAAACTAAAAATGAGGAACTTGTAGTGAGTCATGACAAGCTCTTTGAGGGTTTTGAGCAACTTAGGGAAACCCACAAGGTGACCTCAAGTGAGCTCACTACACTCAAGGAGTCATATGCCAAACTACAAGCTCAATTTATCTATGCTAGCTTCACCACTCTCATAATGATAAAGATGCAAATGCTTGTTCCACTAACCCTTTATGTGTCAAGGCATCTCTTATTGAGGAAAACACTAGGTTGAAGGCCCAACTTGAGAAGGGCCTAGCCACTTGTATCCAAGGGGAAAAGAACCTCAATGATCTTTTGAGCAATCAAAAGGGAGTGGTTGGCAAAGAAGGAATTGGGTTCACACCCAACTCTAAGAAGGTCAACAACAAGAAGAAGAAGGCGACTCCCCCTTCCAAAGATATTGTTTTTGTGAAGGAGGGGGAGTTAGCCAAAGCAAATGACAACTCTATTGGGAGTGGTAATGTCACTAGGGGCAATGCCACTCACAATAACTTTGCGGGAAAATACAACCCCTCATATGTTCTTTTGAAATCTACAAATGGTTGTGTTTTTGCTAAATATGTTGGCTCTTCATATGGAGATGATTATCACTATGCTATTTGGGTTCCAAAGACCCTTGTGACTAACAAAAGAGGACCCATTCCAAAATGGGTACCTAAATCAAAGACTTGATTTATTGTAGGGTTTCTCTTCCGGTGGATCTTCATGGCTCATTGATAGTGGATGTTCATCCCATATGACCGGAAGCAAAGAACTAGTAAAGGACTTATTGAAACAACTACTCTCATTCTCTCATGTCACCGTTGGCAACAATGCAAGACTCAAGGTAGTGGGAGTTGGTAAAGTGGTGATCACTCCGGAGTTATCCATTGAGAAGGTCCTCCTTGTCGAATCTCTTTCATACAATTTACTTTCCGTTGGTCAATTATGCAATGCCGGTTACACCGTTATTTTTAATAAATACCACGTGACCATCCTTTTCACTCAAACACTCAATGTCGCCTTTGTTGGATTTCGTGAAAACGGTTTGTATGTGGTTGATTTCTCAAAAGAGACCACTCAAATCGCTACATGTTTAATGGCTAAAGGCGACAAGGGGTGGCTTTGGCATCGCCGACTTGGCCATGTCGGTATGAGAAATTTACAAACTCTTGTAAAGGGTGGACACGTGGTAGGACTAACCGATGTTAATTTTTCCAAAGATCGTCCTTGTAGTGCTTGCATAGCCGGAAAGATGCATGAGAAGAATCACCCCAAGACGACCATTATCTCCACTAAGAGGCCTTTGGAGCTCCTTCATATGGATCTTTTTGGGCCTCCCACATATGATAGTCTTGGTGGCAAGAAATATTGTTTGGTGATTGTGGATGATTATTCAAGATATTGTTGGACTTTCTACATCAAGAAGAAGAGTGAAACTCAAAAGATATTCATTGATTTTGCAACCCTAGTTCAACGCCAATATGACTCCAAGATTTTGGCAATTAGAAGTGACAATGGTACGGAGTTCAAGAATTACACTATGGATGATTTCCTAAGTGGGGAGGGCATTCAACACCAATATTCCGCTGCATATACTCCCCAACAAAATGGTGTTGCCGAAAGGAAGAACCGCACTCTTATTGATATGGCAAGAACTATGATGGCCGAATTTAATTCCCCATACAACTTTTGGGCCGAAGCCATCAACACCGCTTGTCATTACTCAAACCGGCTCTTTTTCCGTCCTCTCAAGAACATGACACCATATGAACTCCTCACCGGTAAAAAGCCAAATGTATCTTACTTTCGAGTCTTTGGATGCAAATGCCATGTTTACATTAAAGGTTGCAAAATTGCTAAGTTTGAATCTAGATCTTTTGATGGTATATTTGTTGGATATGCCGCAAAGTCTCATGCTTATAGGGTCTACAACATATCCACCGGGTGTGTTGAAGAATCTATGACGTGGAGTTTGTCGAGGATAATGGCTCCCAAGCGGAGCATATTGATCATGATGATGTAGGTGATGTTGCTCCATCTCAAGCCATAAGAACTATGGGGATTGGAGAACTAATTCCTATTGAAGGACCTACTCAAGAAGAAGGAACAAGTTCTACCCAAGTTGAGCCATCTACCTCAACAAGTGATCAACCAACTATCAATGATCAAGAACAAGAACATGTAGATCAAGAAATGGTCAAGACCCACCCAACTCTAGTGGTGAACAAGAACATAATGAACCCACAACCCCAAGAACTCCACTTCGGGTTGACCATGAGCAAATGAAGGAAATGATGAAGATATTTGTTGGTGAAACAATTGGTCAAGCCTGGAACGCCGGGTCATCCGGCGTGCATCAACATTGGATTACCAACAACACTTCAAAGAAAATATCCTTGGAAGTATCCGTAGAGGTGTGTCCACACGCAATCAATTAGCTAACTTTTGTGGTCATGTCTCTTGCTTGTCTAGCTTAGAACCTCTCAAGGTGTATGATGCCCTTGAAGACATGGATTGGGTTGCGGCTATGCATGAAGAGTTGAACAACTTCGAGCGCAACAAAGTATGGTCTTAGTGGAAAGACCCAATGACTCCTCCCATAATGTCATTGGAACCAAGTGGATATTCAAGAACAAGCAAGACTCACATGGTCAAGTCATCCGCAACAAAGCAAGATTGGTTGCACAAGGCTACACCCAAATCGAAGGAGTCGACTACGGTGAAACCTATGCCCCCGTTGCTAGACTTGAATCCATTCGCTTACTATTGCTATGCATCTACTCATAATATTGTCTTATATCAAATGGATGTTAAAAGTGCTTTCTAAATGGTCCACTAAATGAATTGGTGTATGTTAAACAACCACCGGGTTTCGAAGACCCTAATTTCCTAACCACGTCTACTTACTACATAAGGCTCTTTATGGGCTCAAGCAAGCTCCACGTGCTTGGTATGATCATCTCAAGGAGTTCTTAGTAGACCGTGGCTTTGAAATTGGGGTAATAGATCCCACTTTTCACAAAAAGGGTAAATGGAGATTTTTTCGTATGCCAAATATATGTTGATGATATTATCTTTGGTTCCACTAACCGTGAATTTAGTGATCAATTTGGCAAGCTAATGACCAAGGAATTTGAGATGTCCATGATGGGAATTGAATTATTTTCTTGGCTTTGAAATCCATCAATTTCGAGAAGGAACATTCTTATGTCAAGCCAAGTATATTAAGGACATGCTCAAGAAATTTGATATGAACAATGCCAAGCCATATAAGTTTCCCATGGACTCCAAGGCGGATCTTCACTTAGATCCGGATGGTAAGGAAGTTGATCAAAAGCTTTATCGTTCTATGATTGGATCTTTGCTTTACCTTTGTGCATCTAGACCGGATATTATGTTTAGTGTGGGTATGTGTGCAAGATTCCAATCAAGTCCTAGGGAAAGTCATGAAACCGCGGTCAAAAGGATTCTAAGATATTTGTTGGATACTCCCAACTATGGTCTTTGGTATCCCCATGGTACAAGCTTTGATCTTGTTGGTTATTCGGATGCGGATTGGGCGGGTTGTAAAATGGATAGAAAATCAACTTCGGGTACATGCCAATTCCTTGGTAGGTCCCTTGTGAGTTGGTCTTCCAAGAAGCAAAATTGTGTGGCCTCGTCATCCACCGAAGCCGAATACATCGCCGCCGGTAGTTGTTGTGCACAATTATTATGGATGAGGCAAACTTTAAAGGATTATGGTGTCATTTGTGACAAAGTGCCTCTTTTATGTGACAATGAAAGTGCTATTAAAATTGCACACAACCCGGTTCTTCATGGCAAGACCAAGCACATTGAGATTCGGTATCATTTTATTCGAGACCATGTTGAGAAGGGTGATATTGCAATCAAGTATGTCAACACCAAGTATCAACTCGCCGATATGTTCACAAAGCCTCTTGGTGAAGCAAGATTCAAGGAGTTGAGAGGAGAACTCAATGTGGTGGACATATCCAATTGGATTTAGTGGATTTCTTGCATACCTACCCATATTAGACGATACTTATTTGGTTTAGGTGTAGGCATGGACATAGGGGGAGTGCGGTCCTAATCATTGGGCTATCCCTCCCCCCATTATGCCGATAGTAAGAACTCATTTTGTCTCTATATTTTCATTTCATGAATTGTGAGCTTAAATGACGAGTAGTGGCCGTGAACCCGAGATACATCTTCGCGGTGTCACACCACAAACTCATACATGGTGGCCTTGGCCACCGCCCTCTTCTTTATGAAGAGTTGGTTCTTTCGGTCTTAATTGAAAATCATTTGGAATTTTGGTCCTATTGTTGGTTTTATGGGAAACCCACTCATCTTGGCATTTCCGTGTTCGATTTTTGCAAGTTTGAGTGTGGAGTACCAATGTCAGTTTGACAATCTTATCCCAAGCCTATCTTCCTAAAAACACTTCATCTTATGCACACAAGTCTTTTTGAAACTGAGGAGAAAGGGTGTAGCTGGGCAGAATTTCTAACGAAATCCTGAAAATCGGATTATCCGATTCTGACTTGCTCGGATTATCCGACTATCGGAATATCCGATTCAAGTAAAAATCGGATTATCCGATTTGGCGGTTTGTCTCCAAATAGAACAGGGGTCGGGGTGAAGGGCTCATTTGAGCATCTTTCTCCACCCCCGACCCCCTCTCTCCACAACCACCGCCCCCTCTCTCCCGGCTCCTCCCAAGCATCTCCGGCCGCCCCAACTCCGGCATTTGGCCGGATTTGGTGCTCCTCCTCCCCGGGAACACATTCACCGAAGCTTTTTCCTCAATGGACGAGGGTAACTTCTTCTCTCTCTCTCCTAGGTGTTCCTCACCTAAATCTTTGGAAGAAGTTGTTTTGGCTGGTGTTTTGGTTCCCATTGATACTTAGAACACTAGGCTAGCCCCCCTTATTGTCGATCTACTGCTAGACCTAGGACTTGAATCACTTTGTTGCTGCCGATCCAGATCGGATTTTCCGATCCAGTCTGAACCGGATATTCCGACCCGTCGGATTATCCGATTCACACTGAATCGGATTATCCGAAATTGTTCAGTACTATTTTTCAGCCACATCTTGATTTGTCCAGGACTTAGTAGACTCAACTTAGGGATGCTCTTCTAGTGTACCTTGTACCATTCCTTGCTCTGTGACTTGTGTGTACTCATCTATGCTATCCATCTATTATTCTATCTCACAGGTGGTTCCGGCAGTCGTGATTCAGGTAGTCCTCCACAGAAACATGCTAGAAAAGGCAAGCAACCATGAAGAAGAAGCAAGTTGCCATAGAACCAAGAAGAAGCTCAAGGAAACTCGCCCCAACTATTTGACAATGCCCCAAATTGACTATGCCCAATCCGTCAGTCCAACTGGTATACGAGTATGCCAAGAGATGATGATATTGAAGATCCCAACTTCTGGTGCATGGAGCAGATATATATATACAAAGACATCTACAAGCACTATAACCATCCTATTCGCCCGATGCAGCCCTACAAAATGCGAGATATCAAGGCCAAGGCCAGTTATGCTCAAGCTGCAGATGTGATTGAACAGATGGGCTTGGTTTCACTCATTGAGAAGCAATGCCCCTACAATGTGGAAATGATTCTGCAGTTTTTCTCCACCTTGGTGATCGAGAATGACCACATAAAGACCATGAAGTGGATGACGGTCGCACTCAGTGCACATCCTCCTTTGCTCGGTTGTCTACTCTTCTTGGTTATGCACCCTACCAGAGCAACCTTCCTCCCAATGGTTACATTATGCACACTACTGAGAAGTTCAACAAAAACATAATGAAGGATATGTATGGGGCTGGTGCAATTATTGGTGAAAAAAGGGCCTCCTACCCCTCTATGACCAGCTTGCGATCATCTTCCGCTCAACTATTGCTCCCAGTGGAGGTAACAATGACAATATAGTTGCTCCTCTTGCAAATCTGCTTTGCCTTGCTAAGAAAATTGTTGAGAATGAAAACCCTGAAGAGGATTTTACAGTGGATGTGATGCATTTTATCTTTCACGAGTTCTGGGACTCTTTTGTCAGTGGGCTCACTATTCCCTATGCTCCTTACATCATGATGCTCATCAAGGACACTCTGAAGAACCACAACTTCAACCGGTATGATTTGGAGCCTCATACATACAAGAAGGTTTATCAGAAGAGGAAAGAGGTCATTCCATCTTCTGCTGCTGCAGCTCCTGCCCGTGGTTCCTTCATGGGTGATGCTCGTCGTGGTGCCACTGGTCCGTCTGGTTCCTTCCTTTGCTCCGCCCAAGAAACTCAACTGGTTCCAGAGGAACATTCTGTGCATGAATGCTGACATCAGGAGGGGACAATATGACACTTATCTGCGGCAGGAGAACATTCTCAAGCACCTTCCTCGCCTCCCAAATGATCCTCCAGAGTCTGCTCCTCTCTCTTTTGCTCAGTGGAACGAGGGCTCTCAGTTTCCATGGACTCAGCTTGAGTCTCATCTGCTAGAGACAGCATCTGCCGGCCCTTCCCGTCCATCCTACACTCGTGCCCGTACTTATGAGACTTCAGACGGGGATGGTGATGACACTGATGATGATGATACCTCTGCCACGGAGTGATCTACTTGGGTCGTAGCATCGCTCTTTTCCCTTTTTGGCGTTTCGATGTCAAAGGGGGAGAAGTAGTTCTATTAGGTCTCCGTGTGGGATTTGCATGGGTTTCGGGCACAAGCATATGCTTTTACCATTCTTGTTGCGCTTGTGTCCATTTATGTCGAACTTATTCGTGAACTTATTTGTGTTGTGTTTTCATGTGGAACTTATGTGTGTGAACCTTTAAGTTATGAGACATATGGATTTCTAATGTGGTTATGAGTTGTATTCTTGTGCTAAGGTTCATTTCTACTCTATTATGCACAAGGTATAGTCCTCTATCGCAACTCAACCTACTTTGATATGTCTCCATCTAGTTTCCTCAATATTTGGAAGTTTCCTCCTCCCATATATTGCATTTGTATTCCAATGCAATTTAATTATATGCACACATTCAGGGGGAGCTTCTCATGACTTAAGCTCGGGAATCTAGATAATATATAACTATGCTTTCCTTGCAAATCCTAGTGTTGTCATCTAACACCAAAAAGGGGGAGATTGAAAGGACATTTATTAATCCCTTGTGTTTTGTGTGTTAGGCAACAACACTAGTGACAATTTAACATGTGAATCAAGTGATGCAGGTTTTAAGTGTGTAAAACATCTTTGCATCGAAACCAAAAAGGGAGTTGAAAAGAGCCAGTTTTTTTGCTGAAGTAAACCGGATTATCCGATGTTGAAAATATCGGATTATCCGATCTGAAGATTTCGCTGAAATTCTGCTAAGGACTAGAAGAAATCTCGCACTGGAGTTGTCGGATTATCCGAGTTGCAAAATATCGGATTATCCGATGATCGAGATTTCGCTGGAATTCTGCTAAGGACTAGAAGAAATGTCACACTGAAGATGTTCGGATTATCCGAGTTGGAATTAATCGGATTATCCGATTCTCAAGATTTCGCTGGAATTCTGCTAAGGACTGAAAGATTTCTTCACTGACGCTGTTCGGATTATCCGATGATGGTATGATCGGATTATCCGATTCCATCGGATAATCCGATGATGACTTGAATCGGATTATCCGATTTGCCTGTCTGCAACGGCTAAATCTGGGAGCAGTATATAAAGACCTTCTCCTACATTGGAAAGGTCACCACGACCAGAAATACTTCCCCCACCATTGTTGCAAGCTTAAACTTGGTAGATCTCTCTCCCTAGCCACTCAAACACCTTGTCCTTCTAGGACTTGGGAGAGTTGACCTAGATCTACCCTTCCACCAAAGCGATTTGATTTCCATATCCATTCCTTAGAGGAACTTGTGCATCTTGGGTTCATTGGAACCCGAGACGGTCGTTGGTCGTTCTTGTGGCTTTGGGAGCCGCGGGGACTAGCCGGGAGCCTCCAATTCGGTTGTGGAGACGTGCCCCGGCCTTGTGATTCTTGCGGCTTTGGAAGCCGTGGGAATTGGTGAGAGCCTCCAATTCGGTTGTGGAGTGTGCCTCATCCTTGTAAAGGTTTGTTGCCGACCTCGAGGGCATCATATAGTGGAGGAGATACGGTGTGCCATATCACGGCTATTCGGGGATCACTTGTGACCCCGCACCGCTCCAACGAAGACGTAGCTTCCATTGGGAAGTGAACTTCGGGAATCATCTCCGTGCCACCGTGTGCTTATCCTTTTTATATATACCTTTACTTGTATTGCTAGCTTACCTTGCTTAGTATATCTTGTTAGCTAGCTTCTTGCTCATCATATAGGATTGTTCACCTAGTTGCATATCTAGAGAACTTATATTTGAGCAATTCCTTAACTTGTTGAAAAGAAAATTAAAATTGGTAGTTGCCTATTCACCCCCCCCCCCCCTCTAGTCAACCTACTCGATCCTTTCAGCAACGAAGAGCTCTTCAAGATTATGCAGAGAAACATCATAGTCCATCATGTGAGGAGGAAGCCAAGGAAGAGAGTTTGATCTCTCTTAGAAAAAGCAAACCGGTAAAACCTCCAACATAAAAAACGTAACAAGATATGCATATGAAATCCGTTTTTGATGAACTAGAGCTTGGTATGGAGATGAACACAAGCTCTAAATTCTCACATGGATAAAATCCAAAAAGAACCAAGAAAGATGATATGTCAAGTATGCAAATGTTTGAGCTCTCCACAAAGATGCGATCAAGTTACTCACTTGAGAGCCCCTCTTGATAGTACGCCGTTTATCCTATAACCCGGTCTCCCACTAACACCATGAGACCGGTAAAATAGAAACCCTATCAAGATCATACCTTTGCCTTGCGCATTCCACTTGAGCTAGATGATGACGATCTTGATCTCTTCAAGTGGACCACCTTTCTTGATTGTGCTTTGCTTGGTGAAGACTCACATATAGCTCCCCAATACACCAATATGGGAGAGCCTCTATAAGGCACATATTCACTTGAGCAATATCCCCAAATGGGTGACAAGCTTCAAGTATAGGATTTCATCGAGATGCTTATCTTGAACTTGCACTTCAACTCCTTCTCTTAATATATATTTTTGGACATTTATGACAGTAGGGAAGGCCCCTACTACCTCTATATTAGAACACCCACGAAGGGGCAGCAGACATTGTTACATATTTACAGAGAGGTTCAAAGAAATCAAAGAGTGCTAACTATAGAATTAATGAAAGTATGTTTGCTGTCCTTGGTCCTATGGACAAGGAGTCTAAAGTCCTCTTTGAAACGAGCAGCCCAGGCTGAGGTTGAAGGTGTAATTCCGTTAAAATAGAAGTTGTTCCTCTCCTTCCAAATGCTCCAGGCAGCAGTAGAGAAAACGTCCATGAACATCTGCTTCGTCCAGCGAGACCTGGAGAATGAGATCAACTCTAGTCTGGTGGCCATCACATTTGGAGATATAGGGAAATTCAGCTTCCCCCAGCAATCCTTGCTGAAATCACAGTGGAAAAAGAGGTGTTCCACTGTTTCCTCAACCCCAGCGTTACACATTGTGCAAATGAAGTTGTTGCCCACATTATAGTGGCGTCTGCGCAGCATGTTCCTTGTGTTCAATCTGTCAGATAACAGTAACCAGCAGAAGAATTTGATTCTTGGGATGCTTTTGCTTTTCCAGATCCAATTAAAAGACTCATGAGGAACAAGTTCTCTGAAGCAAAACTTGTAATACTGGCTAGAAGAATATTGAACAGAGCCCCAAAGATATGACCACTTATCATTGGAGGAGTTGTCCAGCACAATGTGGGCAGTGTCTTCCCGAGCATGTCGCAGTTCCTGGATAGCTTGAGAAGAAAGTGGTAAATGGAAATTAGCACCAAGTGTATCTGCCGAGAGAAAATCTGTAGCTGAGACATCTTCATCCAGAGCAAAGGAGAATGCTCTAGGATAGGATTCTGAAGCAAGTTGGTCCTTCCAAGGATCCTTCCAGAATAAAATGGTGTCCCCTTTAACAATGGTACACTTGGAGATCCCTCTGTAAATTGGTGATAATTTGCACACATCACTTTATCTTAATATATATGATGACTTCGATATTGCTTTGGTCATCACTTTATCTTCTTCTTTCAATCTTGATACCAACACATGGTGTTCAAGCATTGCCAATGGACAAGCCCTACAAGGATAGCTCAATGCAACCATTAGTCCATAGAGATTGTCATTAATTAACAAAACCACACATGAGGGCTCATGCACTTTCAATATCTCCTATTTTGGTAATTGATGACAATCTCTTTTGAGAGGGTTTATAATATGGAATTTAACGAACAAGGAGCGGTTGCACTAACATTAAATACTACGAAAGTATGTGACGTTAGCCCAACCACATATATAGTGCAAACTCCCCCACATTCTATGCACGTTTGTATGAAAATGAATTCATTGCATATATTGTCAACCATTACCGGTGGTGGAGTTTCCACTATATACCTTCCATTGTCTCAAACCAGGAGCACTATCACTATTCATCAACACGAAATTCTGTCCATCGGAAGGCTTTTGACTTGCAACGTTATCATGGCTACTTCCCTGTTGCAAATCTTCATTGCATTCTACCCCAGGTTGTGTAAGTACCATGCCACTTGCAGTAGCAGCACCAGGACTAAGTCCATCACGAAGCTTCCGAGAGCAGCTGAGGCAGAGATCATAGGAACATTTATTGCGCCCTCTGTGGAAGTCAACAATAGATGTTCTGCAGTTGTTACTGTCCCAAAGAAAACTATGAATTAGACACTAAAAGAAACAAGTAATTTGCACACTTCCAAACTGAAGCAAAACTAACCAGTACATCCGCTTATTTTCTTTATAAACTAGAGGAACCTTCACCTCACATGCATCAACGCCTGTTATGAATTCAACATTAAGAACAGAGCCAATGGAGCAGTGACTGAATTTATTCCTAAACAGATGACAAGGCCATTCTGGAACTCATGCAGTCAAAATTCATATTTTGGATAATTCATAAACATGGAAATGTGTTGATTTCGCCTCGCGTATATGGTACATGTATTTTTTGAGTATCAGGCTCGCACCGAAGAAAAAAGAGTATTGATCAATGGGTTGCACTCAAGGTGGCATTTCAAGAATGGACAGGGCAGCAATGAATAATTAAAAATCATGTTCTTAAGCTGGAAATTCAAAAGGTGGCATTTCAAGAGGCCAACAGTAATAATACTTTAGTTGCTGCCTCAACATATTTCTCTTTCATCTGTTCATGGTGCAAGTCTTTCAGCCATGGGAGCAAATAGTGTGCAATCCGATGTGAGCATTTAATTTTATCTTCTTTAGATACTTTCCACTTGTCAACCTGTGGAACAAATAAGAGGAACAAACAAGCAATTTAGGTTTGTGTCATTCTCACTGATTGATAGTTTCAAATTTTAATGAATTGGCAGAACACCGGCCTGCCTCGTCGCCATAAAGAAGGGAGTTTTTTTATTACACTGCACTACAGTGGAAAACACAAATCCAAAGCAAAATCAATGTCCGCTACTTACCTGGTCATGTTGCTTCAGAGATTATGCAAGTTTACGGAGGCACAGGAGTATCAAGCAAAATGCAGCCAAGAAATAAATAAGATACGAAACCCAAAACGCAAGGCATACCTTCTTTATTATATTTTTTCGCAGACAAGTCTTGCAGTTGCAGTTATTGCGACAAGATGGACAACTATCCACAAAGTCATCTTCTGTTAAATGTGGATACCTGTTCAGATCATACCACAAACACAAGCCATGCCATTTTGTTAACAAACATATCATTTTATTGAAACTGACATTATGTGCTAGCATGGTGACTGAAGGATGATACTATAAATAAAAGATTGAACAAACACAAGCGCTATAACTCTACGAAAACAGGCAGGAAAATGCAACAAAACAAGGTGACCAACATGAATAATTTTAATGGGCACCAACCAGCGAGTTATGCATAGCATGCAGTATCTCCTCATATACTCTTTGCAGCCTAGACACCGCACAACTCTTCCGCATAATTCTATTCTAGAAATATTCTCGAAATCAGACGCCAATTTAACTGATTTATTTCTGGACCGAGACGAAGCAACAGCCAGAAGGAGAAGTCCGGAGGCCAACCAAGGGAGGCAGGCGGGCCCACGGCACGGCCAAGGGT
The DNA here is from genome assembly GCA_947311845.1 of Poa pratensis. Lineage (NCBI taxonomy): Eukaryota > Viridiplantae > Streptophyta > Magnoliopsida > Poales > Poaceae > Poa > Poa pratensis. The sequence goes on along the minus strand of CAMZMU010000095.1, from coordinate 40,669,316 downwards.
GGGCCCACGCCCCTAGGCCGCCGCCCTCCTCGAGTGCCCTCCGATGCCGCCCTTTCGCCTATAAATTGCATCTATTCGGGAAACTCTAGATACCCGAGCAAAAATCTACGAAAAGTTCCGCCGCCGCCGTCGTCTTCAATCCTAGTTCGGGAGGATTTCTGCAGTTCTTCCCGACACCTTGCCGGAGGGGAAATCATCAACAGAGGGCTCTACATCACCATGCCTGCCTCCGGAGTGATGCGTGAGTAGTTCTCCACGGGACTACGGGTCCATAGCAGTAGCTAGTTGGTAGTCTCTCCACCTTGTGCTGTCATGTTTAGATCTTGTGAACTGACTAACATGATCAAGATCATCTTTATATAATGCTACATGTTGTGTTTGCTGGGATCCGATGAATTGTGAAGTTATGATCAAGTTTGTTTATCTATTTATATTATGTTTTATCTATGCTCTCCGTTGTTAGTAGATGCTTTGGCCAAGTAGATGCTAATGACTGCAAGAGAGGGTATTTATGCTAGATAGTGGGTTCATGCCTCTAGAAGACTGGGCTTGATAGACAGAAACAACTAAGTCTGTAGATGTGCTGTTGCCACTAGAGATAAAATAACCGATGCTTAGATTAAGGGTGCTGCTGTTAAGTCTAATACGTTTGTTTACATTTCACACTTTGTTTAATGCTATAATCTGTTGCATGCAACTTAATACTCATGGGAGACCCGGAAGCTATCTTGTGAGTGGATTATGAGTCATAGATGCAGCTAGTAAGCGGTCTATGTATATTGTTGTAATGCCCAATAGATCTAACAATGAACATGTTCTTGTCATATATTGCATTGTCATGCGTTTGCACTTTGTCAATTGCCTAGTTGTAATTTGTTCAGCCAACATGTATATGTATTTGTCTTTTGGAGAGACACCACTAGTGAACTGTGGACCCCGGTCCTTTATTCCACACTGATACAAACATCGGTTTCACCATGCTCTACGTTACTTCCTGCTGTTACTTTTGTTTTCATCATATTCCACACTATACGTTTAATCCTTTGTATTCAGCAAGCCGGGGAGATTGACAACCTTCCTGTTTCGTTGGGGCAAAGCAGTTTGATTGTGTTGTGTGCAGGTCCACATGAACGGCATCTCAACGGCGCTGTTGTTGACACCGTGTTGAAACTCTTCCAATTCCTACTAGATCTGACAACCTTGGTTTTGTAATCAAGGGAAAACTTGCTGCTTACCACATCATACCTTCTTCTTGGGGTCTTCCAACAAACATGCGTTTCCACGTCAACAAGCAGCGGGCGGCCGAGCCGCCACATCGTAGGCGCGGACGGCCTCGTGCGCCATTTCAAAGGTCCCGAGTGCCAGCCGGGTCTTGCTGGAGCGGATCTCCGCGTAGAACGTGCAAAGGGCCGCGCGCGCACGCCGCGGTAGCCGGAGTTACTCCAGCAGTGCGGAGGCATCGCGGCGGAGGGGAAATCAAGCGGCGGCGCGGTGGGGAAAATAAGATTCAGTACGAGCGCGGGAGAGGAAGTGAGATCGTTGGACGTGTGGCAGTAGCACGAGCTTATCCGTCGCGTTGGAAGCGGCGCGGATTAAATAGCGCGTGCGCTGCCGCTTTTCCCAGCGCGCGGGATATGTTTTAGCCGCCTCCAAGAGGCCAAGGGGAGGCCTCTGAAGGTTGGCGCTTCCACGAAAAAAATTCTCCAACCCATCTATGTAAGGTGATTCTTACACATGGGTAAAGGTTGCCTCCTTCTTCCTTTCTTCCGTCAGCATCCGAACACCGCCCCGAGGAGCATTGTCACGAAGATCAACACTCGATGCAAGTGGAAGGTGAGAGTCATTGATGTCAATGGAGTGTCTGTCATGGATCAAGGTTGGCCAGGCTTTTCCATCACTCACCAGATTAAGATCGGCTACTTATTGGCCTTCAAGGTCTTGAAGAAGGATACGTCGCTTATAGTGTCTATGCATGTCGTCTAAACTATGTTTGTGTCGGGCGTCTATGTTAAATTGTTATAACTATTATGTGTTTTATGGCAGTGATGACTCAGATGTGTTAGTTTTAATATGTTTCTACTATTTGTGCTTAGTTTACTTCTAGTTTTAAGTGCCACCTATGTTGGTAAGCAACCAGGCCCTGCACATGCAAAAACTAGCCATTTGGTTGGCAACGTTTACTTAAAAAAGTGGTGAGACTACATGCGTGTTTGGTTGGCAACAGAGAGCCCAACCAGGCCCTGCACATGCAAAAACTGACCATTTGGTTGCCTGGCCTAGCCCGCGTTCCTGCATCTGCACGAACCTTAAAGCAGTCTGGGCCTGGCTGAAGAGGAACGGCCGAATTTCTGCAGGGCCAGTGAAAGGACACGGATGTCGCCTAGAGGGGGGGGGGGGGGGTGAATAGGCGATTTAAAATTCTTTACGGTTTAGGCTTGAATAAATGCGGAATAAAACTAGCGGTTAATTTATCAAGCGCAAAACCTAAACAAGGTTTACCTATGTGCAACAACAACTTATGCTAAACAAGATATACAACTATGTGATAGCAAGATATATTACTTCAAGCTCGATGGCTATCACAAAGTAAATTGCATAAGTAAGAAGCTCGGGTATAGAAATACCGGCACTTGGAGACGATGATTTATCACGAAGTTCACTTCCCAATGGAAGCTAGTCTCCGTTGGAGTGGTGCGGAGTCAAAGAGTGATCCTCGAATAGCCGTCAAATGGCACACCGTAATCTCCTTCGTGCCTCCACCAATGCGGAGTGCCACGAACCACTATGGGACACTTGAGGGTGGTCACCGAACCCGTACAAGGATGAGGCACACTCCACAACTTAATTGGAAGCTCTCACCGAATTCCTGCGGCTCCCAAAGCCACAAGAATCACAAGGTTGGGGCGCGACTCCACAACTTAATTGGAGTCTCCCAACTATCCCGCGAGCCACCAAAACTCCGAGATCAACAAGGACCGTCTAGGGCACTCCAAGTACCCAAGAGGACAAGCTCTAGGGCACCCCAAGTACCCAAGAGTAACAAGCTTCTCAACTTCGATTTCCACGTATCACCGTGGAGAACTAAAACTGATGCAACCGATGCAATGGGCAAGAACACAAGAAGTGCTCAAAATCCTTCACTCTCAAATCCCACCAAAGCAACTAATGCTATTGGGGGGGAGAAGAGAGGAAGAACAAAGAGGAACACCAAATCCCTCCAAGATCTAAATCCAAAAAGCTTCCCCTCACTTAGAGGAGAGATTGATTGGTGGAATAGTAGATCTAGATCCCCTCTCTCTTTTCCCACTAATTAGAAGCAAGAATCATGGAGGAATACAGAGATAGCAAAGCTCAAGAAGGTCAACAATGGGAGAAAACACGAGCTGCAAGACTTAGTCACTTTGGGAAGAAGGGGGGCCTTTTATAGGTCCCCAAGAAAAAGAGTCGTTGCAGCCAGAAAACATAGGATTATCCGATTCAAGTTAGATAGGATAATCCGACTGTATAGGATTATCCGATTCAAGTTAGATAGGATAATCCGACTGTATAGGATTATCCGATCCAAATTAGGTAGGATAATCCGATAAACTCCAGTGCGCAACCAAACAAGTCCTTAGCCGTTTTAGCGTCCAGCAAATATCCGGGTCGGATATTCCGATCCAAGTTTGGATAGGATAATCCGATAAACTCCAGAGAGCAACCAAACAAGTCCTTAGCCGTTTTCGCGTCCAGCAAATATCCGGGTCGGATATTCCGATCCAAGTTTGGGTCGGAATATCCGATTGTCTGAAAACTGACAGAAACAGCAAAACGAAAATTGCAATATCTTTTTCATCTGGACTCCGATTTCGATGATCTTGGGCTCGTTGGAATCGCAACGAAGAGCTCTCCAAGATTATGCAGAGAAACATCATAGTCCATCATGTGAGGAGAAAACCACAAGAAGAGAGTTTGACCTCTCTTATAAAAGACGAACCGGTAAAACCTCCAACATCAAAAACACAACAAGATATTCATATGAAATCCGTTTTTGATGAACTAGAGCTTGGTATAGGGATGAACACAAGCTCTAAGTTCTCACATAGATAAAAGCCAAATAAGAACCAAGAAAGATGAAGACAAGTATGCAAAGGTTTGAGCTCTCTCCAACTGATACGCTAAATCTCAATCGAGAGCCCCTCTTCATAGTACGGTGTCTATCCAATAACCCGGTCTCCCGACTAACAACATGAGACCGGTAAAATAGAAACCCTATCAAGATCATACCTTTGCCTTGCGCATTCCACTTGACTAGATGATGGCGATCTTGATCTTCTCAAGTGGACCACCTTTTTTGATTGCGCTTCGCTTGGTGAAGATCCACATATTTCTTCCCCATACACCACTATGGGAGAGCCTCTTATCGGCATATCTTCACATGACCATTATTTCCAAATGGGTGGCAAGCTTCAAGCATATGATATCTTCGAGTTACTTCTTTTGAACTTGCACAACACAAGCTTGATGACGAACACCACTTGACGTTGATCAACCTTGTATCTTTTCTTCTCATTTCAATAGATGATGTCTTGAAGATAACCATGAATGATCACATAATCCTTTTCTTCAAGACATACTTGCGATATGCTCAACTCACATATGACCAATCATCGGATAACTCCTCGAATACCAACTTGGTCATCACATACTCTTCTTCTTGATCATATCAAGTATATATCCATACACCTCGATGATCTTGATGCCAAGTACTTCATTATATCAATATATTCATGGCATTAACCTTGAATCCAACAAATGGAGTTCAAGCATGGTCTATGGACAAACACTACAAGTATAACTCATTGCAACCATTAGTCCATAGGGATTGTCATTAATTACCAAAACCACACATGGGGCGCCATGCCCTTTCAGCCAGGCTGAGAAGAGCCCCTGTGCCTCTGGCCTGCACGAGCTATCCCATGTCATGGAGGCCCAGGTACCCTCACCTCCTCACCTCTACGTGTTCGTATAATCCCCTCTAATACACGTAAATATATTTTGACTCAAAATATTTTGAACACGAGATATGTTCGTATCGATGAGTAGGTTCCATTCCCGCGATCGGTTTCGAGTTTCGTGGACTATAGGTTCTCAAATTCGCACCGAACTTTGCGCCTTTTTGGACAAATTTAGCCAAATTCGTCGCACTCGGTCAACCGTTCGAAATTTTCTTTGACGTGTAACTTCATCTCAACGTTCCGCACAACTTTCATGTTGTAACTTTTCTATTTCGACGGTTGTATACGAGCAGACCTTGTACTGAACTTTGTACGTGTAGATTGCACTAGTGTACAACATGTTCTTCAAGCTCCGTCGCCGCCTTTCGCCACTATGAACTGCAGTCTCACATCAGTAGCTACTGTTGCGCTTGTCGCCGCCGTTGGCCGCCATGAACTGCACTGTCACGACAGTAGCTGTAGCGCTTCAACCTCCGCCGCTGCCGTTCGCCATGGAATCATTCATAGGAGGTGAGCTTCACCATGTAAACTGGGAGGTGAGAGTATCTCGCGTGCAGGTGCAACCACGCAGGCAACCAAACACAAAAATGCGAAATAAATAGACAAAAAAGAAAAACGATATGCAGTCTACCAAACGGGCTGCATAGCATGGCTCCGGCCACGTTTCTCCTGGAGCAGGCCCAAGTGAGTCACGGAGACGGGAGATCCAAAAACGATGCGGGTAACCAAACAGGCCCTACATGTCTGTGCCTACATAACCAAGCAACCGATGTTTGCATCTGTTAAGCACACACATACAACGAAAAGCCCGTAAATGTGTTTCTCCCGGGCTTAGTTAGAATCGATGCAGACAAGCAAACAAGGTGCAGGTCATGGCCCAAAACTTTTATCACTTCAGATAGTCTCCACGGGGCCATTTCCACGGAGCCAGAAAAAACATGTGGAGTAACTAAACATACCCTCCATGGGAAGACAATCTCATCCCCCTCAGTTAGAGCATCTCTAGCAGAACCCGCAAAACGCCGACCCGCAAAACGCATTTGCAGTTCGCGCAACTCGCGGTTTTTTGCTCAGAACGCCGCGCGGCGGAGCAGAACCCGCAAAGCAGAACCGCAAAACAGAATATTCTGTTTTGCGGTTCTGCTTTGCGGGTTCTGCTCCGCCGCGTGGCGTTCTGAAACTGCATATGCAAAACAGCAAGATAGGCAGAATATCATAAAATGTCAAATTGCTTACCAAATTTGACATTAATATAGCAAATTAAAGTAGTTTCTTGAATCTAAAGACGGCAATTAACTAGTTTTCCATCCGTGTGACCAAAAAATTGCGGCCAAAACACAATGGGCATCATCGAAAGACCCTACACCGTGGTAGCACCTCCACCACCACCGGCACCTCCACCATCACCTCCACCACCGCTAGCTTTTAGCATCGCTTGTTTCCTTCGATGCAATATCTCCTTCCTTGCGATTTCATGCCACTCCAAGGTGACTTCGTCCATGTCACTTCGGTTCATCATCATTATCTTGTTCTCTTCGGCCAAGAGCTTGGCCACGGACTTGTTCTCCTCCGCCGAGGCTCTTTTGGCCTCAATCTCGATCTTCCGCTTCCCTTCTTCACGAAGCACCTCCCACTTTTCTTTCTTCTCTTGAGCTTTCCTCTCGGCCAATTGGTGCTTTGCCTCCAATGTCTTGGCCACCATGGTCTCATTAGATTTCACCATTTCATCGAGCTTCTCTCTCAAGCTTGTTGCCTCAAGTTGCTTTGCCACTCTTTCCTTGGCTTTCTTGTTGCCTTCGGGCTTGTTCTTGTTCCTCCCACCTTGTTCATCATCGGAGTCATCCTCAACATGAATTTCTCCCTTTTTTGGCTCTTGATCCCTCAACTTCCACTTCTCACTATGTTGGAGAAGTTTCCAACAATGATCAAGGACAAATGGCTTCCTCTTGGATGCGGGAATATCCAAGTACCTTTCTCTCGCAATGCGGTCCTACAATGATGAACAAATGGTGAACAATGGCCTTGTAGTGAGAACACTACATGAACAATGGTGAATAAACCCACCCAATCACCCTCCACGGTACCACTCGGTGGCGCATTGATCACTTGTTGCAAGCATCCACTCCATCGACCACATGTAGTCTTGATAGTTTCCCAACGGCCTTGTAGTGATCGATAGGTCCGGGGCACCGTACGACCATTGCGTGGCATGAGTTGGAAGAATTTGTCCTCCACCCTTTGCCAATACCGGTCTTTGGTTTGATCAACGCCGGCCGTTGCATCGAGAGAGATACTCTCCCAAGCACGGATCAAGCATTGGTCCTCCAAAATGGTGTAGTTCGATCCTCTCCGACTCAGGCCGGCCCCGTCCACCTCCTCGACCTCGTTGTCGTCTTCTCCCGTGCCACCATCGACGCCACCGTCGAACTCGTTGTAGCTGTAGTTGCCGAGCGGAGGCGACTCGATTTCTACCGACCCGATCATGTCCATGAACGCTTGCGTGCTGCAAGCTGAACGAATTCAGCTCGCCGGGGACGGGCAAGGTGAACAGAGCTCAAATTTGAGTTCGAAAATTCATACCTTTCGGTCCCGGCGCCGGGGACGGGCGCGGTGGATGCAGCAGCAGCGGAAGCGGCGGCGGCGGCGCTGGACCTGATTTTCCTCCCCGCCAGCTTCTTCGGCTGCCTCGCGGCGGTGGGAGGCTTCGCGGTGGCGGGAGTGCCCGCGGCGGCAGCCGCGGCAAGCATAACTTGGGCCGCGCCTGCGGTTCCAATCTTCTCCGCTTCGGCGCCGCCACTGGAGCAGCAGCGGTGTCGGCGGCGGCGGCTCCGATCTCTCCGCGGCCCGCTGGATCTGACGATGGCGCGTCCCCGACGCGGACGGTCACCAGGGACGGGTCGGCGGTGCTCATGGCCGGTCCGGGGCAGGGCGCGCGGTGGCCGGAGTGGGGGAAGAGAAAGAGGTTGCAGCGGCGGCGGGGACGGGCGCGCTGAAGGTTCCCTCGCGCCAACGACACTGGAGGATGAGGTTCCGGCTGCGGGTCGGGGGAGGAAACCTATCTTTCTCGGTTCGGAGGCGCGGATTCACGGGGGCCTGCAAAATCTTTTGCGGGTTGGGCAAATTTGCGGATTCTGTTCTCCGCCTTTTTGCGGTTTTCAACCCGCATCGGGCGGTTATTATGCGGGTTTGCCCCTTTTGCGGGTTCTGCTAGAGATGCTCTTAGGATAGGTAGTGGTCATTCCATTGCTGATCCTCTGCCAAATCCTTGCCATCTACTCCCTCCGTTCTAAAAAGGATGACTTCCATTTATGTGAACGTATCTATACACGTAACATGTCTAATACATCCGTATGTAGATAAATGTAAGTCATCCTTTTTGGAACGGAGGGAGTACTTTTTTCTGCAAGCTGGGATCCAATTTGTGTCCCATATTTGTAAAAAATAGATTGGCAATAATTACACTTAGCTTTACTTGGATCAGATGATAACTAAAAGACATGGAGAGAGACACCATTCGAGGTTCTGAATTCCATGGAACCAGTTCAAAGCAAATAACAGGTCATCTCATTCTCAGCCAGCCACAGGCACAAGCTGCACAACCAACCAACAGTGTGTATATATTACTTCCAGATACAACAGGATACGGTCAAACGAACTGTGAAAAACAAACACAAACAAGAACTTCCAACATAAATACTTCCCAGTTACAGATGATACACGTCGAATCAATCTCAAACACAAACAGCAAACGCAAATCACCTCTCTTCCTCCTACTCTACCAGTGACAACTTTCCTTTCTTTACACGTGCTTCTCTCCTTCCTCCCTTTTATCTCCTTATGTTACAGAGGTGGCCAGCAGCCCAGCAGGTGAGGCGCGGTTCATCTTCCTCAGCTCCTGAACCCGAAGTTGGACCAGCGCCGGCCCCCGGCAGAGTCCTTCTTGCCCCCCGCGCGCTGCGTGCCGCCCCCAAACAGGCCATCCAGCGACTTTAGCTTCCGGTTCCGGGACCGCCCCGCCTCCTTCAGCAGCTCCGCTAGCCGCCGCTTCTCGTCCTCCACGTCCGGGTTCGCCGTGCCCAGCTGCTCCTCACGCACCTTCAGCACGTGCTCCAGGATCTCGATCGCGTCCTCCACCCTGATCGGATCATCACAGAGGGGAAACACAATCAACTATCAAGCAACAGAAAATAGGAAAGTGGTTAATGCTGTTTTGCTCTGCCTGATATTTTTGCTGCTGGGAAGTGGTTGGTAAATGGTAGGCATCTGGCTGTTGGTTGGGTAGTTGTTTATGTTCGGTTGTTCGTTTTCAGGTCATCTACTCATCTTTAGGGTGTATACAATTGGCTGTATTTTGGTAGTCCCCAATGGCATGTTCCTTTGTATGGCAACAAAATCAAGTGACAGAAACAGATCATCTACTCTAATAGGATTAACAAAGCAAAAAATGTAGATGGCATATACTTAGGACTGTATTCCACAGGCAAGTAGCATGAACAGTGCATTTAGTTTGGAAATCCAGGGTATAACAAATGGTTCCAGGGCAATTATGAACAGTGGGTATACCCAACTTGTTGGCATGCAGCAACATGTGGGCAACTAGATGATGGACCACCTAACATGGAAGATATCCTCACATGGCAGGAATGATCAACAGATATTCATCAAGCAATCTCTTGGTTGTTTGCAATTAAAATTAAGTAATCAGCCCCACCCGACAGCCTGTTCAACATTTAACAAAGCATCATAACTTAGCAGTGGAACCCCATGCGTTCATCCCTTCAGAGAGGCACAGCAAAAGCATGAGCAGCATACTATTTACTCCTACACATGTAAACAAGGAGAGGTAGATGCCGCTACAAGCATATTGGTAGATATCTAGAGGTCCGAAAATGCACTATGCACATTTTCAACGTTTGAAATTTAACACAAACAGAGTTGCTGCTAATGTATGATTTGATAGTAAAAGAAAATGGCTACAAGTCACAAAAGAACCTAGTTTGTGTTCTTAACACATACCTTCCCATGGCATCGTAGATCGCAGCCAGGTTGCTGTACACGCCAAGAGTATCTGGATGAGAGGCCCCACACTCCTGCTCTAGAACTGTCCTCGCTTCTTCAAACAGCTGTGCAGCCTCATCAATCTTGAACAGCTGAACGCAAGCTAGCCCCATCTGGTTCAGCAGAACACCGAAAAACGCCGACTTCCTTTCCCCGCTGGCCCTCAATTTGGCAACCGCGCTCTCGAACGAGTTCCTTGAATCGGCATACCTCCCTATCATGTAGTACAGCACGCCCATCTGTGCTTCGATTCCAGCAACGGTGCTCCACTGCCCTGGCGAGTCCTCGAGCAACTTCAGTGCCCTCTGAAGAAGCTTCAGGGCCTCATCAAGCTCTCCAAGGGCCTCGTAGATGGCAGCGATCTCCATCAGGCCTCCGCCAACCTCATCAGGGGCAGCACCAGGCGCGGGCTTGGCGTAGACACGGAGCGCATTCTCGCAGTACGATTTGGACTCACGGAGCTTCCCTGTCCGGTGGTAGAGATCCGCAAGGCGGACAAAGACGGATGCTACCGAAGGGTGGTCGTCACCACGGGCAGACTTGAGAACAGTTAAGGCCTTCTGGTAGGAGAAGACAGACTCGTCGAAACGAGCAAGGGCCAGGTAGGTGTTGCCTATCGCGACATCGATGGTGGCAACCTCGACGTCGCGTCCATTGGCAACCATTGTCATGGAGGCCAGCACAAGGTGCTCGAGGGCGCCGTCGTAGTCGCCCTTGGCGTCGAGGATAAGGGCCATGAGGCGGCGATCAGAGGCCTCTTCAAGGGAAGCGGGGGCACTGTGCTCCCGGTGTATCTCCAGGGCTTTGCGGCACAGCTTCTCTGCCTCGTCGAACTGGAGAGCTTGTACGTGTGCTTCCGCCAAGTACCTGCTCATTGCACAAAAGCAACACAGTCGATCAGTTCTCCTTCTCGGTAGATTTTGTTCGTGTTTGCTGTGATCTTAGTGTCATTTCTGCCGAGATCCGCAGTTAAAACTAAAGGCAGTGAAAAAAGGTCTTGTTTTTCACGAGAAACACATGGAGATTGGACAGAAACGGCATCAACGAGAGAGATCTGGATCGAGAGACGGCGAACGGACGGACCTGCAGGTCTCGGCGACGCGGGGGTCGCGGTCGCCGAGCGCGGCCATCTGGATCTCGAAGCCCTTGCCGTAGCAGGCGATGGAGTCGTCCATGCGGCCGAGCATGGCGTGCGTATCGCCGAGCTGCATCCAGCCGGAGAAGGCGGCGAGCGCCCACTCCTCCCCCTTGCGCAGCTCCTCCTCAGGCCGCGGCGGCTGCGGATCATCCCCTTCGGAAACGGTGGCCGGGGCCGGCGGGGTGACGACGGCGACGGCGCGCTCGAGGACGGGGACGGCGTCGGCGTGGCGGCCGAGGCCGCAGTGGATGGCGGCGGCGACGTGGAGGCTCATGGCCAGCTCGAGCTCGGCGCCCTCGCCGCGGCGCTCCAGCGCGCGCGCCGCCCGCTCCGCGAACTCCAGCGCCCGCGCCGCGCCGCCGCCCTCGCCGGACACCATGGCGTCCCGCGCCTGCTTGAGCAGGAACGGGCCCAGATCCGGGTTGTCCAGCGCCGCCTCGTCGGTGTCCGGCCGAGGGACTTGCGGGAGGGCTTGGCGCCGACGGCGCGGGACGCGGAGGAGGGGGACGGGGACGGCGGCGCGCGGCGCGGGAGCGGGGAGGAGAGCCTGCGCGGGGCCGGCGCCGCGGCCGGCGGCGAGGCGGCGTCCGCGGACGCGAGTCCCGGCATGGTTGGTAGAGGAGGAGTCGGTGGGTGGAGGACTAGAGGAGGCGAGCTGCCATTTGGGGGTGGGATCTCTGCTCTGCTGTGCTGCTCTTCTTGGAAGGGAAGACTTGAAGAGGCCGCGTCGTGCGTGACGATGGCAACGGGATGCTTGCCTGGCGGCTGGCGTGACGATGGTGGCTCCTCGCCGTTGGATCCTCGATTACGCAACGATCGATGGTTCTGATGAACGTCAGGTGACCAGGTGGGCGAGCTAAAGGTGGCCACTTGGCACGAGGTGTGCTAGCTTGTTTTAGCTTGCAAATGTCATCCAAATTCTGTTTGGAAAAGGGATATGACGAATGGCCGTCACATGATGTTAGCAAAAAAAAACAAGTAAAAAAATGTAAGCAAAAATTGTTGATACATGTCCTCCTGGTAGAACAGAACATCGTGTCGTCGCCGGTCGAGACAAACGAGTGGCATGAGGAGGAGAGATCGGCCGATGGCGTCATGTTTATGGAGGTTGACTAGCGACGACGATGAGTCGATGAGAAAAATGTGGAGATTCGAGAGCGGGGGTGTGGATAGAGGAGACGGAGCCATGAGAAAGGAAATAAGGGGTTGATAAAAGAGTTGTGAACGCACGACTCTACGGGCGAGAGACTCAAATCATGTTGTTGTCATACTATGCATTCGTAGTTGTCCCCAAAATCATGTCGCGATATCTTAACTAGCATGGTTGTTCTGGTGTATATGTAACCATTTGCGGCACATAAAAAAAGATGTTCGGTCAAAATCTAAATTATCAAAATGGTGCCATCATACTAATTCGACCACATATATTTTTAAATGTATTGCAGATTTTGACATATTTCTTCTATAAACCTGGCGAAATTGTACGAGTGTTATCTTAGGACAAAATTGTACACCTTGCATTTTATAAATGGTGACGTTTTCCGACGAAGAGAGTTTTTCGTTACACAAATTACTTTATTATTATCGATGCATCATCATATCAGTCAGTATGATGCATCGTCATATCGCGCTGTTTCTTGTCTGCCGCGTGCGGGCTTAATTGATTGCTCTCCTCAAGTTATGGCTCAGTGTCGTTGCCATCAACATTAGCTACCGCTAGCCTGATAATTTCTCCAATTAGGTTTTCTATTACCGTGCTTTTGACGAATATAAGCTGGCTACCATTTTTTTTCCTACTAGCAATGACTGTACAGAATTGTCGGTACCGACGCCTGTTTAGTTACAACCTTAAATCAATCAAGCACAACTGTTATTATTTTTCTGACAAGCGAGCACGATTCAGTATCCGCACGGGTATGGGACTAGCAACAAGCCAACAAACATAGGTTATTCCAGCTTGATTGCGAGTTCAGTTTATTGGCATACGTTGGCTGCGATGCTAGTTTAGGATTAATATTCTTTTAGATTAAAGTTTAGGATTAATATGGGTAGCACGTTTTGAGATTGAGGCACTGTACAACCAGTTAACCACTATATATAGGGGAGAATACCCGTGGGTAGCGTCATAAAACAAAAACAACCGTGCCAAAAAAGAAAATAATCCCCATTCTACAATGTGCCCACGGGGCTATTTGGTTGGGCTTATATCTGGCATTATGATTTTGGCTTATAAGCCACTAAAACATCTAATAGTTGCTTTTGGCTTTTGATTGAATTTTTGTATGATGATATAAGGCAAAAGACAAAATTGGAAACAATAGGTGCTTTTTGTAGGGTTACAAAACTAAAAAATCCGCCTGCCACATAATAATCCAGATATATTTATAAAGGTAGAGCGATAAGACAAATTTATAATACTCCCTCCGTCCCAAAATAAGTGTCTAAGATTTGCTCAAAAGTGGATGTATCTAGACATCATGTCTAGATACATCCACTTTTGAGCAAATCTTAGACACTTATTTTGGGACGGAGAGATATTACCAACACTCTTAAGTGGAAGTAGATGTTGATGAAGCCTAATGAAAATCCTCGAAGCTAGCTAAGTGCCATCTCCAATAGGTGATGTATACAAGGGCACGAAAGAACAACTTGATGTAAAATTTACAGCTCCAATCCACACTCCCGCAGCACCACTGCGACCCCGCCACTCCCCCCACCACTTCAAAGGTCATCAGAGTCCCTGCCACGCTGTCGAAAATGACTGAAGCAACCGTCGCTCGACTTGGTCGCGGAGGTGGCTATCAGCAGTGTCTCTGGCGGCCCCAAAAAATCTAGAAATCGACACTGACGAGCAACGAAGGACAACAACGGGGCGGCGGCTACTTTCCATAAATCAAGGCTCCAGCGGTCGTCAGGAAAGATGGGAATGGCGGCGGGGTCACGAATCGCGATGGTGCCCGGCGAGGACGGGATGGAGGCGGTGGATGGGCAGCGCTGCCGGCGACGATGGTGTGGGCGGCTTCCTGTTGCGTGCGGGAAGGTTCTGCGTAGCGGTTGGAGACTCTCCCGCGAGGTGGGGTCGCGCGTCGCGCCGGTGTCCGGCGAGGATGGGTTGGAGGCGGTGGAGGGGCGGCACTGCCGGCGATGATGGTGGGGGCGGCTTCCTATTGCGCGCGGGAAAGTTCTGCGCAATGGTTGGAGACTCCCGCGCGGCGGTTTTGGTTTTACATCACCGCCACAAGTGTAGTATATTCAGATCACCAATGCTCTTTTGCCCAAAATTTACATCACCGACTGCTGTAAGAGAGGGCCTTTTAGCCCCTGACGATCTAAAAACAGACCTATTGAAGATGCTCTAACTATAGCGACGAGGGAGTTGTCGATTCCCTACCTGAAAAGGATCAAACGAATGACCCTTCTCAGAGTTCACACGCGTCCAGTACATCATAATTTTATTGTCGAGAACGAGAAATCAACTAATGGTAAGGTGGAGATCCCAAAATATGGGGTGGAGAGGACACCTCAAAAGCAACCGATAAAACTTGTGTATTGCAATAAGGGGATCCTCTCCAATGATTAATGAGCTAAAGTCTTACGGAAATTCAGGACGCCTCCCGAACTCACATGCTAATCCATGAATATTCAAAATATTTGAAAAAATTGGTGACGTACGTGTAACGTATTTTTAAAATTTGTATATATGCTTGTCACCAAATTTTCCACATTTTTTTTTTGGAATATTTTACTTTATTTTTATTTTTTAGTCGGCAGAACAATGTGAGCCGGGAGCCGAAACCACCATGGTGATTTGGAGGACGAGCTCCATGGATAAAAATGACACTTTTAAGTTCTGAAAAATGTTAAAGATATTCTAGATATATAGACAATGATTATTCCTACAAGTGTGCAAAAATTCAATGAGAAACATTATGTATTTTGGGCTGTATAAAAATGACAAATTTCGGATCTGTGTCATTTTTTGTTGGCCGGAATACAAACTATTTCGGCTGAAAAATTCACAGAACCGTAGAATACGTCATTCTCAACATCTATGAGTCTTTTCAGAATTTTATGAAGCTTTAAAATGTCGATTTAAAAAACACAAAAAAAGGCACTGTAGAGCCCGTGCTCCAAAAGCACCTGGGCCTTCTCGAATTTTATTTTCTTTTACGGCCCAACCCTCTTCTTATTGTCGTCGTGATGCGAGTGCTGCCGATCTGAGCAACGAGGGCGGCGACGAGATGGCCAGCCACCGCACTTCACCGCCAGCGGGGCCGCTGGACGACGACGACCTCCTGGCCGAGATCCTCCTCCGTCTTCCCCCGCAACCCTCCTCGCTCCTCTGTGCATCCGTCGTCTGCAAGCGCTGGCGAAGCATCGCCACCGACGCCGCCTTCTGCCGCGTACTCGAGTTCGATCTCGATAACCAGAGCTTAACTCTGATCAGCAGCCCTCCCGTGGGACACTTTTCCAATAGGCAATGCCGGATCGTCCGGGCAGAGGATGGCTGTCTCGGCGTCGTAGTATTGTCATATCCGAGCTTCCAACTGTGGCACCGCAAGGTCGATTCCCATGGTCTCGCTACATGGATGCTGTGGAAGACTGCTAACATGCATGAGATGCTTGGTCCGAATCCGAAGGCTTATACTGCATATATTGTGGGGTACTCCGAGGATTCCGATGCGATTTTTATGTGGGTACACAAAGATGCCAACATCAGTGACCCCATCATCGTTCAACTCGAGTCAATGACGGTCAATGTGTGTCATGGAGTCTTCTATAGGAAAGCCTATCATCCGTTCACAAACTTCTATACTACCGGTAATTGCTTGTCTTTTCTTTACAGGAGTAGCACGAATCTGCTTACTATTCATACATGGTTGCTGGAATAACTCTATTGTGCTTTGGACTAGTATCGACTAACTTAGTTATCTTTTTCATGGTTGCTTGATCGAAAAAATTAATAGCTGTCAAGGTTCAAGAAAGCGGAGCGTTTGGCTCCTGCTTAGAGTTCTAGTCGCTTAAGCGTACGCTTAGAGTTTCCAAAATTCACTGATTTTAGTACTGGGCTTGTATCTGGGAACAGAGGAGAATTAGAGGGGAGTAGAGGACTTCCAAAATTCACTGATTCTAGTAGTGGCCATCTAAAATTCACTGATTTTAGTTCTAGTTGCTTAAGCATACACTTAGTTACGCATTTGTTGAACCTTGATAGCTGTGCTGTTTTTTATATTATAATTTTACTGTACCTTAGCAAAATATTTTGATTAATAAATTAAACTGACCCAAAGTCGAGAGCCGACTATTTTCCTAGACAGGTTAATATTCCTACTTTTGAGAGTGTCATTGGCAGTTTTGACACAACAAAGAAGGATATACTGAAGCCTGACTCAACATGTTCAGTGTCCCTTCTTCGACATTCTATATTTGAAAAATTATATCGTGCATGACGCTATCTAAGATAGAAAGATGGTTTAATTAGATTGATCACACGATCTTTCTATTTGAATTATTCTACCTGGGGAAGTTGCCCTTCATACGTTTTGTAGCGAAGGTACCTAGTTAAGACCATTATAATGATAAATATCTTACACCTTAAATATAAACATAACATGCTCTAAGGGGGACAATATTGCTTCAAGTTACACAGGTTTTATCATACCAAAAGTTTGCTTGTATCACGGTCCTGGTGGTGCTTTGCCTGTTACTAATGTCTAGTCCATCTTTTTCCTCTGTGCTGTCTTATATGAACAAAGTGATTTGCCAAAAGCTTAGAAAATAAACTTGTTAGGCTGATTTTTAACTGTTAAGCTGGGCAAAACTTCTATCAAGGTTTTACTCTTCTATTTGTTGTTTCATTTTTTTTTCTGGATTTGGATACTCTGTGTTGGATCATCACACTTTTGTTTTTGCGGGGAAGACATGCCCAACTGCCCATTATACCTGAAGACTCTTTAGCAAGAAATTCGACCATATGTCCCTAGCTGATTTGCAATTCCGAATGTGTTTATCCTGTCATATGGCCCTAACTCTAAGTTGAGATGCCAATTGCTTCTATCACGTTGAGATTTGTTCTAAATATTTTGTTTCTATAGTTATTTGGCTGCCAAAAAAAGACCAAATTTCCCTGTATTTTCCCTTTCATGTCATTCCCTCTTTTGTTCCGGGCAGGAGCTAGTATGGTAGGCTAGCAAACTGCGTAGAAGAATCCGATCATTCCGCCCCACAGAAAATAATAATTACCTGACGAGAATTTGTACTGTGCTGGTCTTAGAATTCTGCGTGAGTGATACCTTTTGAAGGAAATAAAAAACAAGGATGTGAGAATGATATGTTGTTGTACTTCAGAATTTGGGAAGCAGCTTCTGAAGGTTCAGAGAGATGACTCTTATTTATTATGTTTTATCATTCCCGTGAATCATGTAATTCAGAATAACCAAAAGAATTTTGTACGGGTTTGAACTTAATTGCATGCTCACACACTCACTTTGTCTTTCTTGCTCTTATCAAACCCAAATTCAGATATTTAGTTACAAATTTGTATTTAACTTTTCTTATCTTTTTCATATATAGCTCGTGAACTCATGGCTAATGAGATTGGTTGCTGCACAGGTACTGTTAGAGCGTAAAGTTACTCCTTCAGATATTGAGCCAGCAGCCATCAAGACACTGAAGAGACTGGTCGCTGCACAGGTGCTGTTAGAGGCAAAATCTACGATAACCCCCCAGTTCGCGCGCCTTCTGTCATATGCCCTCCCCTTGTGTCACTGACATGTGGGGTCCGGCCCCACATGTCAGTGACACAAGGGGGGCATATGATAGAAGGCGCGCGAACTAGGGGGGGTTATCATCAATTGCCCCGCTGTTAGAGCGTTAAGTTAGTCCTTCAGAAATTGAGCCAGCAGCCACTAAGCACTGAGCAGTGTGCTCTGACCCTATCGTCACACATCTTTCGGACCCTCTAATTTGCCATGATCTGCATATTTCTTATAACTTGGTTGATGCAATATTGCTGATGGTAGTACTGGACAGGACTATATACTGATATTATCAATTAGCAGAAGTCAGATGTACAAGAGGCTATATAGCAACTCTAAACCTGTAAGAATGACTTCACCATTTTGAGGCAGAGAAGACCTGTCTTTTCTTATCGTTATCGACAGTGGATAATTGTCGAGAAAGTTGCATATATTCTCATGTCTTAATGTTGTTGGTTTTTGTATCTCTTGTTTCCAGAGCATAAGCCATTAAGCTTTATTGCAGCATTTTCTTCGTGAATAAAGTCGATCATCTTGTTACTCGTCCAAATTCTCGGGTCATCTTGTATGGGATTGCCACTGACGTCAATGTATAAATACCACTCAACCTGCGTAAAAACCATTTGCTAATTAAATGCTCATCAAACAAGACCTAGAGTAGATCAAATGTAGGGATGGCAATGGGTACCCTTTACCCGCGTACCCTACGGGTAAAAACCCTACTAGGGTAAGGGTTTGGGAAGAAAAAATATCCATGGGTATGTAAATGGGGAAATCTCGTACCCATCGGGCAGAGAGGGTACGGGTATGGGTTCGTATAGCCCATACCCGCATACCCATGTACCTTTCTAAATCTGTGACAAGTGGGTCTCCCAATAATAACCTAATGTACCTACTAATTTTTATAACTATGTGTTGTTGTCTATCATTAAACTGCTTTGCTGTTTATGCGCAAGTGCTGTTGTTTACATGCGTTTCTTATGCGCAAGTGTTGCTATTTACAAGTACATGTGTTGTTGTTTACAATGTGTTGTTATTGACAATGTGCTACTGTTTATAAGTATGTGCTGCGATTTCAAATGTGTTGTCGATTAAAGTTATATGCTTATATGATGTTGTTTATGATTATTTTTTACTCAATTTGTTGCGTTGCAAACGCGGGTATTTTTACCCGCGGGTACCTTTTTATCCTGTCGGGTGAAGGGTATGGACAATAGTTGTACCCGCACAAGGGTATGGGTACGGGTGACGGGCAAGATTGAGGGGGGCGGGTAAGGGTATGGGTGGCTCCACCCTTACCCATACCCTGCGGGTGCCATCCCTAATCAAATGCGGACCACTTAATAATGGTACTAATAAGAACTAGGCAAAATGCATCATCTTGACTGTTTTTTTTCCAGAGATGCGACCACAAAGAAGTTATTAAGCTAGTAACAAATTTAGCTTATCTATATATTAATTAGTATTTCAACATATGTATTTATATTTATACCATTATAATTTGGACACACCAAGGGCGGATGTTGTGCCCTAGTCAAAGCTACAAAATCCCACCTCCCCGGACCGCACCCCTTCCTACTCCTACCGGACCAAGTAACATCTCATTGGTCGATCATTCAGACACCATCCCCACCTGTTCTTCCCCGTCTCGCCCTCCTCCCGTCTTCTTCCTACAACACCGCATCGCCGCAGCCTTACCTCACATCAACGGTAGAGGGTCTGCTCCCAAAGTTAACCTAACGGGCTTTTGGAAGGTAGATCTTGCCAGATAATTTATAATTCCTATTGAACTTTTATATTGGACGATGAGAGAGAGACCTATTGAACTTTTATATTGGACGATGAGAGAGAGACTAACCGTGCAAGTAAACACGCATGGCTAGACTTAGCTCATTGTTACCGACCCACGGTAAACACATTACATCTCTCAGTGTTGTGTACGTTAGGAGATACCATGCATAACATTGATAGCCAGGTTTTGTGTACCACCCAATGTACCTTATTACTCTATTTGACGCGCACTGTGAAGAATAATTATTTTAGTGTCCACCCTGTTTCTTTGCAACTATACAAGATTTGTATGTCACTTAAATTTTTTATCTTACTTTGAAAGTAAAAAAAGTAAGAAAATATAGACACGACGTAAACTATTTGTTATTGGACGTACAAAAATGTGACGTAAAATATTGTGGGTCAATATGAATGTAATTATTTGTATACCAAACATAAATTTTGAATGTAAGAACCTAAAAAAACTCTACGTACAATTTTATATTACTTTGAAAGTAAAAAAAGTAAGAAAATATAGACACGACATAAACTATTTGTTATTGGACGTACAAAAATGTGACGTAAAATATTGTGGGTCAATATCAATGTACTCCGTAATTATTTGTATACCAAACATAAATTTTGAGTGTAAGAACGTAAAAAAACTCTACGCACAAATAACATATTATGCAATAGCATGTATATACGTCATTGATATGTACGGACTACGGAGTACCATCCAACAAACTTAATTTGAAGTCCATTAAAATTCACGACTGAAAATGACCGACTCTTTGCAATGAACTGCGAACTGAGTTTAATACAAAAAATACAACCTTTATATTGCGAACATAAGAACAAAATTCCATAGCTAACATTTAATATGAGGGATTTGCGGTTAATTTTGCAAAAATATTCACATGTCAACCAAGCGTAAAAGTAAGTTCCTATGGGAAACTGCATTGTTGGAATAGGTGAACCTAAACTATTTGGTTGCCTTCCCTCCCAACTTTGAACTAGATACACCATGAGTTCGTTTGACCAACGATTGTACCCTACAAAAATTCATAAGAAAACTATCTGTAGATGTTATCGAATATCAGTGAGGAGAATCGACAAAATATATCATGTGAACATGTTTGATGTTTGAATTTCCATAACAATAATTAATACTATTTATATTTTTAAACAACCCCTCTTGTATCGAAAATGTTTTTTGACACTGATTTTAAATTAGTACTTCCTGCCATAAATAAATAAATTATTTCTAGAACATAAATAAATAAATTAGTAGGCATTATCATTATTTGTTGGGCCGGATCACAATGACTAGTGGGCTAAGCCCATGTTATCCCTTGACGCAGCATGCCCGCTGTTTCCGGGGAGCGCCTTCATATCGCGCGTTAGCGGCGCTTCAACCCCGCGCCGCCTACTAGCTTCTGGTAAGTGGGCCAGCCCAACAGTTCGCTGTGTACAGCTGGGTCGTCGAGGTCCAGCAGGACTGTTGTGTAATTTTATTTTGTTTCTGGACCTTTCTGTAAGTTCGGATGTTTGACATTTTCGTTTGTCTCCCGCAAAAAAAAAAGGTAAAGCTGGGTCGAGTGGTGTTTTGCATGGTACTCACTCCGTTAACTGTGCTCTAAACAAAGTTAAAGAATATTGTCTCGTGCCCATATTTAGTCATGTCGCCGTATTTGGTCGGCGTATACAACATTTCTACCTACACGTATGTTAACCACCCAGTCTCAAATCAACATTAGAGGCGGTCCACTTACAAAGTCAAGCTACTTAACGCTCTTAACTTAGATCTTAACTGGTACTAATTCAGTACTCATATTGCACTATTTTTTTTTAGAGAAAATACCTTTTTTTTACCAGAGAGAAAGAAATCGGCTTTATTCTTTTGTATTGTACTTGCAGCTTTTGTTGGGCCTAAACCCAAGGATTAATGGGCTAGGTTCATCGTATTATTTTCTTCTACGGCCCAACCTATGTCTTCCTCATTGCCGTCTGCTCCTTTCATAATCCCCATTCCCGCGAGTAACGAGGGCGGCGCAGAGATGGCCAGCCGCCGCCGCACTTCGCCGGCGTTGGGGCCGCTGGAAGACGACGATCTCCTCGCCGAGATCCTCCTCCGCCTGCCGCCGAAGCCTTCCTCTCTCCTCCGCGCCTCCCTCGTCGGCAAGGGCTGGCAGAGCATCGCCACCGACCATGACCACACGAGCCCTTCAAGGTGGTCCTGGTAGGCGCCGGAAGCCATGCTCCGGTAGCCATCGCCCGGGTCTACTCCCAAGAGTCTGGCATGTGGAGAGATGTCGTCTGTTCGGCCCAACCATTTGCTGGTGATGTTACCTATCATCCCTCCACCCTTTGCGGCAATGCTCTTTACTGGTGCCTAGATGGAGCAACTGATGACGGCATACTCAAGTTTGATTTGGAAAATCATAGCCTCACTGTGATCAGTAGCAGGCCTCCTGCTGCTGCACCCATTAGTAGCCAAATCCAGATCATTCGGGCAGAGGATGGTGGCCTTGGCCTCGCCGTATTGTCGTACCTGAGCTTCCAGTTGTGGGACTGCATCGTCGATTGCCATGGTTTTGCCACATGGGTGATGCGGAACACCGTTGAAATGGACATGATGCTTGGTCCCAAGACTGGTTATGCACGTATAGCGGGCTACGCCGAGGACGCTGATGCCATCTTTTTTTTCAATTTACGAAGCTGACCTTGATCCGCGCAGATATGACCTTGATCCGCCCATACAAGTCGTTTTCATCCTTCATCTTGAGTCAATGAAAGTCGAGAAACATCGTGGAAGCTTCCATAGGACAGACTGTCATCCGTTCACCAACTTCTATACTGCCGGTAATTGCTCATCCTTACATTACAGCAGTAACATGAATCCGCTTATTATTCATATATGCTTGCTGGAGTACCTATTGTGCTTTAAACTATGAAGTGTCTAGAAATTTAGTTACTTTTTCCCGTTTTTCCTGATCGATGAAATTACTGTGCTGTTTTCTTATATTACAGTTTTACCATACATTTGACTATAGCTGCAGAGTTAACATACATTATATGTAAAACCATTGTGAAAATCTATAAATTTTGTTATGGTTAGAAGGCACCTTCATGGTAAATCTTGCACCTTAAATCTAAATATACCCTGCTCCGAGATGGACACCATCGCTTCTGTTTACATATTATTTCCTATATGGACAGTCAAGCCTTGAACCTAGCTCTTGAGGCTGTATTAGGAGTAGCTAATAATTTCTTCATATGGCTAAGCTGCTGGACGTTTATAAAGAATAAGATCATATGTCAAACCAATTGGGCTGAGTTCATTAAAGTTCATGTTGAGTTCATATTCAACAAAGGCTCTCTTTCGGGGTCCTGCTGCTGATAAATGCCTCAAAGTTCTGTTGACTTCATCTAATTCCTCTCCATTGTTGTATGTTGACCAATTGGGTTGCCAAATGTTCAGAAGTTTTGACTTGTGAGGCTGTCAGGCTTAAAATAAATTGCCAAGTTAGCCAAATTGGCATAAAGGCTTAACTCATCACAATTTTTTCTTTGTTAAGACGCCATTTTGTGTTTCATAATCTTGACATTTTTTTGGATAGCTTGTTTTTGTCGAGTCACTTGGCTGCATCAAACCAAATTACCCCTACCTTCTCTCCCTTCGTCCCTTTTGTTCTGGCCTGGAGCTAGCAAATTGCTCAAATGAATCTGATCATTCAGTTACACAACTGTTCGGAGGAAAAAAATTAACTAAGTAATTGCTAACAAATATCTGTACTGCCTTGATCTACTTCTAGGTTTGATACTTTTATTAGCAGGTTCTGAAGTTTTCAAATCGATAGATAACTCCTACTTATTATTATTATTGATCATACTTGAGAGTGAATCTAGAAAACTAAAGGACGCGGCCTTCTTTTATGGGAAAGAAAATGGCATGAATTTAGGATCATTTCAATCACACATCAGGACTGTTAGGTTGTGGCGTTGTGCTCAAACACCGGTTTGTCTTTCATGCTCTTTTTTAGCATGAAACGACACAATTCAGATACTAAGTCATAAATTATATATATGTGAAGTTCATATTTCCTGATCCGTTTGAGCTATGGCTCGTGCACTCGTAATTAATCAGGTCGTTGCTCCGCAGGCACTGCTACAGTGTGAAGTACTCCACCAGCCGTCTGGCCATCGAGGCACCAAAGCAGCAAGCTTTAACCCTATATCGTCATGCATCTCTCGGACCCCCTGTTTTCTTATGATCTGAATATTAAGGAGGCAGCTAGCGGAAATCCATAACGGGTAGCAGGTGCAGATGCACCCAATTCCCAAAAAACAAAATTTGAAATGTCAAAAAATTCAAAATAAAATTTTCGCATATAGTTCAAGACATTTTATGTTAGCACAACAAGGTACGTGAAGAAAAAACATTTTTTGTGACCTATGCAAAAAAAAAAACAAATTCGAACGCTCCAAAATGATTTTGTACGAGACATTCTTTTGTCTTTTTTGCACAGGTCACAAAAAATGTTTTTTCTTCACGACATTTTTTGTGCTAACACCAAATGTTCTAATGTATATCCGATTTTTTTCTGAAATTTTTTGACATTTGAAAAAAATAAAAAATGTTTTACATAGGCAGTTAGGGATTACTGTGAAAGAGAGCCTGTGCACTTTGTCGCTTTTGTCCCTTTATTATTATACCAGTGCCATGTAATATTCTCAAAGCAGTCTTGCAACTGTAGAGTCTGTAGTGGCTGTGAGCTATGTATTCTTCTTCTGTTTCTTCTATCCGTTATTTAGACTATTTCAGACATCAGTGGTGTTTGGATAGTTATCATGAGAATTAATTTGTTCCAGAAGTAATACTCAATCCCTTTCGAAGGAAATCAAGAAATCAGCTCCATAGCGACCTAAGGAGAGCATCACTTGCTTGAAAATGTCAATGGTGGCCCAGGAATAGAAGGCTCTGTTGCTAAACAGTTTTTGCAATGACACGTCTGCAGACAAGGAATGCAGGCACATAACTTCCTGTGTTGTACCCGCTTGACGTGTTTATGTTATGGACAGCTAAAAACGGAGATTTCTGGATTGGATAAGAAGTAGCTGCCTGATACCACATAAGAGCATCTCCAACAGCGGCGGTAAAAACGCCGCGCGCGCCAAATACCATCCTTTTCCCGCGCGCGGGGCCAGTTCGCGCGCTCCAGCAGACGCGGGAAAAAAAGCGTGCGCTGGACAAAGCGGTACGTGCTGGACATAAACTCGCCACGCAACCGCTCCTTCCTCTCCCGCCCGCATCCGGAACATTCTTTTCCCCACTGCTTCCGCGCCGCCGCGCCGCCGAAGCCAATCCGGCTACCGCGGCGTTTTTAGATACATGGGCTTTTAGATTTTCAATTGATGGCCCGGATTATGGATGTATCAATATCAGATGGTAGTACTATGCCGTGCTACACGCGGAGAGAGCGAGAGAAAGGTGGCTGCCGTCGGGGACGTCTACCCGGCAGCCAGCAGGCAAACATTCAAGGTGACCCATTCTCCTCTTAGACCTTCTAGCATTTTCTTCTTTTTTTCTTTCAAAAAACTCTAGCTAGAATTTTCCTTGTAATTAAACCATACCTATATTTACTTGTTGTGATGCAATAATGGGGTGTGGGAATTCACCGGATCATTTGGTTTAATATAAGCCAAAGCCGGGTAACAAAGAAACCTATAATAACCGAGAGAAATGAGTACAAATACTAGATACCACATGGCGAAAACAAAGATACTTCCAAATGTCACTTTTATTTCTTCTTGTTTGATCAAATTAGGTTACACATATCGCGTGACACACGTACATGATAAGCTACCTCAAACCAACAAAAAAATTAGGCTACACATGCTGCATTTGTATAGCAGCCACTAGCACACGGTGAATATACATGTGTGATAACTCTACACTTGACAACAACAACAAAATCAAAAGCTAGCGATCGATTAGTTATCAGCCCAAGACCTGATTGAGTGGTGTAGCTTGTCAGAAGCACGCACGACCCATACCTTAAGTAAGTCTTTGGCCTCCACAGTATGGCATCCCTTCACGCCGTACTTGTCTCCTTGTATTTGATCAACTCTCCGGTTTTCAACCTGTGCCTGCGACCGAGAAGACTCACCTATCCCATCACTTTGCACCTGCGTAGTTGTCTTCTCCACGCAAAGGTGTGCACTGCCATGTCTAGACCTCAGACACATTTGATACATTCTTGATTCAGAGTTCTGGGAGAGGTAATCTATGGCTTTGGGAAGTAGCTTGTCGTCTACATCATGTAGGGATGCATTCGTGTGCACCATTTCTTGTTCCCTCCCATCAATCACCTCGAATGCAAAGCTCTCAGCTGTGGACTCTATTCCCTCCGGGGAGTCATGGGGGACAAAAAGAAATTCCAGGTTTAGAAGAGACGATTCTGAGTTTGGAGTGATGCTTCTTCTTTTTCTTTCATGTTTGGTAACTACATTTTGCAGGCATATGTTCTGAGGATAGATATGGCACTGTACATAAATCCCAATCACCTGTTCCATAAATGTAGAAGTTGGCCTTGACCTTGCTGGCAACGACACACTTGGGCTGCTGCTGTTAGAAACATGAGTGATTAGATCATGCTCTTGCCCGTTGCAACAAAGTGGGTTTGGACGAAACCACTGAGTTAAGGCGTTGTGAGCATCGAGCCAGTATGAATAATTCTCGTAGTAGGAAGGTGCCTGCCATGAAAAGTCTTGCGTGGGAAGTTGAATGAGCTCTCTTTTGATAACTTCAGCGGCAACCCTAAAGTGAGGTGTGACCGATTGCATGCAACTGATTATGATCCCAAATATATCACTGCTCTCCGAGAGGCGTAGCATGAATCCTAGGCTGAAACTCTTGGTAGGCGCCCTGAAATCCTGAAAGACAAACCCAATCGTTGCCTCTACTCCACGGTCGTCAAAGCTCATGGGTCGTATGCCCAGAAAGTAGAACCTGCTTCCGCGCAACGCCTGGTATCTCATAGAATGCCCACCAAGAAGCTGGCGTATGAGAGGGTTGGAGAACATGTACTGCTGCGGGGTCGCGCCGAACTCGACGAACTTGAGGAATTCTCTTGCACCCTCTGCGAACCTCTCGAACCTTCGGACATTAGCGGAGCTGCTTGACTCATCCTTCCCACGAGTGATGAAGGAAGACACAAATGACTTGGCTGCATGAGCAATCCTTTTGGGAAACGGGGCCTGCCTTATCCCCTGCCTGATCACTTCATCTTCCACGGCACGCTGCTTGCAGTGGTGCAATGTCACGTCACACTCCTCAGCAGCACGCTTCAGCTTGCTCCGCCAGCGTAGCACCGGCACGTGAGTTATCTGCCATTTCGTTGAGATTTGCAGTGCAGCCTCCATCTTGATGTGTGCCATCTCTAGCCTCTCCACGTCGCTTGGTTTCTGCTGGTCAGGCTTGTCGATGAGGAAGCTGGATATCCTGCTAAGTGTCTCACCGACCACCGCGGATGCAACTATCTCGGCCATTGCCTGGGACTCGCCGATGCCGTTCTATTTGTCAAATTCACCTGCTAGATATATGAAAAAAAGTTAAGTTTACAACGTGCACTTGAGAGAATTGGAGATGGATGCATAGATCAAGGCTGGTAGAACATATAATGACCTGGGCCAACAAGTATCCCCTACTCAGAACCGGTGATATGTGGACAGTGGACACCCAGTAGAAGATCTCTGCTTCCTGCTGAAAATGGTGAACAAACTGAAGAGAGGAGCCCCTAATTTATGAGAGAAGGATGTTGTCAAGTTGCTACGCATGAACATATGCGATTAGTACAACAAGAGGAGTTGAGAGCCTTTTTCTATTCTAGAAGGGAAGGAGATTTGAGAACAACTCCGTACTTCCGTGTCTAAGTTAAGATTTCTTCTGTCTTTGTGAAAGTTGACTTGACTTGACTTAAGACTTGAGATTCGTCGTTTCTATTAACCAACAGACACTACCCAGTCCACACACACAAATGCACGCGTACGAGACTCCACAAATACATGCAATAATTGGACAAAGTAAAAGCAACGTGCATATTAATTGTATTACTAGCACTGAACAATGTGGTCCGTGTGGCGTCTTTAACGGAACGGACTGACTCGCGAAATTCTGCGTTAGCGTGTTGATTACCAGCTATTTTACTCTCGATCCATTACCTAACTAAGTTAGTTAGTTAAACTAACCACCTGAGTGTTGTTTTCAACGTAACCACCTACATGTTGTTCTATTTTAAAGCGACCGTGGCCGGATCTTGTCTTGTTGGTCTGTTTGGCCTGTTGCTTCTTAGGTTTTTGCTTTATTCCATGTATTGCGCTTATACAACTAGTAAGATATGTTGTCCAAAAATGATCGTGCGACGCTTTGTATCTGTAACAACGTAGGGGTTTGAAAATTGAGAACCAAAAACAAACCTTCTTTTGGACTCAGCATAACAGAGAAAATTAGTGGTTAATTAATTTATAGTATTTCAATCCTAGAGAGTGTCATGTGTTATGTATACACACCCTGCATTGTGATTATATTTATATGAATGGATCAATTTTACAATTTCGATCGGGATATATTTTGGAGGATTCAAAACATGAGGTCAAGCATTCTGCTAAATTTCTTATATGCATGAAAACCGCAAGGCAAGCTCACTAGCTCTTTTGCCAGCTGGGTTGCGACTACCATCACTTAGTTACAGGTCCATTTTATCAATTTGTAGACCTAAGAGGTGGCTGAGTACGAAAGCATATCTTTATTAAGGGATACTAAATCCTTGTCAAAAGTCACTGTTTTTTTAGACGACGGGTGACTAATAAATAAGACATACGAGAGTATATTTTGCAAGGTCGAATCTCTTAACAGTGTTGCAAACTAAGGGTCTGTTTGGTTCTGCTTTTTCAACCTGCTTCCGCTGTTAAAAAGTCAAACGCTAACCAAAGGGGTATTTTTCAAAGCAGATTCCACAAAAGCAGACTGCTTTTCGTAGTGTTATTTCCAAAGCAGGTATACCCCTGCTTCCGCTGCTTCAGATTTCAACTTTGTATGAAAATTACCCACCAATGCCACTGGTAAGTCGTACCGCTTGGACTTTATGTTTTTCCTCCTCGTACGATCGTGTGTCATCTCTCTAATCCCCGTTCTGCTCGCATGGCGGCGCTCACATAGATCTAGGTTGTCTGTGTCTCTCCTCCGTCCGGCCGGCGGCAGCACGTCGTCGCCGATCCAACTGTGCCTCCCCTTCTCCGTTATCTCCTTTAGGAAGACCCGCTTCCAATATATCTTCCAGTCACAGATCAGGCACATCAATGCTCGATGTACGCCGCTGGCTGTATATTATGCATTCGTACACGACCTTTATTCCTGCTAGCCGATGTCTTACGGTGACTGAATGCACGTGCTGGATTATCTAGATGGATATGGCTAGCACGCGCAGTAAAGTCTAGAGGTTCCGGGGTGGTTCTCATAATATCCGGCGAGGTTTTAGCCAACTCCGGCGAGGTTTCGGCGACATCCGACCAACTCCGGCGAGGGTCCCGGCGATGATAGGAGTGGTCGGAGGCGATCCGGCGTGGCTTCAATGAGGTACGACGTGTCTATGTCGATCTCCGGTGAGGTGTTCCGGCGGGAGTGGAGGTTCGGCGCGGCAGCGCTCCGGCGAGGTGGTTTGCGAGGCGCAGCGGTTCGACGAACTCAGGCAAGATTCCGACCAACTCCGGCGATACTCCGGCAAACTCAGCCAAGATTTCGACCAACTCCGGCGATACTCCGGCGACATCCGACCAACTCCGGAGATACTCCGGCAAACTCAGCCAAGATTCCGACCAACTCCTGCGATACTACGGCGACATCCGACCAACTCCGGCTAGGTGGTCGCGGCGGGGCTAGGCAAACTCTGGCGAGAAAGATGATGCACATAAAATCTACAGTTTCACAGTTCTGTCAGCCAAACAACTTTCAGCTTTACCACAGTCGTGAGCTCACAGCAGCGTTTTCACAGCTCACAGTTCACAGCGGCTTTTTTAAAATCCACAGCTGAACCAAACACGGCCTAAATCCATGCAAGTTACAGAGTTGGCATGTGTGCACGTATTTATCTGGATTTAATGCAGCATTTACTCGGCGGTTTAACTCGTAGACTTGGCATGTGTGCTCTCATTTACATGGATTGATCATTGTTGTTAGTTCAATGGTAAGTGACGTGTTCCTCAACAACGAATCGTTTGTGGTGACTTCGTCAACTTCAAAGATCTGCCAACAGGAACAACGTGAGGATCAAAACTAGCAACATGGAGTAGAATAAATCTAACCCATCTGTCCCTTATTATTCGTACTACAAAATAGAGTAGGCAATTAACCTCTTACTCTACAAAATGTTACTCGCTCCGTTCACAATTATAAAATGTTCTAACTTTTCTTATTAGAATGTATATAAACGTGTTTTAATATATTTATTTACTCATTTTGATCTGTATATAGTCTAAATTGGAATATATAAAACATTTATATTTAAAAATATAGAGAGTATCTTCTACTCCCTCCGTTTCAAAATACAAGGCGCGCTATTTTTATGCTGGTTTTCGGCGTTCAACTTTGACCGTTAATATATAATATATTATTATGGGGATCTAGAATGTATAAATGGTACCGTTGGATTCGTCTTGCACAATTCTTTCATTACATATATTTTTATAAATAATTTTATGGTCATATTATAAGTACAAATCATGGTCAAAGTTGGACGTCGTTGACCAACGAAATTAAAGAGCGCCTTGTATTTTGGGATGGAGGGAGTAATTCGCATGAAAAAAATCTTCTACTCCCTCCATTACTAAATGTAAGCATTTTTACCATTTTTGGTCCACATGAATCTTACACTAAAACATTCTAGCAGCATGTGGACCAGAAAATGTTAAAAAGCCTTATTATTTCTTTCCTTGAAGTTGTGGAGACAAATTATGCTTTTGTTTTATTTCTTTCCTTTTTTGTTGTTGCGCCTAAAACGACTAACGAGAAATGCAGTTGACTTAGGTCAAAAGTATATATAGAGTACACCTCTGATCCGTAAAAAGTGACGCAAATTGTACATTGAAGTTGTAGGTGACTAGTACATATGTTACGACACAAATATGTTTTTTTTTTTGCATGGTGTAACTAGTACCGCCTCGGAGTCTCGGATAATTGGAGGCTCAGTGGACTGGTTTTTTTTTTTTTTAGTACAGGCTCAGTGGACTGGTACGTGTACGTGCATGGGCAGACACAGCTAGCTAGGCTTTCATTCTAAGATTGGGCTGGATTTGATTGGGCTTTCATTCTACCGATAGGCCGTAAGCACTCAGCCTGCTGCGCAGTTCAGTCTCAGTTCTCCACTCCACTTCAGTCTCGACCCGAGCAAGACAGACAGAGAGAACAAGGAGCGGCGCTCGCCGGCGACCTAAGCCCGCCGCCGGAAGTCACCGATCTGAGCTCACCTGCAGCGACCGACGATTCCAGGTCAGACAAACCCTCCTCCTTCTTGATCCCCTAGTAATTTCTTTCATGTCGCTCATTTTTCTCGCGGGAAACCCTAGCTTGATTTCCCCTCACAAACCCTAATTAGCATTGCCCTTCCTGCCACAGCTGAGCGAGAGAGGGAGGATAGATGATGGGTCCTGCTCCCGCCGAGACTCCCGGAGGGTAAGCTCTAGTTCCTCTTAATTTTGTGCAGCTCGGTTCTGTACAGGGCCTAGATGTGCATTGTTGTGCTGGATGCGTTTATGTTGTTTGTCCTTTATTGTGCGCTGAAATGTTTCTGCAACTACGTTGATGAACTTAGAACATTGATTGCATTTCATTCTCCATTTTGCGTAGTTGGGTTGTGCATGCTATTCTCGATTATGTATGCTATTTGTACTTTGTTCTGCAACCACGTTGAAGAAATCAGCACATTGATGATTCTAAAAATCTGTCGCTTCATGCTTCCTTTCCAGTGTCGACCAGGATGCCGACAGGCTGCCGTGTTCCGCAGCAACGCTGGCCGATCCCGTGTCGAAGGTGCTCGACGATGACAACCTTCTCATTGAGATCATCGTCCGCCTCGGCTTCCCCACCACCCTCGTCCGTGCGGCCCTTGTCTGCAAGCGCTGGTTCTTCCACGCTTCCGACCCCGCCTTCCTCTGTCGCTTCCGCAAGCTCCACCCTCCGCGCCTCCTCGGCTTCTATGTCAACACCAAGGAGGAGTTTAACCCCGCACGCTTCTTGCCGATGCTCCCACAGCCTCCAGAGCTCGCTTCCGTCTTCAGCTACGCAAGGTTCAACTTGGACGCCTACAAGAGCGGATGCCCCTACGTCATAGACTGCTGGAAGAACAGCGTCTTAATCCACTTGGAATGCTACGATGGTTCAAAAGGACCTGTTAAGGTAGTGCACAAACCGCTCTTCCCCGAGAGAGTCATGGCCGCTGTCGTCCCACCACCACCATGGCACCAACTCTCAGCCGACATGAACAAGGGGGTTGGTCATCTACTCACTAAAGAAGGAGGTGACCATTTGTCCTACTTCTATGTGTTTATAGAGATTACCAACGAGAGAACAAAAGCTACGGTGTCTGTGTATATGCTCCAAGATGGTGGCTGGTGCATGATCACCTCGGCCACGACAGAGCTTCCTTGTGAACTACTACTGCAACAACCCCTGCTCATTGACAATAAAATATATATATTGTCCTCCCCTTCCGACATGCTTGTCTTCGAATTAAGAGCCTTAAGTTCCTCCAGAATTCAGCTCCCACAAGGGGTGGTGTGTGGCCAACATTTCTTCAGAATGAATCCGCTGTGGCTGGAGTGTGGTGGAAGAACCATGCTATCACGGGCTGATGATGATTTGGGCGGATATGTTATCCATGTGAATGAGCTTCAGCTTGTTATCTGGCTTCACAAGGTGGACAAATGGTTGCTGGTACATACAATTTGTTTGCATGAGATGTGTGCTGATTTGAGGACCTCAGACTATAGTGCGAACGGAAATAATGGTTTTGTGGAGATAATCATGATGGGGCCCAGTGCAGAGTTTGTGTTACTGGAGACACCTCTATGCATACTTCACTGGGATGTCAACCACAAGACACTGCGTAAAGTGCACGAGATCACAAGAAATGGTAGAAGTTTGAGTCGTATCCATCCTTTTATGATGATCTGGCCTCCTGCATTCCCTGTGCTCAAGGATTCTCCTGCAAGGTTTGCCTTTTGGCCTTTGAATGACGCTACTATAATTTTTGTTTTGTTTTGGTCTTAGCACAAGTGTAGAGCTGGAACATTTATACTGCGGGTGTTGCACAGGAGGATTAGGGTGTCTCCCTCTCTGCATGGGTACATGGTCGGCCAGTTGAGAAAGAAAATGGAGGAATTTGGGGTTAGAAAAGATAAACTAGAGGATAGGGTTAGCCTTTGAACTTTGATTGTCAAGCTATTGTGTCTTAGATTGCTAATACTTAGGAACTAAATGCCGCTGTATGAAGAAATAAATTTTCCATGTCTATTTGTTGAAGCATGCCGTCTCTCACACGGATTCCATTACGGTGTTCGTGGTTACAAATGCTGTCTTAACCCCATATATATGTCACATATCAGATCTTTCTCTTATAAGCCAAGTGTATAATCCAATCTAGCTAACGAACCTGGCTTATGGTTTTACCCTCTTGCGACCAGTTTGTATGCTCTAGTGGTGGACTGTAACACTGTAGCATTTTGACTTCCGATTGCCGCGTAACATTCATATTTTGATTTGAAAACCAGGTGCCTGTTTAGTTGTCTACTAGATTTTTGCATGCTTATCTATTCCCATCCTAACTCTTACTTATATGTTGGCTGGAACAGAGACGGCGAGTGAAGATCAGGAAGTCCTTGGATCAAGACATCTGAAGTATGTTGTGAGAACCTTTGTAGGTTGAGTTTTGAAAGACCTATCTGTATGTTCGGAGTCTGGTCTGATCTACCTGTATTGCACACTGATTTATTGTTAGCAATGTGGAACTCCACCTGTCTGTATTTAAATGGAGGTAGCACCATTCTTCAACTATCATCCAAAGTTCTTGGCATTACCATTTCTCTCACATAAAGCTATTTATTACTGATTTGACGTACATGGCAGTTATTCAAGTAGGCATGCACTCTGTAAAATTCCTTGCCTTTGGTGCATCCTCCAATTTGGGGTTAGAATTGTAAGAGATAGAATGCACTACTGCATGTGTGCTGCGTAACGTGTATAGTGCATTAGTGCTTGCATGGACCAAGGATCAGAGGCAGCAGTAAACGTATGGCAGGCATATACCATTAATGCACTGGTAGAAAAAGGGGATCTAGTCCCGGTTGAGAAGGGATCCAGCTACCTAGGTTTGTCCATGCATGTAGTATCCATGACACATTGACACTGTAAACCTGCAGCAGTAATGCGGTTGTCGCCTCGATAAACAACAACAACAAAGCCTTTTTTCCCAAACAAGTTGGGGTAGGCTAGAGTTGAAACCCATAAGATCTCGAAACTAGGTCATGGTTCTGGCACATGGATAGCTAACTTCCACGCAGCCCTATCCATGGCTAGTTCTTTGGTGATATTCCAATCATTCAGATCTCTCTTAACAGACTCCTCCCATGTCAAGTTTGGCCTACCACGACCCCTCTTAACATTCTCATCCCGCTTTATCTGTCCGGTATGCAATGGCGCTTCCGGAGGCCTACGTTCTATATGACCAAACCATCTTAGACGGTGTTGGACAACCTTCTCTTCAATTGGTGCTACCCCAACTCTCTCACGTATATCATCATTCCTAACCCGGTCCTTTCTTGTGTGGCCACATATCCATCTCAACATGCGCATCTCCGCTACACCTAACTGTTGGATATGTCGTCTCTTGGTCGGCCAACATTCTGCGCCATACAATATCGCAGGTCGAATCGCTCTAGTCGGCTTGTAAAACTTTGTGGTACCACCATTGTCTCAATAAACTTTGTGTTCGGTTAAGTGGTGGGTTCATAAAAGTTAAAACTAAAGCAAGTGCCATTAAAATTACCAAGAAGGTCCCAAGACATTTATGTAGGCGTGAGACAACATTATGAATCTTCTAGAAACATTAAGATTTTTCAAATAGATTTTGTATATTTACCCTTTAAGTACATGATTTCCTATTTATAGGAATTAATTAGAACTTGAACAACAATTGTGTTAATTGAGATACTAAAATGAAAGGAAAATTCATGTATTTATACATACCTATATTTTAAGTGTCTGTGAAATGCACGATGGAAATATTCAAAGGATTATTACCTAGGAAATTTGTCCTCTTCTTTCCTTAACGGCATCGGATTCTTAGTAGTATATAAATAAGCCGAAGATGCCTATTTTTTTCTAGAATTCACTTTTCACAAACGTGTATCACTTTTTCACAAACATAAATATGCTATTCGAGCTCCCCGGTTTCTTGTTTTCACTAAGATAACAAATCAACTTCTTGGGAGCCTGTTTTTCCCTCCCTCCACTATCTCGCGAACCTAGGGTTTGAGTCGTCGTCGCCGTCCTGGGGCCTCTCCCCTTGTTCTCCGACGGCTCCGCCGGTCGGATTGGGGAGGGGCTGTCGACCCCCCTTAGTAGGTACAGTAGTTGTTGGGTTAGGGTGTATATTACCTAATTTTTCGCCAGTTTGGCAGTTTGGCAGTATATGCCGCTTCCGCGCCGCTGGTCTTGGATGCTTTAGAGCTGCATCTCGGGCTTGGTGATGGCCTCTGGAGATCGTCTCCCATGGTGGAAGGTGAGGCTCTAGGGCAGATCCGGTTGTGCCGCTTCGAATAAGCCTAAGCTCGCTGGTGGCAAGCAACATCACGATTCAGAGCTCGTTCGCCTTCCTAGACGCCCTCTTGGTGAGGGGGTTGAGGATAAAGGTGAGCCTTCTCTTCTTGCTGCTCAGTGCTGCAGGAAGGTGGAGTTGGCGCGCGGTGCTGGCTCCAAGAGCTGCTCAAGAGGAGATCCTCAGCTCCGGCTGCGATGCGCCGGGGCTATCTCGGGCCAAAGAGGCCACTCCACACTCAGATTTTTTGATTTTCTGAGCTTCTTCTTCCTTAAGTGGAAGATCTTCATCGATTTCGGCGTGGGAAATAACGGAGCAGTGCCCCAAGTGGTGGCGTCCCTGGCGGCGCTGTTCTCGTCTGCGCCTTATATAATTTTTGCAGGGTCCTATTTTCATCTTCTAAGGGCCTAGTTGTTATTTGCACTTGTTGTAGGGTCCTCACTGTAATTTGTACGTGCTGCCATGTTAATGCAGTTCTAGGCCCTTCGGGGCCATTCCCCGTTTTAAAAAATACAAATCAAAATTTTGTTCACTAATGGAATCACCTCCCAAATCAAAACGAGAGACAACTTTATATTGCCTTTCATCCAATGAACAATATATTGCCTTTCATCCAAGGAAT
The DNA here is from genome assembly GCA_947311845.1 of Poa pratensis. Lineage (NCBI taxonomy): Eukaryota > Viridiplantae > Streptophyta > Magnoliopsida > Poales > Poaceae > Poa > Poa pratensis. Next base: position 40,633,101 of record CAMZMU010000095.1, on the reverse strand, counting down.
TGGGCAAAGATTGACCTCTGTAGAAAGACTGATTCATTCGGATTGATATGAGGACCCAACTCCGTTGCATTGCCAGAATCCATGTTCCATATTTGAAGCGGGTCGACCTCCGTGCTTCTCTCATGGTACAATCCTCTTCCTGCTGAGCCCCCTTTCTCCCAAAGCTTAAACCGGCGTATCCCGAAGATTGCTGCTACCTGCTCCATCTGCGGAACTGAGGCGGAGAATGCCCACCATGCCATGGTTCGTTGCACGCTCGCCCGTGGTCTGCGATTTGGCATGCGAGAGGTCTGGCAGCTACCAAGTGAAGAGGCCTTCAGATATACCGGGAAAGACTGGTTCTTCAACCTGCTAGCTGGAGTTAGCACGGACATGAGAACAAAAGTGATATTCCTGTTTTGGCGAGCCTGGCACCATCGCAACAATGTCGTTCACGGCGACGGTAAGGCGTCCATCTCCTTCCTCCAAAACTATAAGGTGTCCCTGGGACAGAAAGAGCCGACCCCGGTAAGTAACGGTAAAGCACCGGCGGTGCCCATTGTCATGCCTGCTATCGTTTCCAAAGTGACAACGCCATCGCGGTGGTGTGCCCCTGATTCTGGATGGACTAAGGTGAACGTGGATGCGGGATGGCATGCAGAGACGGCGTCGGGTGGCATTGGTCTGGTTGTGCGGGATGGCAGCAGTGCCGTACTGTACTCTGAATGGAAATCCTTGACTGCATGTGCTAGCGTGGAGGAAGTGGAAGTCCTTGCTGCACTGGAGGGCATCCGATACCTAGCGGCACACAGCCAACAGCCGGGGTGTTGGAGTCTGATTGCGCCAGAGTGATCGACGTCCTCTCATCCCCTGACAGAGACCTCTCTGGTCATTGGAGCTTATTTCTGGAAGCGAAGGCACTGCTGAATATTATCCCAGAAGTGAAGCTGAGCAAGATCACCCGGGTGAGCAATGGAGTAGCGCATGGGCTGGCGCAGTTAGGCAAGCGAGAGAGTGGTGTGATGCATGGAGCAGCTCCTTCCTGCGTGTTGGATGCTCTTATGCTTGATTGTAATAACGCTATTGTCTAAGTAATAAAGCTCACCCTTTAATTCAAAAAAAGGAATTGCTAGCCATAGTCTGTACCTTTTTTTTTTTTTTACCAAACGAGCGCCTCGGCGATTTCATATAAAGATAAAACCGCCAGTTCTTACAGCAAAATAAAAGAAACCTAAAGGAAAACGAAAAACAGTTACTGAAAGGGTTTCCAGCAGTAAACTTGTAAAACGGGAAAATCCTGAGGGACAGCAGGTTGACACAGACTAAGCAAAGCAAAACTTCCAGGAAAGATTACAGCCAACAACACACCACAAGGAATCACAAAGTTATCCTCGCCGAAGTCGTCGACCACCCATATGAGCTCTTGAACACACCTCTCTCAACACCATCTTTATATCTTCAGCTAGCCTCAAGCCTTCCTTGATATTGGCCTTTCTTCAACATTGCCCAGCCATTAAGCATTGTACAAAGAAATTCGTGCTTTTGTGAATGTTTATGTTTCTGATTGACAACATTTGTGGAATAAAACTTGGAGTGGAGATCATATCCCATCCGGATCAGCAACAAGATGATCATGCACCATGGGCCGATCCCATTGGACGTATATTTCAGGACTATACCGTACAGTAATTATTTCAGAAGGTACACGTACCACACAGCACACACACCGTACAGTTACTAGCTAGTAGTACTAGTAGCTAATAAACATTTGAACATCACGGATATGCCGCTAGCCTAGGCTTCGAGGTCGTACTTGGAGCGGAACGACTTGGCGGCGCCGTTCCTGATGACGCACTGGTGGTACACAATGGCGACGGCGGCGCCGATGAACGGCCCGACCCAGAAGATCCACAGGTCGTTCCATGCCTTCTCGCCGCTATACACCACGGCGGCGCCGAGGCTCCTAGCCGGGTTGATCCCTGTGCCGGTGACGGGGATGGTGGCCAGGTGCACCATCATCACGGCGAACCCGATGAGCAGCGGTGCCAGCACGGGCACGTGGGAGTCTCGGGCCATGCGCTTCGGGTCGGTCGCCGAGAACACAGTGTACACCAGCACGGCGGTGCCCAGCGCCTCGGCCACCAGCCCCGCCGACTTGGAGTACCCCGGGGCCAACTCGTTGGCGCCACCGCCGTAGAGCGCGTAGTGGTGCGCGCCGTGCACGGCCTTGACGAGTGCCGCGCCGCAGATGGCCCCGAGGCACTGCGCTGCCATGTAGAGGTAGGCACGCGGCAGAGATACCCTGCGGACGAGGAGGAGGGCGAAGGTAACTGCGGGGTTGATGTGGCCGCCGGAGATTCCGGCGGTGCAGTAAACGAGGACGGAGATCATGCCGCCAAATGCCCACGCGATGCCCAGCACGCCCGCACCGCTGCACGCTGCAGCGCCGGTCTGGCGCTTGTGGCCGATGACGGTGGCCACCGCGACGTAGACGAAGAGGAGCGTGGCGGTGAACTCGGCGATGACGGCGCGGTAGAGGGACCACTTGCCCAGCTCGCCGGCGTCGAACAGCGGCGTGGGAGGAGGGTCGAGGTAGTCCTTGCTGCTGATCATATCTTCCTTAACGTTGTCCCCCGGACTAAGTTTGCCCTCTGCTGCTGCCATATCGACTAAGCTCAGCTGATGGGAAATACCTGGATTAAGGATCAGTCCACGATGGAGAATATTGGTGTGTCTCCATAACCTGGCAAAGCTGCATCCATATATATAGAGCAAGGACACCATGATCGAGCATACTCCATGTACAGGGCAGTACAGGAGTCATTTACTCGTTTACAAGGCAGTTCTCCGTCAATTTGCACCACACGGCCGCCAACTTGAGTTACACTTTGACAATTGATTTATGCTCATAGTAACAAGAATTATTATATCCTGTAAAAAAAATATAGTTATTATATATACGCGCATAACACTACTAGAAAAATGACCTCTAGTCGCGGTTCCAGAGGACCTTTAGTCGCGGTTGGGCAACCGCGCCTAGGCTGGCGGGACTAAAGCCCCCACCCTTTAGTCGCGGCGGATTCCGAACCGCGACTAGAGGTCCCTCCACGTGGGCTTTAAAGGGTTTTGGTTTTTTTTTTTCTTTTCGATTTAATTGCAGGGTTTAGGGTTTATATATGCCGGGGTTTGGTTATAGCTAGGTTCCCGTGTCCCGTGGTAACGGTAACCCTTCCCGTTGCGATGACGGTTACGGTGACGGTAACCGTTACGGTAACCGTGACGGTTTCGATGTCGTAACCGTTCCCGTGTCGTATGAAGTCGATGCACATATTTATAACACATACAATTAAATTAAGTAATACTTGAAGATCGTAGACAAGAGTTCGTTGATGCGCCAAGAGTTATCGTAGTACAAGAGTTGAAGCAAAACAACAAGTTACTTTAACGATTTCATGCTTTCAGCATCGTAGTACTCTCCTTTCTCCTGTAAGGCCTCTGAAAGGTAAAATCCCGCCAATTCCTCTCCAATTGCTCTGAAGCGGTGGTCGAGTGGTAGCCTCTCGCGCTTTTTTGCCAACTCTGCATCCTTTCTCATATTCCATTTCTCGGTGACTAATACATATATATACTCGCAAACGAAGAATCCACAGTACTCAGTTCCTTTGGTTGCTCCATGCAAGACTATACAAGAATAGATTTCAGTCAATAATAATGAAGTATGCATGAGAAATGTTGTGTGGACGAAGAGGTAGCAGTACTTACTTGGTTTAACTTCCAATCCAGCTTTTGGCGCCACCCACCTTCAGGATCTTCCGCTCGAAACCTTTCCCAAACTCTGCCCGACAAAGAACATTCACAAATGAGTTATTCGTTAATGACTTGACATCAAGATATGAATGACAGAGGCGGTAAGAAATGAATGTACCTTGCTAGTAAGTCGAAACAACTCCTGTAAGTGTCAGGATGATACCTCAATGAGTCAAGTGAATGAATAAGTCCTTCGTGATGTCTAATGACAAGAAGAATCCAGTGGTAGCTGGGCACAGTCATGCATAACTCATCAGTTAAACTTAACATCGGGTGAGCAAATTAGAATGTGTAGAAGACACTAAAACTTACCGAAGTGGTAAGGCCAATATATAGTTCTTTTGTCGCGGTATCGCTTGAACACCCTTAGCAAATCATCCGGTGTGTTCTTGTTATACAAGGGATTTATTATGGTTTCTTCGTTATATTTATCCGGGTCAATGAACCCAATGTCATGCTGGTTCAGCTTTTTGAGCTCGAGCATCTTCAATCTGCATAATATAGCACACAAAAGATTAAAGTGAGAATAATTACAAACAATGAACGAGACTAGGTAAAGACTTAAATAAATCACTTACAGGCAATAGGAACTCATGATAGATTTGTCGAGTGCCCGCAGATTGTATAGCTGAAAAAGTTCGCTAAACGTAACAGTGTGATTGTAGTCTTCTAAGAAGTGCTCATCGTCTTCCCTACATTTCAGAACGATAGCAGATGTCTTCTTTGCATTTTTCATGTACCATTGATGCAGAGTACGCATTTTTGTTGGAAGGCCCCTGATTTGCACCAAAGCTTTCCCCGGAACGAAGTTTCTTACTGGAGGAGCTGGTGGTGCAGTCTCAAAATTCAATCTCGAAGCATATTCATCTATAGGCATTTGCGCTTCGGCGGCAAGACGACGGATTACCTCTATGTCAAACACCATCGGCTCTTTAGGGTCAGATTGTACTGGTTGTTTTCCGCGCTGGGGAACTCGACTATCTTTGTTCGTCGGCGGCGGGACAATTAGCGGGGGGACAGAACGTACGGGTTGTTCTCCGAGCTGGGGAACTTGTTTACCTATCTTCGGCGGCGGTGGGACCGATGGTGCTGCTTTTGTAGCTTCCTTCGCCGGCGGGACCGATGGTGCTGCTTGTTTTTCGTTTGCCGCCGGCGGCGGGACTGACTCTGCGTCTTGTTCACCTTTCTTCGGCGCCTCCGCCGCCGTCACCTCGTCATATGACTTCTGAATAGAACGGACATAGTCAGATGGCGGCTTCTCTGGAGGGACATATAAGTTGTCAATGACTTTATGACAAGCCGCTGCAGTATAGCCCTCGGTAAATGTTGGCGGCGGCACTTTCGGTGCGAACAATGATTTATTATGCTCCTCGATGGCTGCTTCGTTTTGGTCAAGAGTCTTCTGCCAAGGTTGCCTCAGATCAGGCGTTGTGGCCCTTTTAGCAGGTCGCCTCTTGACCGGGGAAGACGCGCGCCTTCTCCGTTTAAGCGGTACGGACACTTCCGGTGGGGGGTTCCGTACCGGAGATGGAGATGGAGATGGACTTTGCTGACTGAGATGGTCCTCTAGATTATTTTCCGGTGTGGGGTCCCTGTCACGCGGTGCCGGAGATGGATGTGTCTCATCGATACCCCGGCAGGGTGGGCTTTGCTGAGTCGGTGGCTTTGAGAACTTGATGTATTTCTTGTTCCACTGGACGAAACCACCCTTGACATCGCACAATGCCTCCTCACCGTTACCTCCAGGAATCTCAAGAGCCAATGATTCCGATCCCGGCACAATTTCATCCACCCCGACAACAGCATAGCCAGGATGAATGACACCATTATGGTAGCTTGCTGTGTCGACAATCGGTAAAGCATAGCCGACCGCCACCTTCATGGATATGTTGCTCACAGGCGTATGTAGCTCACATGGTGTCGGTTCCGTGATATCATCCACGGGGTAGCGAGCATCGAGTTCTAGTTGCGTGGAACCCACGCTGCTTCTAAGCTGAGATCGAGCATCCACGACTTCAGGATCTTGGGGCTGCTGCACCTGGCGTTCATTAATGAGTTGCTTCATCTGGCGTTCCAAATTCGCTATCCGCTCTTCACCCTGCTTCTTCTTTCTTGCACGGCTTCTATAAGTGTCAGCGTGCTGCGGATACTGTTTTTTCAAGGTGGCACCGCCGGGTAAGCCTCGTAAACGTCCCCAGTGTTCAGGTTTCCCTAGGGCCCGTGCCAGCTCGTCTTCCTCTCTATAGGGTTCCCACGTACCCGCTAGAACTTCCTTTATTGCATCTTCAATTTTTGGGACCATGGCTACTACTGTTGCCTTGTATTTTTCAACCCTCGGGACAATCTTCCCTTCCTCGTTCAACGTTGCGCCATGCGCGAACAACCAGAATTTGGACCTTTCGGGCCAGCTGTATGTCTGTGGAGTGAAACCTGCAGCCACGAGTTTATCTTCCATGGCTAGCCACTTAGGAATGGCTGACCTGTAGCCACCTGGCCCCAAGTTATGGTGGTGTGTCTTACTCGCAGCATTTAGCTTATTTTTTTCCGATCGGGCCACAGCCGCAGCCGAGGTCTTATACGCCTTAAAGGCTTCCCAGTGATCTCTTAGCTTCACCAGTTTTTTTTGACTGAAATCTGGATCAACCTTTTCATATTTTGCCCATAATGTTTGCTTATATTTCCGAAAGGCGTCGGCCATCTTGGAGAGAGTCCAGTGCTTGAGTTTCAACTTCAAGGCGGGCTCAATACCATCCGGGAGGTTAAAATGCTGCAAGAGTGTGTCAAAGCAGAAATCTTTATAATGCTGGTGGACATAGCAAGGGTCATCCTCGGCAACGCCTGCTGGCTTAAGCCATTCTGCTATGGAGATCGGGACCTCGTCCCTAACAATAACTCCAGCTTGACTAATATATTTTCTGCGGTTCTCTATCGGTTCCACCGGATCGCCATCTACATCAATTTTATAGATTGGTAACTTTGCATCTTCGCTAGTCATTCTTTTCGCTGGGCCTCGAGGAGCTTGATTCTTAGCCTTTTTATGCAAGGTGGACGCCTAAAGTAAGAAATATAATGCGTTAATAAGTGCAATACAAATCAGTTAATGCATTTTGTGTTCAAGCAAATATAGAATTCATATATAAACCTCGAGGTGGAGGGTGTTCGAGGTGGAGGCTGTTATTTCTTCTTCCTCTAAAATACCCTCACCAGACGGGTTTAAAAATTGTGATGCAAATTGCTCAAAATCTTCGTTTCGATCGTCGGCGGCGCCTTCTCCACCGGCAGCATTTGCATCGCGATGCTCAAAAATATCCTGCATGAATAAGTTTTCTCCTTCCTCGTCTCGCACAATTAAAGGGTCATCCATAGCTGAATGTTCCTACACTCAATAAATTTGCATAATTAGTATTCAAACTTAGCAACCGTTACGGTACCCGTCACGGCAACCGTTGCCGTGACGGCAAATTTTCAAACTTAGCAAATTTACAACTTAGCAATACTAACTTAGCAAATTTACATATTGACATATTTACACATAGTAATATTCACATATTCAAATTTTCTAAACAACTTCAAACATAGAAAATCAACTATAATGACAATTCACATAGCTCTAATAACCTAACTATAATGAAAAAAGGAAAAAACTTAACTAAACAAAATTTACATAATACCTATAATTTACAACCTAACTATATTAATCTAACTAAAATGAACTATATATTGCTAACACAGTAACTCTCCCACTGTATGTCATTGCTAACACAAAATTGCATCTATTTTGCATCTATTTTTCCTAACACATTGCAATTAACCTAGTTCTAACACATTGCTAAAAAATTGATCAAAAGTTCTAACACATCTATTTTTTCTAACACATCTATTTGATAAAATTGCATCTAGTTCTAACACTAGATAATAATTAACCTAAATATGCAAAAAAAAAAGATAAGAAAAACTAACCTCCAAAATGGCGATCGAGCAGCACCACGGCGGCGGAGGCGGGACGGGACGGCGGCGGCAGGGCGCCCAGGGCAGGGGACGGGACGGCGGCGGCGCCGGTGGTGGTGCTCGAGGCCGAGGGAGGCAGGCCCAGGGCGGCCGGCGTCCAGGGCAGGGGACGGGACACGGCGGCGGCGGCAGGGCGCCCTGGGCGGCGTCGTCGTCGCGCGGGAGACGGCCGGCGACGCAACGGAGGGCGGGGGCGCAGCAGCGGCCGGAAGGCGGGGCAGCACGACGGGGAGGGGCAGCACGACGGGGCGGCGGAGCAGCACCACGGCGCGCGGGTCGTCGGCGGCGTCAGGGGAGCCCGGAGGCGGTTCAATTCGTCGATTTGGGGGGAGTTTGCAAAAAAATTCGCAAACTCCCCCACTAAACGGCGCGGAATCGACCTCTAGTCGCGGTTGCTGGCTGCAACCGCGACTAAAGGGCTTTTCTATTTTTTTTTTGTTTTTCTATTTTCTTTTCTTGTATTTGTTTTCATTTATGTACTTAGATTTTAATTCTTTTATATACTTAGATTTGTTTTCCTATTTTTCCTAGAAACTAGTACACTTAAAAGGACTCCATGGCAAAGGGTTTATTTTTTTGAGTATTTTTTCTCTTTTTCTCATTTCTTTTCAAAAAATGGTCAAAATGGAGAGCATGGCTATTCATCTAAGGTGGTCGAATTTCCAAAAACTATGGATGGTTCTATGTTGTAACCACTACTTGTGTACCCTAAAATTATTTTTGTAACAATTTTAGAGCAAACTATCACATATTTGTAAGATGAATGTTTGGTGTTGTAAAATGCAGAAGAAAGCAGATAAAAATTATTAATTCATTTATCTTAATGCATTACATAAAAGGTTTAATACATTATTACACATGATACAACGTCTCACAAGCGCTTGAAAGAAACACACCCCTGATCCAACATCACCAACATTATTCTACATAAACGGACTTGCTGGCTCGAAGGCCGTAGGATTAGGGGGAACGGCGGGAGGAGCCAGCCCCGTGGGCGGCCGCCCGGTTCTCGCGCGCACGTTTGCGGCGGAGGGCAAGATCCATGGAGGATGAGTCTTTCAGCGCCCAATCCAGATCGGAAGCCTCCTTCGCCTTGAGCTGGTAGGAAGTCTTGGCTCGCTGGACAGGGTAGTCGCGGATAGACTGGAAGGAGGCTTCCATGGCCTCTGTATCTGCAACCCACAACCTTCTTCCCCGTCGTCGCTCCAGTCGAAGTCGTCGTCTCCTCCTCCTCCGCGGGAGGAGCGGCGGCGCCTGGTGGAGGTGCAGCGCCGCCAGGTGGAGGTGCGGCGGCACCTGGTGGAGCAGGAGGCCGGTAGCTGGGCATTCCTCTCCACGCCGGGCTCGTGGGCATACGGCGGGATAGACTCCCGCGGTTGCGCCCAAGCGCGCTCTGCCGAGCACGCTCGACCTCGTCCAGAAGGCGCTGCGGCGGGCGTGGCGGATCCATCTCGTGGAGACGATGCGTTCGTGGCTAGGAATGGTGGATTAGGGTTTACCCCGTCGGCGACAATATATAAAGACCTCCAGGGCAGCGCTGGGGGAGGACACGTGCCCAGGGAAGCGCTGGGGGAGGACACGTGTCGTGACCGCAAAGCCCGTCTTTAGTCCCGGTTGGTGTTACCAACCGGGACTAAAGAAGCACACGGATCGTGTGTTTCTTTCGAGCGCTTGTGAGCCGTTGGATCAGGGGTGTGTTTCTTTTGAGGGATTGTGAGCTGTTGGATCAGCAGTATCACGACCACTTCGTGAGCCACATGACCCGGTTGGTGTTACCAACCGGGACTAAAGAAGCACACGTACCCTATATATAGCCGCCCTCCTCAGACAGGTTACTCACTCACACAAAACATTCCAGCGTCACTCGGAGAGGCATCTTTGGGCAACCAGCGGCAAGACGTCTCTGATGACCTGCGACCGTTCCAAACGGTTGCAGATCATCAGAGATGTGTTGCCGGACGGTTGTAGATCATCAGAGACGTCTTGCCGCTGCTTGGATCGAAGTGGCGCTCAAACACAAAACATTCCAGCGTCACTCGGAGAGGCATCTTTGGGCAACCAGTGGCAAGACGTCTCTGATGACCTGCGACCGTTCCAAACGGTTGCAGATCATCAGAGACGTCTTGCCGGACGGTTGTAGATCATCAGAGACGTCTTACCGCTGCTTGGATCGAAGTGGCGCTCAAACTCACGAGCCACCGTCGGGCTGTATGCAGGGGGAACTGTGTTTGGACGGTCGAAGCTGAGGTTTGAGAGGTTCCCACGGGAGGTGTGGGAGCCGACAACCACCTACCACGCGTGTTTCACCGGTCGTCATGCAATTAATTAACAGAAAACAAAAAAGAAAACTCACAAAGGTTTAATACATTATTACACATCACCAACAACATCCCTATGTATTGTTCACTTGTTCTTCTTGTGTGCCCCTTTCTTTTGAACGCGCCGTAACCATGGACAATCTTCTTGAAGTAACTTGATGGTTGGGTCAATGTTCACTTTGAAGGGCGGAATTTCATGAAACTTATTGTAATCTTCTGACATGTCTGTGTGGTCCTCCACTCCCACGATGTTTCTTTTACCTGAAAGAACTATGTGGCGCTTTGGCTCATCGTTTGATGTATTCGCTTGCTTATCTTTTCTTTTTGTTGGTAGGGTAGACATGTCCTTCACATAGAAAACCTGAGCCACTTCACTGGCTAGAATGAATGGTTCGTTCTCGTAATGAAGATTCTTGAAATCCACTGTAGTCATTCCGTACCGTGTGTCTACGGCTACACCGCCATCTAGGTTGAACCATTTGCACTTGAACAAAGGAATCTTAAATGAAGGTCCATAGGACAGTTCCCATATCTCCTCTATGTAACCATAATATGTTACCTTTTCCCCACTGCAGCCATCTATTGCATCAAAGCGGACACCACTGTTTTGGTTGGTGCTCTTTTTATCTTGGTCGGCCGTGTAAAATGTATTTCCATTTATCTCGTACCCTTTAAAAGTCAATATAGTCGAAGACGGTGTCTTGGCCAATAAGTATAGCTGTAGTTCATTTGTGGTGACATTCATCAGTCTTTTCTGTAACCAACCGCCAAAAGTCCTGATGTGTACTCCATCAATCTCATCTTCTGGGTATTTGGAGCGTAAATCATTCTTGTGTTGCTGGATATACGGAGCCACCAAGATGGAACTATGCAGAACTGTGTAGTGTGCTCGAGTGAAAGAATCCACGTCTTCACATATGATTGCTTTCTTTCCTAGCGTGCCTTTTCCACGCAGTCTCCCCTCATGACGCGATTGAGGAACACCAATCGACTTAAGATCAGGAATAAAGTCAACACAAAACTCAATGACCTCCTCAGTTCCATAGCCCTTGGAGATGCTTCCTTCTGGCCTAGCACGGTTATGAACGTATTTCTTTAAGACTCCCATAAACCTCTCGAAGGGGAACATGTTGTGTAGAAATACAGGACCGAGAACACGTATCTCTTCCACCAGGTGAACTAGAAGGTGCGTCATAATATTGAAGAAGGTTGGTGGGAACACCAACTCGAAGCTGACAAGACATTGGACCACATCATTCTCTAAATCTTTTAGAGTAAGTGGATTGATAACCTTCTGAGAAATTGCATTCAGGAATGCACATAGCTTCACAATGGGTACTCGAACATTTTCTTTTAGAAGTCCCCTCAATGCAACCGGAAGTAATTGTGTCATAATCACGTGACAGTCATGAGACTTCAGGTTCTGAAATTTTTGCTTTGCCATGTTTATTATTCCCTTTATATTCGACGAGAAGCCAGATGGAACCTTCATACTGCGAAGACATTCAAAAAATATTTTCTTCTCTTCTTTCGTAAGAGCATAGCTCGCAGGACCTTGATGATTATCAGAATGATCGTCGTCTCGTGAATGCATACGTCGATGGGCCTGTCTTGCTTCCGGTGTATCTTTTGACTTTCCATACACGCCCAACAAGTTAAGCAGGTTCAAGCAAAGATTTTTTGTCACGTGCATCACGTCGATTGCAGAGTGAACCTCTAGCATTATCCAATAGGGCAGCTCCCAAAATATAGATTTCTTCTTCCACATGGGAACGTGGTTCTGAGCGTCATTCGGAACAGATAGTGCTCCAGCACCCTTCCCAAATATTACTTTTAAATCCTTGACCATATCATGTATAACAGAACTAGAAGGTCGAGTAGGCTTCCGCCGAATATCTTCCTCACCTTTGTAATGTCGGCCTTCCTTTCTTCCTGCATGCCTCGGTACAAGCCATCGACGATGGCCCAGGTACACAATCTTGTTACCTATATGTTTACCTTGAGTCTCACCTAAACAATGCGTACATGCATTGTATCCCTTGTTTGACTGTCCTGAGATGTTACTAAGAGCAGGCCAATCATTGATGGTTACAAACAAGAGCGCTCGTAGATCAAATTCCGTTTGCTCGTGCTCATCCCACACACGCACACCTTCATCACTCCACAGCTGTAAAAGTTCTTCCACCAATGGCCTCAGATACACGTCAATGTCGTTGCCAGGTTGCTTCGGGCCTTGGATGAGCACTGGCATCATAATGAACTTCCGCTTCATGCACAACCAGGGAGGAAGGTTATATATACATAGAGTCACAGGCCAAGTGCTATGACTGGAGCTCTGCTCTCCAAATGGATTAAATCCATCTGTACTTAGACCAAATCTTAAGTTCCTAGCGTCATCCGAAAATTTCGGGAACACTCTGTCGATTTTTCTCCACTGGGACCCATCAGCGGGGTGTCTCATCATCATGTCTTTTTTACGTTCTTCTTTGTGCCAGCGCAACAACTTGGCATGCTCTTTGTTTTGGAACAAACGTTTCAGACGTGGTATTATAGGAGCATACCACATCACCTTGGCAGGAATCCTCTTCCTTGGACAACCTTGCTCGCCCTCAACTTCACCTGGGTCATCTCGCCCAATCTTAAACCGCAATGCACCGCATACAGGACAAGCATTTAAATTTTCGTGCTCGCCGCGGTAGAGGATGCAGTCATTAATGCATGCATGTATCTTCTGCACCTCTAATCCTAGAGGGCAGACAACCTTCTTTGCTTCATACGTACTAGAGGGCAATTCGTTTTCATTTGGAAGCATCTTCTTAACTATTTTCAGCAAACTTTCAAAGTGCTTGTCGGTAGTACCACTCTCTGCCTTCCATTGTAGCATTTCCAGTATCGTACCGAGCTTTTTCTGGCCATCTGTACAAGTTGGGTACAACAATTTGCTGTGATCGGCTAACATGCGCTCCAACTTCAACCTCTCGTTTTCACTTCCACAGTCCATTTGTGCATCATGAATGGCCTGACGAAGATCATCGTCGGGCTCATCAAAGATGGCATCCTCTTCAACTTCGTCTTCCCCCATTGTAGTATCAGCGTGTTCATTGAACAGAGGATAGTTGTCATTATCCTCCTCTTCTTCATTCTCTTCCATTATAACCCCTCTTTCTCCATGCTTGGTCCAACAATAATAACCAAGCATGAAACCATTTCGCAACAGGTGTTCGTGAAGCCTGTCTGTGGAAGAGTATGTATACTTATTCATACAGAGACTGCATGGACAACACATAAAACCATCCTTTCGCTTGCTTGTCTCAGCCACATGGAGAAAATTATGCATGCCAGTAATGAATTCGGCACAAACTCGGTCACCGTACATCCATTGACGTCTCATCTGCATTATATAAGTATATCAAAAAAATTATGCATGCCAGTAATGAATAGATAAGTGACCATAATAATTCAAGCAAAGTAGAGTGGCGACAAATGTAATACATTGTAGCATTAAATATCCATTAATTTAAACTAACATTGAACTATTTAAAGAATTTAAGTCCAACAACAAATGCGATCAGAATCGCAACTAAGGTAACTATTGAACCAACAGCATAATGATACCAAGCCTCTTGACTAATGGCATATCTTCTAATTTTTTTAAGCTTCAAGCGCATCGCATCCAACTTGATCTCGTAAGCATTAACGACGTCGGCAAGCTTCGAGCGCATCCCATCCAACTTGATCTCGTAAGCATCGACGACGTCGGCAAGCTTGAACTGGTGTTCATCGATGATGTTGACAAGCTTAACCTCCAATTCCTTCTTCTCTTCTTTGCGGAGATCTTCACTTATTTTTAATTTAGCTTTCAAATCATCGTTTTCTTTCACAAAATATTCAACAATAGGGTCCACTGGAATTTCCGGTTCAACTACCTCCTAGACAAATATATATTTATGTCAAAGTTGGTCCGCATGATTGTCATAAACGCGAAACGAAACAAATATATAGTTATTAAAAGTCATACCACATCCGAATAATAGAGCGGACGAGAGCCGGTGGGGGTATTTGTGAAAACCATGGCACTATATATATATATATACAATTATACAACTTATACAAAAAAACAAATAATAATTATGGAACAAAATCATACAACATAGATTTTTTTTAAATAAAAAAGAAAGCTCACCTAGGTGGTGTCGGTGACGAGACGGTCTATCGACGACGGTGAGGAGGTGAATGTTGTGACACTGAAATACAAAAACATAATTTAGTTTAAGATCAAATTGACAATACAAAATTGAGCTAAATAAGCAAAATGAGCTAACTTAGGCATTTCATCATACACCTACCTAGCACTACAAATATGAATTGAGCTAAATGAGCTAGACAACCAACGAAACGGGCGCCGAAAGAGAGAGTTTGCAGTTGCTAACCCTTGGATAGATGCACCACCGTCAATCTTAACAAATGGTGCAAAAAATCGTGGATGAAATCGAGCTCGGTGGAGAGAAAATGGAGATTCAACTCGAGCTCGAAATGGCCAAGGCTGGCTCGGGGTGGAAGATGAAGGCGACTGACCTTTGATCGCGGTTGGTGGCTCCAACCGCGACTAAAGGTCCTCGCTAGGACAGGCGGCCTTTTTGTGCGGGACCTTTAGTCGCGGTTGGAGCCACCAACCGCGACTAAAGGTCCTCGCGCGTGCCCCGCGCGGCTCCGGCCGCAGGTGGAGGACCTTTAGTCGCGGTTGGTGGCTCCAACCGCGACCAAAGCTCCAGCACAAACCGCCACCTGTCCTAGCCGTTGGATCTGTCGGAGCCGCGAGACCTCTAGTCGCGGTTCGGAAACGAGCCGCAACTAAAGGTCCGCCTCTAAGGCCACTTTTCTACTAGTGTAAAATTACTCCATCCGTTTTCATATAAATAAGACGCACGCTTTTTCCAGGATTTTTCTTCGACCAAGAATTAGTCCAAACATATGATTCTAATTTTATATAAATTTGTTACCGTTAGAAAGTGTTTTCGGCACGAATGCAATCATAGAGTTTTGGAGATTTAATCTTCATGTGTATGTTTCCTTACCTTTATTAACTCTTATTACATATACTGCCACATCATATCAACTAGGGTTGAAAATGGTAAGGAAACTTTCCGGTTTTTTCCGTAGGAAAAGGAAAGGAATAGCAAAAAATAAAGTAAAAATGGAATTTTACGGAAACAAAATGGAAAAGGAATATTCTAGTATGAAAACGACAAAGGAAATGATATAGCATATTCAGAATGAAACGGAAATGAAACGGAATTTTCGGAAACTGAACACGGATTTTAGCATACACACTGCATACATACAAGATATAATCATTAAAGACGAGGGGAGAAGGACTTTTTTTTATCTTTTTACAGTGTAGACAAATGTTTTTTCCTCGCGATTTTTTTGTGCGAACATAGAATATTAGTATGTACATCCGAAATTTTTGTTTAGGAATTTGACATTTTAAAATACTTTTAAATATATTTTTCATAAATAAGTGTATCTACACCTACGGGTCAAAATACCGCCCCTTCACTAAACTTACCAGCTTTTTGGGATCGTGCTGCACAATAATTGATACGGTGGCAGTGGCAGTGATAAGAGCTTAATTTGCTGTAACTCTCGGGCAGACGTGTGTTTCTGGATGTTTGTGGTGGTCCACAAGCATGCATGGCATGCAGCTCCACGTACGCCACGTATGTACTGTGATGTCGGCAAGTTAGCGTATGTAGCGAGCTAATCTATTGTGTACATGAGGAATAAGGAGGTTTCAAATCCAGTTGGAAATGAAAGTCCATGTTATACATATTATACCTAGGTATAGCATACTTTTGGTCTTTTGCACATTTAAATAACTTGATTTTTTGACAATAATTTAAATTCTAATTGTAATTGTGTTATAGATTGCTTATATAAATTTACAAAATTCATTTTTAGATACACAATTAGTTATATATATGTACCACTAATTGCTAGCTATTTAATATTACCTTGTTTTGAAAACAAATGGTAGACAACGAAAGAAAATCGGTGTAGGCTATACCTAGCTAGCTCGCAATTCTACTATGTATATAGAAGTCACGTGATTTTCTTTCTGTATACAGTGATTAAAGTTTCCTTATTCTCATTAAATGAATATATAAACAAATATCTCGTTTAAAAAATATAAACAAATATATGTCGTCCACAAGATTGAGACGTTGGATCGACAAGGGAAAAGGAAGGTTAACTTTACTACGGCTAGTCAGTTTTTTGGCGATAATTAATAGATCCAATGCTTGAGATTTATTACAAATATGACCCCCTGCACTTTTGGAATCGTCAAAAATGCCTCCCACAGAATGAAAATGCTAAACTTGCCCCTGGCGGGAAGTTAGAAAAGCTGCATGTGTCCTTCTGCCAAATGGGGTGGCGGACTATTACTTACTACCAGACTGGATGGCGGAAAGTGGTGTTGCCTGGCGCAAAAGGCGTGGTCTACTTTGGCGTCTAGAACGCTTTCTGCCGATTCATAATTTAATGTCACTATACACATCTTGGAATGTAGTTTCATAATATACTAATTTAAAGTCATAAGTATGACTTTAAAGATGGTTAAAATTAAAAGTTTGATTTAGGACAAAACTAGAAACACATTTATTTGGGCACAAAGGGAGTACGTACCATCTGTAACTGCACCTGGAGTCCTGGATTACAGCAATCCCATGATCTCTCTAGATCAATACTACCTCTGATTAAATTAAGGCCTAACTAGTTCCGACTACAGAAATATAAGTTTTGCTACTGTAAGTCTTAAGAAATGGCTACACCGGAACCGACAATCGCCCCGTATGCATGTGATTCAGTATAGAATACAGTAGCTGGGGGATTACGGTGGGTTTGCAGCGCGAGGAGGTGTGAATGTATATGCAGACAAACCTAGCTCGACCGCACATTGAACTGAATTGAATTGGAATCATATGTGTGCGTCGATTGTGGCAGACCATATGCAGACAAAACGCTGCAGCTAGCGCTCGTTCTCAGGACGATGCATGATTTATACGTTTACTGTTCGCATGATGCATGTATCATGGAGTACAGCTCTCTCTCTCGCTCTCCTCTCTCTATCAAGATAATATATATCACTCTGTTCGCGTGTACGTGTTCTCTGTATAGTCGGCCGATGCCAGGCGAATGCATTTTTACCAGAATCGCCACTACCAGCACAAGTTTCACCGTTGAGGTTCCATCTCTGATTTGGAGTGCAATTTCTGAGATTGTTGGTTTTGAGATTGGTAGTGACTTTGGATCTATTGCTAGAATATGGATTGCTCTCAAAAAAATATGGCGTTGTTAATATGGTTTCATCTGCTCCCATGTGGTGTGTCTGGACTCACCGAAACGAGATATGTTTTCAGGGTCGACAATGGAAAGTATTCTGGATGTATGGGACAGGTTGGTCTCGACCGTACATCGGTGGAAAATACTCTGCAAGGCTGCCCAAGAATCAACGTTGATGAACTACGTCAGGAGCATGGAGCGAAATCGCGAGGAACTTCTCAGGATCGCCTGGTGTTGACCTCGCGGTCTGGGGAATGGAAGATGGAGGAGCTGCAGCAACAATATCTGACCACGA
The DNA here is from genome assembly GCA_947311845.1 of Poa pratensis. Lineage (NCBI taxonomy): Eukaryota > Viridiplantae > Streptophyta > Magnoliopsida > Poales > Poaceae > Poa > Poa pratensis. The sequence goes on along the minus strand of CAMZMU010000095.1, from coordinate 40,615,350 downwards.
ACTGGTTCCTTCCAACATCACCATCCCCCAGCCTGCTGATGCCCATCCATGGAGAGAAGTGCAAGACTCCTGATCCGTGATTTCTCCCTGTGACGTGCTGGATACAAAAAAGCCACGTAAAAAGGCTGATGTAATAGGATTTTCTGTTACTTCTCAACCTATTCGTGGCCTCGGCCGACCGAGAACCTGAACATGTATTGCATGACTGTTGTTGTTGGTTTCATGTCAATTGAACTGGGGGCGATCCCTATTTTCCGAAAAAAGTTTCACCGTTGATTCGTGCCCCCGTACGTGCAGCGCATGCCTAACATTCTAGTATATGCTTTCGACATCTCACTCTCAAACTAGCTAGATCTATATATGAGTGGTAGTGGCATTGAGAGCAGAGGACATGCATGGAGGTACATCCAAATTAAACCAATCATGCACACATCAATCACAACCCTCTCACGTTACTCTTGTCTCTTGGCATGCATAGCGTCTATGTCATGTACATATCAACATATGTATGGTACATGATCGATCATACCTACACTAGCTTGCTATCTAGATTATTTGTTCCCTGGCTATCTATCTCTCTCTGGAAATAGTTGAGCGATCCAAATTGGTCGTTGTCGTCCTCTGGCTAGCTCCTTGTCGATCGACATCATCGACACCGGCACAATTCTTGTAAGCACATAGACGTACGGGGCACCCAGAAAGCCCACTCGCTAAGCAGCATATACCATGTCTAGATACATCCACATGTAGAAAAATGGAAGTCATCTAATTTGAAACGGAGGGAGTATAAGACGATGGTGAAAATGATGGAGAGCAGCTCACACGGCTACACGTATGTGCATTCATGGTTTCGGGACACGTCCTCGTGCAAACCTAATTAACCAGCTACCTAGCTATAGCTATAGATTTCGACCGTTATATGGTTGGGGTAGAAATTAAAATGGAAATTATTGAATGGGCAGTGCTGAAACTTTTGCAAATATAAGTTACATAGATCGATTCGATCGATTCGATGGTGCTGAAAATTGTCATATTCCTTGCGTGTTTTCCTTTCAGCTGTGGTCTAGCTAGATAATTAAGCTACGTGTTTGCCATGCCATGCAAAAGAAAAAGAAGACGCACACGCGGTGGCGGAGCTCTGTTGAAGCGTTGTGGCCCGCCCAGCCCAGCCCAAAACGTCAAGCATGACTGCTAACATGGGCCGTGGAAGCAAAATAAATTTAGTTTTCTTTGGCTGGCCTGCCTAGCAGTTCCTACCTAGCTCCGCTAGTTTCGGTAATTCCTATATATCGCGTACCGCGAACGGTACGAACACCCGTTCTAGCCTGCAGCGTTTAGTTTTTCCTGTTTCATTTTTTTCTTCTCTCTTTTTCTTTTCGTTTTTCTTTCTTTTATTTTCTTTCTTTTTATATTCATTTTTTAAAATAGATTTGAAAATTGTTCATTTTCGAAATTTGTTCATTAAAAAAATCATTTTCGAAATTTGTTCATTTTCGAAATTTGTTCATTTCGGAAATTGTTCATTTTCGAAATTTGTTCAGATTCGAAAATTGTTCATTTTTGAAATTTGTTCATTTACAAAATTTGTTCAAATTTTGAAATTTGTTTAGATTCTAAATTTGTTCATTTTCGAAATTTGTTCAGATTTGAAAATTGTTCATTTTTTGAAATTTGTTCATTTACAAAATTTGTTCAAATTTTGAAATTTGTTCAAATTCAAACTTTGTTCATTTTCAAAATTTGTTCAGATTCAAAAATAGTTTATTTTTGAAATTTGTTCAGATTCAAAATTTGTTCATTTTCGAAATTTGTTCAAATTTTGAAATTTGTTCAGATTCAAAAATTGTTCATTTTCGAAATTTGTTCAAATTCTCGAAATTTGTTTAGATCTGAAAAACGTTCATTTCGGAAAAAGAACCACGAAGCGTTACGCGCAAACTGGGTCGGAGCCCATTAGCTACTTACGCAAGCGCGGGGGGGGGGGGGGGGGGGGGTACGCAAAGGGAAAGTTCACGCTCGCGCAACGCGCTATATAGGCGCTCCCGCTAGTTTCACCCACGTATGTGTTTGCCACCGACCTGGCGACCTTGACCGTGTGAGTCCAGGTGATACTTTTTACATCACCTGGAGGCAAAAAGTGGTTTCCAACCAGCTGCCCATGATATATATTTTGACCAAACTTTTTTCGCATCGCGATGTAAAATTTGCCACTCGTGAATTGATTTAGAATTATGATTTTGTATATGAGTTCATATGAGTATGATTCTTCATTGTCATGAAGAATTTGATTTGGCCGAAGAGGAGGATATTAATTTGCGATTATATGATGTTCGACTAGGTTTTAGGATCAAGAGGACCTTTGGTATATCATGACAGTCTACGTGATCTTGCATAACATGATCATTGAGAATGAGCGTCGACAGAATTTGGACTATAAAGTCTTTGACCTCATGGGACACCGGGTGCGACCAATTAAAAGTCCAAACCGAAGTGAACACTTCCTTCAGGTTTATCATGAGATTAGGGATGCCGATAATGTTAATTTTCAAAAATATATCATGGAGGAGTGGTGGACATGGCATGGTAAACAATGAAGCCTAAATCGTATTTGGATGAACTTTATTGTAATAATGTGGGCTAAACTATGTTCTTTTTGTTGGATGATATGAACTTGATGAATCATGCAATAATCTTGTGGGTTGTTGACTTTTTATTGTTATTTTACCATGTTTGTTTCAATTTATTTTATATGAGTGTTCTATTTGTATGCTTTTTTGGGTGGAGGCTGCCGCACGACGGCGCTATTTACATCACCTAGTGAGGAAGCCGTGCCCTAAAATACATCACCTATTGGAGTTGGACACTTTCGGTGATGTAAAAATCACGTTTTTTGGTTATGTATATTTCACATCAAACAGTTTTTGGGCTGTTATTTTACATAAACTATTGGAGATGCTCCTAGAGATCGTTTCCATCACGCAGAATGGGAGCGCGCATGAGCATCCCATGGAATAAAAATGTTGATGCAGCTTACAAATAGCTAAAGAAATAAATATTAATGAAGCTAGATAATATTGACAAGAATTGTGAAATTCAAGGCATTTCTGGTGTGTAAAGAAAGGAGCAAAAAAAAAAAGTGAGATCTCAACTTGATACGCTCCTGAAACAGGAGGATTTAAAATGGTCGCAAAGATTTAAGGAAAAAGAAATCCTGGAAGGAGACAATAATACTAGATACTATCACACTAAGCTAATGGGAGTAGGAGGAGAAAAAAAATTTAATGCTTGAACAAGAAGAGAATCTAACTAAGTATATCACTAAGTTTTATAAAAATCTGTTTGGCGGACCAGAGAATGCGACAATAACATTAGATGTAGATAACGTTGCTCAAATTTCAGAGACGGAAGCGACTAATTTGGTCAAACCTTTCTCTTTGGAAGAATTATAAGCTGCTGTTTTCCAATGAAACACGACAAATCTCCTGGTCCGGATGGTATAACGGATGAATTTTATCAGCATTATTGGGAGTTGGTTAAAAATGGTTTGAAGAAACTTCTTGATGATTCCATAGTAGAAATCTGGATATAGACAGATTGAACTATGAGATTATTACCTTAATTCCGAAATGCAAAGATGTGTTAGTTTTGCATGAGGCTCTAAATTCAGTTCACCACAAGAAACAAAATGCTTTTAATTAAGGGGTAAGGAAAAAGTAAAAAACATGATTGGATCTTATTTTCCAACATTTTATGGGGTAAGGCAAGGTGATCCTATCTCGCCAATTCTTTTTGATCTAGCTGCGGATGCCCTAGCTATTCTTCTTGATAATGCAAAGATGGCTGGTTTAATTAAGGGGTCTTGGGAGATGAAAATGAAGGTGGCGTTAATATGCTGCAATATGAAAAACTTCTAAATTTCAACAAAACATTAGCCATTTGTCCTAAAAAAAAGAACTTCAACACCATAACCCAAACCTCTTCAGCCCGACCCAGACCCAGCCCAAACTATACCTCCTCGGTGCTCACTCCCGTGCCCCTCCCCGACCCAGGCTCGCGCCCGCGCCCGCGGCCGCCCTCCGCCGCCGCCTTCCTCTCCAACTGCTGTCGCGCCTCCACCCTCCGTCGCGCACATCAGCCAGCCGCGCCTCATCTCTCTTCACTAGCTCCGACGCCGCGCCGTTTCTGCCGTCAGCAGCAGCCCACCGCCGGTGCCCGCGCCGGTGGAGCTCCGAGAGGCGCGGTGGTGGGCGTGGACCAACTCCGTGCTTCCCGCGGCCTAGCTTTAGCAAGAAAAAACTCTAGCCCTAGCCCGGATGGGCCCCCGCCTTTCCTCGCCGTCCCCGCTCGACGACGACGATCTCCTCCGGGAGATTTTCATCCGGCTCCCTCCGCAGCCGTCCTCCCTCCCACGCGTCTCCCTCGTCTGCGCGCGATGGCGCCGCGTCCTCTCCGACCCCCACTTCCTCGCCCGCTTCCGCGAGCGCCACGGGAAGCCTCCCCTACTCGGCTTCTTCACGGGAGACGTCGGCACCAGACACGTCTTCGCCCCTTTCCTGGACCCGCCCGACCGCATCCCCGCCAGGCGATTCTCCGTGCCGCAGAGCCGCGACTGCTTGGACTTCCGCGGCTGCCGCCACGGCCTCGCCGTCCTGGTAAACGACCGCGGGCGCGAGGTCGTCGTATGGGACCCGCTCACCGGCCAGCACCGCCGCCACCGCGTGCCTTTTCCGCCGGGGCTCGTCTCCAATGGCAGCAAAACAGGGACTTCCTGGCTCTGGCACGCCGCCGTGATGTGCGCCGATGCCCAACAGGGGCATGTGCACGGCGATTGCTTCGCCAGCCCGTTTAAGCTGGTTCTGATGTGTGCCGGAAAAACACAGGCATTCGCCCGCGCCTACGAGTCCGCGTCTGGTGTGTGGGGAAACCTTGTCTCCATGGTGTCTACCCATAGGATCTTGTCAAGGCCCGGCGTCGTCGTTGGGAATGCAGTTTACTGGTTGTTTCGTAGAGGTGGCGTCCTTGAGTTTGATATCGAGAGGCAGAGCCTTGCCGTGATCAATAAGCCGGCGGGCGTCCATGGTACCTACTGCTGGTCCTTTCAGCTCTTGCGGATAGGTGATGATGATGGTAGCCTTGGCCTCGCAGTTTTGTCAAAACTGTGCATCCACTTATGGAAGAGGCAATCAAACTCTAATAATGGTGTTGTCGAGTGGGTGCGCCTGCAGAAAATTATTCAGTTGGAGGGGCTCTTTCCACAGAAAATGCATTGCGGCCTCAATGTGGCGTTGATGGTGGGGTATGACGAGGACTCAAATGGGATTGTTCTGGCTACAGATATTGGTGTCTTCATGCTCCAAATTGAGTCGGTGCAGTTCACAACTGTTTGTAAAGCATACACCCGGGATAGCAAGATCTTTTATCCCTACAGAAATTTCTATACTGCAGGTAATATATACCTCGTGTGTAACGAGATTCATTCCAATTATTACTGCTGGCATGATTTTGTTGTTATATTGTTCTTATGATTAAGCGTAATGTTGATATATAAGAATAAGTTGGTTGTTTGTTTCCTTATCAGTCCGGCGATCTTCTTGTAATCGGGCAATGTAATTCTTTTTATTATTACCAGCCTAAATTAAATCTAGAACAGAAATACAACTATGCTATTGCTTCCTAGCCTTTGTAAACTATGTTGCTGTGCATGTATTGTTTGGTGCAACAGCCACATTAAAAGAAAATAGTGGAACCATGAAACCATCTGATATGTGAAATAGTTCATTGATTGCAACATTTGGAAGCTTAAAGCTTCCATTCAATACATTTCCTTGCAAGATACTGTTTGTCTTGATTGATCTTGATACTAATCATAAATTCTTAAAAGCGTGGATTTTATTGTCGTATCAATAAATAGTACTAGATTCTTAAATTCGACTAGTACTGAGCATGTCTCATTTTTTCACTGAGGTTTCTCAATCTGTGACCCATTAGAAAGAAATGGTACATAATCTCCCCCTTGCAATTCTGTTTGAATGCATTTTCTCTGAATATCTAAACAGTCTTAACATGTCTTGGTAAAGGATTATTATCGTTCTTGCTTTCACCTGTGAATGGATCTGACTTAATTTATTGTACATGTCACGAGAGCGTAACCTGCCTTCTCATTGATCCAACTTCTTGTTTTTTCATTGGTTTAGTGGGATTCTTTTGCTTGTAGGCAAGGAAGTTGGGTGGAAATGGGTCAATCTGGAACTGTGAACACTGAGATCTGCTGATGTGCCATGCTGGTTCAATAGGTGAGGTATTTTGTCTTTTTGCTATGTGTGTATCTCTTTTGCTTGGTTACTCAACTTACAAGATGATGTATGAACTGTAGTTATAGGTTTCTATAGTTCATGAATTCGAATAATATCTGAACTGCCTAGTTCTTACATTTGCAAAAAACATGCCTTTGAGTTACATACCAAATGTTTTTGTATTCCGTGAGCGTGTCATATGCACTTGATATATAAAGTGAATCTCGAATGACTTGACACTATTGGAAGTTTAGTGTTTTGCCTCTGATGGAGGCGTTGAGTCACTGATCTCTTTCTAGCTTCCACTGCCATCATGAACTAATTGTTCTTTTATTGCTGTTCTCTGTCCATAATGTTCGTTTTGTCTAATAGTGCTGGGATCAAGATTCAGCACTATATTTCTGTATAAGTTGCATCGCAACTGTAAAGTTATTGCTAGTGTCGTACAAAAATTGAATTTCTGTGCAAGAGTAGTAGAAACTGTTTTCACAGAGATGACATGGATTTGTTCTGCAGTTATCTAGAGTTGCATCCGGGCTGTTGAGAATCTGAGAGGCAGAGCTGACTGGTCGGTCTAGCTTCTTCAGTTTTGCACGCTGCATGGCATGTGATGCGGTCGATACCAAAACTGACCGTCTATGCAGTATATGTAGGTCTTTTAGTGAACTTGGTTCAGTTAATAGTTGGCTCTGTGATGTGAGGTGCTATGTCTTTGTTCTTGGCGAGGCAGATATTCACCAACTGGACATGGACTCCCTCCCGGCATCCATGTGTTGTTGGAAGTTAACCCTAAAGTTTTTCACTAGCTCATATATATACGCTGCTAGTAGCTGCTACTACCCGGAGGTAGTAATGACAACTAATTGTGTTCTGACGTCTCCTACTACTAGTTAGTTTGTACGTGCGTTCACGTCTTTACATTTGATTTGTCTTTCAATTTCCATTTTTATTGCCGTTTCTATATTTTTGTTTATCTTTTTTATATTTAAAATGCTAAATTTGGGAATAGAGGAGCATGCGTGCGGTGACTGGCTGTGGTGAAGCCCAAAGAATTGTACCTCGGTGTGGAGCTTTGGGCTGTGTCTTGCTATCCGCTCCATGTCAATGTATGCCCTGGCCGTTATGTAAATACATACTGATGCACACATCTGGATCCTCTCTGCTCTCATGTGCAGCAAATACAGCCAAGCAAAACAAATATTGCAGCTTAGTGCAACCTTCACTGATCTCAAACAATAGCACTACACGAACTGTCTGCTCTGAAATAAAGTAGCTTAAACACACCCTGGGCTGGAAGCTGGTCAAGTCCCCGACCTCCTCCCTAAGAGCATCTCCACTCGCGGCGCCTAAATGGCCGCCCAAAGGCCTTCCGGACGAGCCATTTGGGCGCCTTTCGGACAGAATTTTTCTATAGGGTGTGCATTTTCCCACTCGGAGGTCCCAAATTGTGTCTGGATACTTTGTTTTTAGCAAGAAAACAATTCCACAAACACCTTGTAGGCGGGGCGGCGACCTCCAGCTCCAGCTCGGCCACCTCCGTCACGTTTCGGCCACGCGCCCGCTGTCGCATTCGCGCCTGCGGGACCGGCGTCGAGGTGCCGGCCTCACCTCCTCCGGTCCGCCGCGGAGCCTGGAGCTCGCGTCCCGCACCGCACGACGCACGACAGGCGCACCGCCCGCGTCGTTCTCCTTCTCGGAGGAGGTAGGCGAGGCGGAGCTGCTGCGGTCGGAGCGCGCGAGGTAGGCGAGGCAGAGCTGCTGCGTGTGCTGGGCGAGCTCATGGCGTGCAACCGGCGAGCCGGGCGAGCTCATGGCCGGCGGTGCGAGGGGACGAAGACGACGCGAGCTTGGCCTGGGCGTGCACCCGGCGAGCTCCTGGCCGGCGAGCTGGGCGTGCGTCCGCCCAAACGGCGGTGCGAGTGGAGACCAAACGGCCGTGTGCGTGCGTGCGCGCTCGCCGGCCGTGCTAGCTAGCCGAGCGCCGCGTGCGTGCATGCGCACGCTCGCCGGCCGTGCTCTGTCCTCCGCGCTCTGCCCTCGTGGCCGTCCTCGCCGTGCGCGGCCCTTGCTGTGTTCTCGCCGCCGCGGCCGTCCTCACCGTGTGCGACCCTCAGCTCGGACGCTAGCTGCTCCGGCGAGCTGGGCGTGCCCGCGAGCTGCTCCGGTGGGCGTGCGCCACGATATGCTCCGGCGAGCTGGGCGTGCGCCGCCAGCTGCTCCGCGGCCATGGACGCCAAGCTCCAGCGAGCTGGGTGTGCGCCGCCAGCTGCGCCACGAGCTCCTAGCAGGCGAGCTGGGCGTCCACCACGAGAGGAACGACGCCGACGCGGTCGAGATCCACGGCGGCCAGGACCGGCGCACGCATGGCGGTGGGACGAGGAGGGAGAGCTGAGGTAGGTGGGAAGATAGAGGAGAGATAAAGTGAGGTACTGTCAGAGAGAGGAGAGAGGCATACGTGGAAGAAAAAGATTGGCTTTCGCTGCGAAGAGTTGTGCCCAAGGCCTCCCCATTCCAAGGGCTTCATGTGGCGCCGCCGGACAGAAAAGTGGGCGCTCCCGGACGAAATTTGTTTTTGGTCGCCGCGAGTGGGAGCAATATTCTGTCCGGCACGCCCCAAAGGCCTGTGGACGGCCATTTGGGCGCCCCGAGTGAAGATGCTCTAACCCATCGGTCTTTGGTGCTCTTGTCCCTTCCACGCCATGGCCACGATAAGAAGCTCTCAGCTCTCCTCGTGACCCTCATGTTCCCACGTACTGTTCCCCCATGATATCGAGCAGTCGAGCACCAGGAGGTACACCTCGCTCTCGTCGTCCATCACCGAGTACACGCAACCGTTGGATAAGAAGCTCTCCGTCCTCGCTCCTCGTCCCTCATGTTCCTGTCATACTGCGATTTGCAGGAATCGCTTCGGAAGAACGGACTCGTCATCAAGGTCATGCGTAGTTGCATCCTGCATATGCATGAGGACAGAGCGGCGGGACAATGGACCGCATGCGACGAAGTTAGTCGAGATGGGGTAGGTTGAGGCAGCCGAACGACAAAGGGAAGCCGGGGAGATGGAGACGCGGTCAAGCAGTGAAGCAGCTGCCGTTGCCAGGTTGGCTAGCAGGTACGCCGCCACGAACTTCATCTTGATCGGAGCCTCGACGAAGAAACCCTTCCAATATTTCCAATATTCGATTATGGATACTTGGATCGAGCGATCTACTCCCTCCGTTCTAATTTAATTGACTTGTTATGCACCAAATATGGATGCATATAGACATGTCACAAGTCTAGATACATCCACATGTGGTGCATAACAAGTCAATTAAATTGGAATGGAGGGAGTATATATGAACGTTTAAATAGAGCAACCGTACCTGCACATCGACCAGGAGTATTTTTCGGAGGGAGGCAAAACGACAGAAACAGGTATTGATATGGCAGGCAAAACAACTCAGGATTCTACGTTTTCCTTTCCTTTCCTTTCCTTTCAGGACTCTGCCAACGACAGAAACAAGCGAAGCGATGGGCAGATGAAACGAACCAGCTTCGGACCAATGACGTAGGAAACGTAGAATCCATCGGAATTTTTGCTTGCTGGGCTGATTTTGCTTTGGGCCGATTGTTGTCGCTGTGCCGATCGTGGCCGATCGGAATTTGTTCCGATCACGACGCTTGATTCCGATCTGAATTGGGACGCTTGCGTTTCTTTTTTTCCTATTCTCCGTGTGTAGCTATACGAATCGGATTGAACGACCGAGCTCGCGATTCTTTTTTTCAGCTTTATAGGATAAGAAAACGGTTTGATCCGGTCAAAGTTATTTGCTGCTTGACATCGGAACAATTTGGATTGTTGATCGAAAATTGAACGGACAAAATTTAATAGTAATAAAAAATAAAAAAGTATAGATATGTTTGATCGGGCTCTGAGTCTATAGGCAGCACGGAGTACCATACGCAGCCTGTGTCCGACCGAGACGGCCACGTACACATGCACAATTGGGATTACGTCCTGGCTACGAAGTAGAGTCGGATTCCATCACATATACACATCCCTAGTTAATAAATATGATCCTTTGTCGTTGGTCCTCTAGGAAGAGATAGATCCACAAGTTGTGAAGCAGCACGAACAACACCTGGTAGTGCGGCGACATCCACGGAGGACCTCATGCAGAGTCTACCACACAACGTCCTTGCCAAAGTCCTCCGTCGCCTCGAGACGGCACCGCGCCACCTCGCGGCGTCGCGCTGCGTCTGCAAGGCATGGCGCGCCATCATCGACGCCCAGGGCCTCCTACGCCCCGACCTACTGCCGCTCTACTTGTTGGGCTTGTTCACCCACCCCAAGGACGAGGCGCTTCCAAATTACTCCGCTCTCTCACATCAGCCATCAACGGAAATACCTGCCGCCTTCGACTACCTCGATACCAACCAGGTCAAATCTCTCATGGTCGCGCAGCACTGCAACGGGCTGCTCCTGCTTGGCATCGCCGAGAGGAGGGTGCTTAATCGTGCCACTCGACAATGGGCATGCCTACCTTCTCCACCACCCTTGCGCTTATTTGGATACGAATATCTTGATGAACACGAGGACGGCTTCCTGGCATTTGACCCTACCGTGTCGCCGCACTACCAGGTGCTGTTGATCAACTCCGTTCCGTTCTCACGCTCGCCTGATTGCCACGCAGTGAGAGATTCAACAATGGCACTAGAATGGCCACCTTCCTCGTACACGCTGCGGGTCTTCTCATCGAAGACAAGACTCTGGGAGAAGAAGCAATTTGTGCGCCAAGGGAGGCCCGAGGCAAGATTCGCGACATGCTATTGACTCCAAATCCCCACTATTGCTATGCCGCCTACTGGAATGGAGCGCTATACGTACAGCAACGTGATTTCGTCATGAGGATAAACTTATCGAGTTATACTTACCATGTAATAAGGCTGCCAGAAGGTGACCTCAAAGAGTTTTCGGGCCAGTACTATTACCTCGGAAAATCGAAAGGGGTGGGGTTTATTTATTTATTTATTTATTTTGCGAGTACAAGGGCCTGAAAAGATTCAGCAAATTACAGAGAGGACCCTACAAAGAACAAAATTACAGTCCAAGCCTCCACTGTAACCCGACCACGTCGTCGTCCATGGCGCCGTCGGTGGCGCGCCGCCGCTCCTGCTCTCCTTGCCTTGGAACGAGAGCTCCCCCGAGCGCAGAAAGGTGGGGTTTATTGTGCACTATTTAAAGGTTATAGTGGCTTCGAACTTCAGGTTTGGTTCCTTGACGAGACGTGTGGTCAGATGAAGTGGGACTTGAAGCGTGACATCAACCTTCGTCCTCTGCTTGCAAATTTCCCGTCGAATCACGGTCGCAGTCCCATGACCATACAATATGCTCACCCCAATGAGGCTGACCTGAGAAAAATTGCTAGACGTACTCTATCCATACTTGGATTCCATCCCTACGAGGAGATTGTCTTCATCCATACGCCCTCCACAAAAGTAATGGCCTACCAGTTCAATAGCTCCGAGGCTCAAGACATGGGAATGGGATAGTTACCAAGGGATAACTTCCATCGACAACGCCTACGTTGTTCTTTTCCGTACACGCCATGTCGGACGGGAGAGTTATGAAGCAACATATGTAGTTCACAAATACCATCTGGAATAGCAACTTAGCCTGGTTCTTATTCCGTACGCATGCCGATGATCGTTTCATTTACTGTCATATCAATATGGAAATGGTTCCTTCTTTTTTGCATGATAGAGCATGATGCCTGGCAGGTTAACGAGATACTGATCGGTTATCTGCTCCTTGGCAACCGGCACTTTCCCCTCCTCCCCGTCACTGTAGTGAGAGAGGCGAAAGGCGACTTTTTTTGGGCGACTCCGTCGACTCACCGCGTGCGCGCCGGCGGCGCCGCGGGATTCCTCCTCTCCGTCTGCTGCTTCGGCGGCGGGAGGGTGGGGGATCCCCGGCCCCGGCCTGTACATATGGTAGAGTAGGGTGGGGATCCCGCCGGCGGTGCTCTGGAGAAGATGGCGCGGCTGGGGGTTGGTTTGGTGTCGAGAAGATCTTCTCCGGCGGTGAGTTTCTTCGGAGCTTGGCGTCCTCTTCTTCGACTTGCAGGTGCTGGGGGCCCGGCGTGGCTCTCGTGTACCTTTGTTCTCCGCCAGATCTGTGGTGGCGGTGGATCTGGCGGTTGGAACCCAGGACCGGACGAGGACGGCGGCTTCGTCCTGCTTCGACTTCGAGGGTGGCTGCGGCAAGGCGGTGTTGCCGGAGAGGGAGGGCGTTGGCCGTGCCCGTTCATCGGCAAAGGATCCGTCGCAGGGCGGCGGACAAGCTCTGCGGCCTCTTTCTTCAAGGAAGGCGCTCTCAGGCTGCGGTAAGAAGGTGGTTGGCGACCTCCGTCGTCGTTGCCGGAGAAGAAGTCGTCTTCGGTTCTGGTTCTGGATCCCCCGCGTATTGTACTCTGATCTTTGTTCTTGTACTGTGTACGGTGTATGTGGTACGTTGGTGAATATACGTGGGCTTTCAAAAAAGAGATACTGATCGGTCGAAGTCTTATATCGACTAGAAGGCTGACAAACCTTTTTTACCTTGCTCTTTATCTATGAATGAATTGATTGATCAATTTTCTTTGTTATCGGAACATCACTTCCGCTCATAGGAATCTATTATATATTTAAAGTGCACTAGGAAATATTTGCTACGAGATGATTTTATCAAACATTTTTTAGCACACAAAGAATTTCAATATTGAATATCAGTTTTTCGTGAACGGTACGAACCATTCTTGACTAGAACGTTGCTATAGTTAACAATTAGGGTTACTCATCACATCGTGTTACCGTTAAAGTTCTTAGCGGTTATCACCCCACGCGCCTAGCAGTTTTTGGCATTCCACGGTCTCGTTTTGCCAGGTGTGCATAGGTGACAACACTTGGCACGCTTTCTATAAGTGTGGGTGTTTGGTGTGAATTTTTTTTGTGACACACTGTCAATTGCAAACGCTCACATAACGCGCACACACTCACCCTATGAATGCACGCACGCACACCTTACCGCTATGAGCAACTCCGAGATACTGAGCCGGCGGGTTGGGTCTTGATATTGAAGAAATCACCATACGGAAACGTCGCCTCCCACTGAAGAATATACCGCCTAAACGAGAAACAACAGTGACAAACAAGGGGTTTAAACTCTGGTGGGCTGGGGGTACAACCACCCTCCTAACAATCCTAACACAGGCAGGTTCTCGCGTTCGGTGTGAACTGAATCGATGGTTCGGTTCTTCGGTGTTTTACAAATTGTGGTGTTCCAAAAATATTGACTGATCTGTTCTTTAAAAAAGCAAGAACCAAAATCCACCCGATCAGATGTTTTGGTTTGTTTCGATTTTAACCGAATAGTATCGATACACAATGACATAACACCAACAACAACGAATTGAAGGAAAATTTCATCACCTTCGTTGTTCTCCATTAACAAAACAAACAAAATTAATAATGAATATGTAATTCTGAGTGCCATTAACCATAGGCTTATTTGCATAAATCAAAATCATCGCAATTAGGAGAATCTAGTTCCAATCATTAGTGTATTTCCAAATGGACAATGCATGTTTTACTAAGCACATACATGAATTGACAAACTTTTGAGTGAATACAACCGTCCCAAACGATTTAATGGAATGATCTGCCACTTGTGCGCTATGCCCATCTTGCCCATATTCGTCCTCGATCTTTGTGCATCATGCTAAATCTCTTCTCCTACAGAAAAAAACAACACTAATCAACATCACAAAACGAGGGTGTGAGAAAACATGATCGAATTTTGAAAACTTTATCTACTGAGCATCCAACTGAAATGAACTGGATTTAACAGAACCATCAAACTGGAACTGAACATATGTATGTTACATTTTATTTTGGACAGTGACAAAACTGACCCCAAAAATTCGTGATGCATTAGCACCTCAAGCAGTCACCGACAGCGTTCTGCTTACATGATTATCCAGTTCTGTTCTCGGCCAGCAACCTCATGATATTAAGCCCCAAGATATTCGTCTAGTGATCCTATGATTATACCTCTGATGAACAATCACAAAGCGAACACGATATAAGTAGCACTTGACAAACATACCTCAGAAAATACGTGTTTATACAATATGCTCACCACTACGAGGATTACATTAGAAAAACTGCTAGACGTACTCTATCTATACTTGGTTTTCATCCCTTCAAGGAGATTGTCTTCATCCATACACCCTCCAAAAGAGTAATGGCCTACCAGTTCAATAGCTCCGAGACTCAAGACGTGGGATACTTACCAAGGGATAACTTCTGTCGACAACACATACATTGTTCTTTTCCGTACACGCCATGTTGGATGGGAGAGTTATCAAGCAGCATGTAGTTTAGAAAAAAATTGCATTCGGGTTTGTTCTTTACGCATGGTAATGGTTGTTCCATTTAGTCAGGTGATCGGTGAGCTTGCAATCAAATCAGACGGGTTGCGTAGATATGATTTGTCAGTAACCTGAAGTAGTATAAACACTCACACTCACTATGTGTGTTGGATGAAAAAACTAGCTTCTAAAATAAATGGTGTCATCCGTATGAACTTTCAAAGTTCATCCCCTGAAACGAGATTTTTAGAAGAAATATGTTGTTTTTGTATGATTTTTTTGCTGATATGATATTCAAGATTAGATACCATTTGGATATGTTTTTTGTTGTTGAACTGGCTTGTATTAATGGGAAGAAATAGATTGGTTCCTCTACACAGGGAGGTACTGAGCCAAAAATATGACTAACACACCTACTACAGAACTTCCTAGTTTAGCCAACTCATGAGCAACTTTGTTTGTTGATCTGTTTATTTTGGAAAAAATACTTCTGGCATCGATAAGAAGGTTCTTAATCTCCTTTATTGTGTCCTGAATAGCAGATCTTGACTCACTTCTATCATTGAGTTCCCGGATTAAGGCAGCACAGTCATTTTCTATAAGACTGCATAAGAGGTGATGATCATCTTTGCCGTTTGCAAAACATGGTACTGCATCGGTAGCTTCAGCTGAAGATCAATAGGAAATGGGTCTTCAGGCTGAGCAGCATAACTTTGCCTGCATCATTTCCTAACACAGCTCCCCATGATCCGAATGATTTTCAATCAGAAAACCTTTCGGATATGTTTTGATAACCTTAAACTTTCAACTGACGTTTTTACATAATGGGCTACATATTCTGATTTAAACTAGTCTAAATCTCCTAATTATATCTTGGTTTGTTAGTTTGACATGTGTACGGTGAGAAATTAAAACCATACCAATATAATCTAATAATAACTGAGATGCTTCATGAAACCATGCAACACTTCAATGTGCACGGTTAATAATATTCTCCCATCTATTATCTAATACTCTGGATCTCTTTCTAGTCACAAATCTCTTGTCAAAAATATGTTTCCACCATTTATTCCCATACTAAACTTTTATACCCTTTTATAATTAATTTGATCAGACTATACACTTAATTAGTATATCTTCTATCAATTAGTCGGCATAGTTCTGAATATAATTGTGTGCAAACTATTTATGGTATTAATTGTTACTTACTTCGAAAATATATAATTTGAAATTACAATTGTTTTGTGCTAAATTCAAAGTGACTCTTGCAACAAAGTTACATAAATATTTTTCTTTTATGTGATATTCTTTATAAAAGATCATTAAACTGAATAGCTAATTGCGAGAAAAAAAGGATGAATCACATGCCTCCGCAAATTAGTTTTATGACACTTGCATGGACTATGGTGACCATTTGTTTATGTGCGCGCGCCTGTTCACCCATATTTGTTAGATCGTTGAATATCTTTCTGGAGACATGCAAATTGTATGGTCTATTAAATATCTTTATAATGAGTTTTTATTATATGATTAAATATAACCAGACGGAAACTTCTAGAGATATAAGGTGTTTAATAGAAATATCTCATTGACATGCCACTTTGCTAGTTTTTCCTAGTCAAACGTTTCTTACATGTTCCGGTAGGTTCACTAACTAATAAGCGACAATGTGTGTGTTATGTACCTTATATTCAAATGATGTGGTATACATTTTTTACGAGACATCGCATATAGTTGTCTTACAATTTGTCAATAACAGTTAGTTGGTGCCTCATTTCACATGCATGTACCCTGTTTTTGACCAATAGCAATTAAAAACGAAAGGAAAATACACACAACCTATTCACATAATTGCATCATTTTCCCAATTTTTGTGTCCACTCCAAGAAAGTTAGTTTTGTATCCGGTGCCCCCAAAGGGAAATTGCCGACTTGGAGTGGAGAGAAACGAAAAAAAAGACTTTTGCCTTTTCTTAGGAAAAAAATTCTGAGCTCATTGTACAACATGTTTTATTATCATATCTATATTACCCGGTGGGTTTAAGATAAGACCAACTTATCAATCATTGTACATGCCCTTGGACATGTCTCCTTACTAAAAATAAGACAAAAAAGTAATCAATTATATATCATGTTTTATTTTATTGCTATATCTGCATTACACGCAAGGCTGTCTTATCAATCATTGTACATGACTTTGTCTCTACGCGTGAATTCCAAAGTAGCACATCATGCTTATTCCCTTATTTACTAAAGGCGTAATTTGTTCTTGATGATCCGACTTTATTTGAACAAAGCAGTTAACCAGAGAAAATAAAATGCACACAAAAATATACTCCCTCTGATCCTCAAAATCTGTAGCAGGTTTTACTGTGATTTGTAGGTACCCAGTTCACTTTTCATGACAGTTTTAATAGTTCGGAGGGAGTAAAACAATAAGGGTGTGTTTGGTAGCCCGGTTGTACCCAGAAAATTTCCTCCATCCAGTTTTCGGTTGTTTGGTAGCTCGGGTTAGTGATTTGGGCCATGCCCATCTATACGAAAATGGGTCCTCAGCCTCGCCGGGTTGTGAAGCTCGAATCGAGCTTCTCACCTTAGCCGGGATCGCCTATACATCGACCTGTGCGACGCTAATCCCGCGTCGCACAGGCCGCACCTTCTTCCTTCCTCCCCTCGCTGCACCTTCTTCCTCTCTCGCCTCGCCGCGCTGTTGCTCCACCGCCGCCACGTACCGCCGGCCAGGCCGCCTGCCACCGCCACCCGCGCCCGGCGCCGCTCCCGTGCCGCCTCGGCGCCCCGCCCTCCTCCAACCACAGCCCACCGCCGGTCCGCCGCCGCCCCAACCTTCCCTCTAAACCCCCCCACCCCGGCGAGCTCTCCATCGCACCTGCACCCGCACCCCCCCTCGTTTAGTCTCTCCTCGCCGGCCGCCTTCTCAGCCGCAGCTCCGCAGCGGCGTCGCCGGCGCCGTTGCCGGCTCGGCTTGGGATTTTCATCCTCGTCAGCCGCCTTCTCCGCGGCAGCTCCGCAGCGGCGTCGCCGGCGGCGGCTCGGCCTGGCCACGCCGTCTCCCTCCCCTCCCCTCCCCTCGCCGCGCCGCCGTCTCCTTCTGCGCCGGCCGCCGTCGCGCCTCCCCTCGCACCAACTGGGCCAGGCCCACGTGGGGTGTGCGACGACTTGTTATCGTCGACCTGGTCGACATATAGGGATTGCCCTCAGTCTGGCTGAGCTCGCCCCAAAAAATTGCCCGCGCAGCCCGAAAATTCTTCCGCGCGTTGCGCTGCCTGGCCCCGCCCGAAACGTCCAAATCATTTCCCCCGACTTGTTTCCTGCCTCGCTCGGGGACGCATCGCTAGCGAAGGCCAGCGCCGCCGCCTCCTGGTACCTCCTCGCGCCGCCGTCTACCGGCCACTCCTTGCGTCTCCCCTTCCCGGCCGGCTTCCAGCGCCGCCCAGAACCGCTTCCTCGCCGTCCAGCGCCGCCTCTCGCCCCGGGTCGTCGCGCCGCCCAGCACCGCGTCCTCGCGGCTCGTCGCGCGGCCCACCGCTGCCTCCTCGCGCGGCCCACCGCCGCCTGCCCCGTCCTCGCGCCCAGCGCCGCCTGCTACCTCCTCGCGCTAGCGTCGGCTGCTCCCTCCTCGCGCCAGCGCCGCTACCCGCATGCCACAGACGATGGAGTCCATGAGGACCTGATTGCTTTTTTGTATTTATTTTTAGGGACCTGTTCGTAAGAATTTGGACCTGTTCGTGATTTTAATTTCTGAAATTGGAGGACCTATTAGTATAAACTCTGATCTAATATTTTTTATTCAAGAATTGACTTTAGGTTACAAATTAAACTAATCTGAACACAATAAAACAAAGCATTATTGAATTTTGTTTTGACATGGCTGAAATATTGAATGACTATTATAATCTCAGCATGTCTCAATGCATACAAGCCACCAATCAACATCTCATGAAAACCTGTCTCACCACATACAAGCTATCAAACACATAACAAAATCTCGATCCAACATGTATAGGGTCAACCTGCCTCACTTGGGAAAGCCATCGCAAGGTGACCCAGTCTACCAAACACACCCTAAAGGTCTGCGATGAAACACAAGTTACATTCAAAATATCCAATCTCTAATATCCCCCTTTGGTACCTTGACGTCCTCCCAAACCCCGAACCGCAGAAAATCAAACCTACTCAAGTCAAGACATATTTGGAGTTTTTGAATTGGTTTCACGAATTCAAAAATATTTACGCGGAGAGACAAGTAAAATGATTACGAATTTGCTGACCCGATAAACCTCCGAAAAACTCCTACCTACGCGAGTCTCCCCGGTCGCCGGCGCCGCCCTCGTCTCCGGCGATTCCTCCGGCAGGATGCCGTCTCCGTCCCTCCTCCTCCCGCTCCACCTGCCGCCTCTCCCCCCGCGCCTCGCCTCCTCCTCATTCCCCTCCCGCTGCCCACCCCCGTCCCTCAGAGCCCTACCGCCACTGGTCCCCGCGCCTCGCCTCGCCCTCCCCCAACTCCACGTCCCCGCCGCCACAACTCGCGCCGGTGGCGGCGGAGGAGAGATCCACAGGTCGTCGGGAGACGGCGGTCGCGCCATCCCGATTGCGCGGTGCTATGAGGCGGGCCTCGCGCGGCTCGAGGTCACCGGCGCCGCGCGGCGAGAGCAGGCGGTCGCGGCCGCGGCGGCTGCCGATGGCGGGGCGGCGGCGGAGGCGCACCTCGGCGCGGGATCCGAGGCCATGCTCATGGAGGCCTTCCTCCCTGGACCCGGCGGCGCCGCGTCCACTCGAGTGGTGAGCACTTCCGGTTCCACCTCCACCTACCTTGGTTTGTGACGCTAATTCGTGAGCTATGAGTGATTTTGTTGGATGTGGCCATGATGAACTAACTATAGGAAACATTCGTTCAAATTCGCCAAAAAGGAACTTATTAGCTTGTTTGCATATGTGAAAGATGACGAGTTTTGGTAATCTTGTAGATTTTTTTTTGAACGTGTAATCTTGTAGATTTTGCAAGCCAAGGAAGTCAAAGAGAAGGCCACTAAGATAAAGAAAGACTTTGGTACTGATTTTTTCTCTGACAATGCACCTGATTCCGAGAGTATCTTGGCTATGGCTCTTAAGCAAGTTGTAATGGAGAGGCTTTCAAACTTTCGTCTAGAAGTCTTCCCCCCGGGTTCAGAGACAGAGTTCGAAGATTGGAGCAAACCCCGAAAGGTGTACATCTGGTCTTGAACTCTTAATACTGGATTTTTGTTTGTTATTTTACCTGTTGCTAATTTGTGGTTCCATACCAGGTTCCCGTGGATTTTAGCATCAGTTCGTCAGATGGAAAACTTCTTTCTGCTCTTGCTGAAGCCATTTTCTCATGTGTCATTGAGGATACCGAAAAGAATTACATTGGGGGCACAGGTGGATTGTTCCAAGTGCGGAAGCTGAACTGCTCATCCGATTCACTGTTTGTATACACAGAATTTCTGAGGCAGAACTAGCAAATAATGCTAGGGGATACTTGGAGAGATTTAATCTTGTCAAGTCATCTCATGAAGTGTGCAAACCAAAGAATCCATGGTGGCCAGCTCCAAATTACGGAAGCTTGAAGGGGATCGGAGGTCCTGAATTTATCCTTTGGGCTCATGAGTACATTCCTTCTTATAAACTGCAAATTAATACGAAGCATTCTTGAATGCAAAGCTTGAAGGCTGTCACGAGTTGGCAAATAATAGGCGGGAGGTTCTCATATCCCACTTCCAACTGGTACATGGTTTACTTCCTCGCTATGCTTGATGTAGTCATATTTATTTTGATCATACTTATTTATTTAAGTTTTCTGTTACTGTAGGTGGAACTAGGGAATGTTCTTGACATGTATTTTGAAGATCAATTCACATTGCCTGGCAAAACCTTCCATTTTCACTGGAGTGCAGAACCATCAAAGATTAGAAAGAGCAATGTATGCTGGTACTTTATATTAGTAGAAGCTTCCCACCAAAATATTTATTATTTCGCTTGGCTAACATTGTATCTTTTCGTGCAGGGTTATTTGAACAACCTTTTTGCTCTGTTGGCTGGTAGCTCTGTTATTCTTATTGTTGGCGTCCTTGCTCAGTTATTCTGGCCTCAATCTCTTAAAGACAAAAGGTTATTCATGGGCAGTTCACGCTCCTCATCATCACAAAGATACTGTTCTGATGTCCATTCTCTGGATAATAATGAGGTATGTTTATCCACTGTAACTTTCTTTTTTTCCTAGGGAGAAATTTGTTTTTAGGCCTACTGTCCTTGGTGACCGCTTCTGTTTTCTGCAGTTTATGCATGATATGCTGGTAGCCCTTTGACAGACATTGGTTCATCATGATTTCTCTATAGTATTTCAAATAACTTCTTATCTAAAATGAAGTGCCTCAAACCTTCAGATAGTTTAATTTTTATTTTCTTTCCAACTGCTTCTAGCTTTAATTACTTGGTGCTGTTCTGACAGGGGACACTCTTTTGCTCCAACTTGCATATAATAACTGATAACATCTCCCCTGTGAAAACAGGGAGTCTCTAAATTGATTAATGAAGGTGCTAAAAGTGCAACTCTGCATGATTGATTGAAAAGTCGTCTCTAAAGATGTTATGGCTTCATGATGTGTGCTCTGTTTTGTTCTTGTTGGTAACGTCATGTAGCATGTATATTTTTGTAATTACTACCCTTTTGGAATGTCCAGCAGAACTACTTAGTACTTACTGTGTGTAATTAAGGGCATATCTGATAACAAATCATTATCCTCCAAGAACTATTCAGCTCTCTAGAATTTAGTGCTCTGTCTCTGGCTCTGAAACCACTGATAGTATGTCTACAATAGTGGGCACACTCGTCACAGTTTCTTAATGTTAAATATGTTTGCAACAAGCAAAAAAAAGCAATTCACATCCACTTAATCTAGATCTGTGAGATCATCAGTCATAATGGTACTTTTAAAGATACCGTTGCTTGTACACAGATCGCATCTAGTTCTGTATTGCAAAGGCAGTCATTCATGACTCAGAAATTTCTCCGTTGACTTTTCAAATAAATATTGAACAAGTTGAACTAACATATTTTTATTGGTGTTTCCTAGTAAGAACGAATTACTGTTTATGCTGCATAACTGGATAGCAAAATATTGCATTTTTTCTATATCAGGTGCTCTTTAATTTTCCTCTTCTAATTTTCTCCTACTGGACAGGTACGAGGTTATTGTATATCTGTTGTCAAGAAAATAAAAGATTCATGTGGTTGCCCTGGGGATATACTGGTTGATGAAAACATCGGTGCTTGGGTTGGAGACCTGCCTGACTTCTTCAAGGCCATCAATCTTGTCGAGGATGCGGCTTCTGACAGTGATCAGTATTCTCGTACGGTTAGCCAGGAAACTAAGAAACCATTGGTGTCAACTCCCACCGAGACGATTTCTAGTCTGGAACAAAACGATAATACTGAGGAAAGTCTGCAGAACATTGCTAGTTTTCAGGTAAGTTTGACTGATTTATAGAACATATCTCTGTAGCAGCTGAATAAGTTTTGTGTTTTTGTTATGATGGTGTATGATTTCTAGAACTCAAGTATGATATTTATTCTAGAATATATTGCAAATTTACTCTGGAATTTCGGAAAATATCAATATGCTTTCAGAATTTCAGTCGTGAATTGATACCATTTCTTAATGTGATGTTTGTCATTCGTTTTTTTTCATGCTTTCTGAAGCATAATGCATTTCTTTTGCCGTCTCAAGTATTATACAAATGCAATTTATTAATTTAGTTTTTGTATTAATCCAGAAGTGTATGCATGAATTTAACATACTATTATGACTTAGAGTGGACCTTTTGTAATACCTCATCTTTGCTGTATCGAGTTGGTTCTTTTGTCCTGACTCACGAGAAAGATATTGCTTTTACTGTTTGCGCAGCTATGATATGAATATTGATTGCAATTGGATTTTTTCCTTTACTTGAGTTATAAAATATCATAAAATAAAATGTGAACATACTCTTATACCCTTTAAACAAGTTGGTGCAGTGTTTGTTAACTTTTTATATGTAATCTTGTTCATAAGACCCCTGAATTTATTTTTTTGCATCAAATTTTAAATTATGATTTTGAAAGCTCCCTCCTTTAAAATCAATTGATATGTTTTCATTCTCATTGGTCAAATTGCTAAAACTTACAATGTGTCACTTTATTCATCTATTTGTAGGTGGTGATGTCAGAAGAAGGTAAAGTAGTGGGTTTTCAGCCAACCAGCCGCTTAGCTGTGAGCCATTGGGCAACAAATCCACTAGCAGCACTGCTATATGAGGGGCGCAAACTTTCTCCAGGTATTAGGATTACCCTGAGGACTTATTCTCACTATTTGTATTTGTATTTGCCCTATCTAATATTTTCAAATCGACATTGTCAGCCTTTCTGGAGCCTACGCTTAAAATTTCCCGTCCTACTAAGGTTGTCCAAATTGAATTGTTGATGTCGGTAAATTCAGAGCCCTTTTTTGCTTTGGCGAGGCCTGTTCAAGATCCATGCTAACAGAGGTACCTTATCTATTCCATTTATCCTCCTGTCGTTTTTGCCTAGCAAAATGTTATTTCTTAACCATATATAGTTAAAGCGCTAGTACTCTATTCACCCATATTGCTGCAGTTGCTGGCCTCTTATGCGTGATGAAGGATACAGATTGGCCCTATTTAGTCATGGCTCTGAAAGCATTTTCATTTCTGACAAGTTATGAAATGTAATATTTGTGTCATTTTCTAAAAAAAATGCTGCCATCTCACAGTCACAAACTAACAATCATAGAATAAGGAACATACTAGAAAATGATATGGCCACCCTGTTCTATTAAACTGCAATGGAATATCTGCTACCATAAATAAAATGCTAGATTCAGTTTCTGCGGGCTGTAGACTTGAATTCAGTCTTGATCTACGCATAAATTTCTCCAATTGAGTTCATAATCAGATGATCTGTGATAATTTGGTTCATTCTCTCTGTTTGGTGGACAGCATCCCAGTACATGTACGTGCTGGGATCTGTGCATGTTAATCGGCCTCTGCATGTTTGCCCAACTTCAATAACCCTGTTCCACAGCAGCCTCTTGATGTGTCTGTCAGCCCTGGTGTTCATAAGAAACATTGTCATATGACTGCACCAATTTTTTCCCCTTCTGTGCAATTAAAAGAGACTGAAATATGTCACAACTTACCAAAGGTCTTGTGGTCTATTGTCGCCATGCTGATGAGTGGATAAACATCAATAAAAGTAGCTCTGGTATCTCGCTGGTTCTTCAGAACACGAACCACTTCGTCTAGCCTTCTGTTAAATGAAGCTGCCATTGAGTTCATGTTTTCATGGCATTTTTCTGCACCAGTGCCTAGCAAAGTTCTAACCAGTGGTAAACACCCAACTGGGGGCACTCCAACAAATAGAAATCTCCTTCCTCCAAGTGCCCTCATTACCTGAGCAATATGATAGTGGTTAAGTCGCAGCACTGAGCTAGCATACAAAATATAGCAACACTATTATTTGACAAGTTTCTACCTGGGTATAGTTAGCGACACGTGTTACCAATAGGTTCTCATACAGCGGCCAACTATCTGCTCCTGAACGGTTTGTGGCAAGGTAGTGGGAGAACACATCAGTTGTTCCAGCACTTATGACAAATGTGGCCCTCCTGACTAGTTGCTCTGCTCTTCTTGGACCGACTAATCTTTGGAGGTTTCTCTTGTAACGCCATAGGTCCTCGACTTGATTGGAAAATGATAATGTATTCTATCACGAAAAAACAAGAAAGCACAGCTAGCTAGTTAGTACCAAATACCCCGCACTCAACAATTGAAATGGCTTGGATTAGTAACTAGCTATAACTCATTTGTTTTGTGAGCCCTCTTTAACGAGTACTTTCTGTTAACTTTTGACCATGTTTTCTTTGACAAGGCGGAGGAAAATGCTGTCTACGTGTCAAATACATGATTCAATAGATTCGCCTAACTTTGTGCTCTTGTGAAAAAAAAACTGTTGCAGGTTATGCTGCTGACATACCGATATCCTGGCAGTTGCATCGTCATATCCGGAGCCCGCTGATGCGAAACTCACACCCCTTCTGAGCTGCCTTGGCCTCAACCTTGGCTCACGGAAACCCGGGATGGTCCTCGCTATACCTAGTCTTTCCGCTGCATAGCCACAAAGCTGCCCCGTAAATATATCATACTGAACAAGAGTGAACATCACTAACCTTTAGCTGCACATAATCTCCACCATCATTTGCTTCGAAGAGAAACCATAATTCCTCTGCACGATTTGCTTCGGAACCCAGTTGTACAGTGTGCAGTGCAGTGGAACAAATGCAAGGAAAGCAGAGCGTGTCTGTACCGAGTATGTCGGTGATGAGCCGACCATTGCTGAACCGGCCAGTGGGCCTGCCGCCGAGGAAGCTGGCGCCGTATGGCAGGAAGTTGGCCCTCATCACCGTCTGCAGCCGGTTGTTGTTCCCGGGGTCCACCGTCGAGTCCCCGAACACCAGCATGGTCGTCCAGCCGGTGGCGCTGTAGTTGAGCGGCCTCCCAGGAGCCGGTGTCGGCGGCAGAGGCAGCGGTACCGCGGCCCACCCCGGCTCCTGCGGCGGCACAACCGTCCGTGGCGGTGTCGGATCCCTCGGCGGCGAAGGCGCCGGCCTCTGCCTCGGCGGCTCTGGTGTATCAGGTTCATCATCCTGCCTTGGCGGCAGGTGCGCTCGCCGTGGGCGAGGCGGCAACGGTGCTGCTGGTGCTGGCGCATCAGATTCCTCCGGCGGGGGTGGGGAGCCCGGCAGCGGAGTCACCGGCGTGTCGGGTTCCTCCGGCGAGGGTGGCGCCGGGGACAGTGGAAGCCCAGGCCAGGACGGGTCTTCCTCCTGCTCACCCGGCGGCGACGGCTGGCTGTACCTTGGAGGGTCGTCGTCCTGCTCGTCCGGTGGCAGCAGCGCCTTCCCTGGGGACGGCTGCCATGCGATGAGGAGCAATGCCACCGCGAGCACCGCCGCCAGCCTCCTCATGGATCGACCTTGTGCCAGCCTGGTATGTATGTAGTGGTAAGCTTGAATAGAGCGACTGTGCATGGCCATGGACGCATGTATATATATGCTCTTGGACTGGGAGCTCTGCCCAGCTGAGCAGAGCAGAGTGTGATTTCCAAGACAGCTTGGTGCTGTGTAGGTGAGGAGCTGCTTAGATTACCTTGAGGCTGCTTTGTGTGACATGATTAATTTTCAGAAACAGTGCCTGAATATAACTAGTGCGACTTCATACCAGTGAGATGACTCATTTTGGCTGAAACTTGTGGAGATAATGTACTGAGCATTGCACGGTTCATCTTGTATGGACCTGCAGATTGAACGCCAGTTATTTTGTTTATTTTTCTCAAGAGGAGTAATACGCATGAAAAATCTCATGCCCAAATTTCAAAGAGGAAATAAAAAAATACTAACAATGGATTAATCTGTAGCAAAAAGAACATGACCCAAAAAGAAAGCTCAACTACCGTGAGAGCTAGGAAGAAGAGAGAGAACAATATATGCTTGAACCGCAACTGTTCACCTAGCTAGTCTGTCTGTATTTTACAAAATTGTTTGCCTCTTTCTGCCTAATCCTCTTGCACATGCTACAATTAAGAAGAAAAATCAAAGAACAAGAGATAAAATAAAACCAGAAACAAAAAGAGAGGAAGGCATGGATATAAGTGATTGGGTTGCTTAAGTGATTGGATAGTAGTACCCATACTGACGTCATGGGTACTACTACTGCTACTCCTGCACTTGTGGAAGCTGCATGCAGCCTTAATTTGCAGCGGCAAATCTTTATCTTAAAGAACCTGATTCCCCTGATGATAGTGTTGGTAGCTAGGTACATCTCAACTCTATTATATATGTTTCCTCACAACTCTAAATTGGCACGTAAAGAAGCACTCCCTCCTAACATTTATCTTAGAAAACATATAGGAGTAGAATACATTCTGTCGTTTTGGTTGGTACAGAAATATTTGCCCTGTAGAAATCTTCTGCAGGCAATCTCTTTTTTGCCACCACAATCGATTTTTCTCCCCTTTTTTAATTCAAATGTATCTTCTTTTCACCTGATGCACAACGACATTTTTGGCTGTTACAATCGTTTCTATAGCCTTGCCACGTGCTTGAAGTTTCTGCTAATAGGCGCAATAACGCTCATGCACCTGGGTAGTGCAAATATTTCTGTTAAAGCCTTACTCGCACTGTCCAGATCAAATATCACTCCAGTTAAACCAAAATACAAATGATATAACTACACATTTTCTCTTCTACAATCTATTCTTGAAGAGAACAGAAGTAGATTTATTCGCAAAAAGAAAAGAAGAGGACAGAAGTAATGCACTGATCACAAAATGAAGAATGGATACAATTTTTTTTTTTTTTTTTTTGAACAGGATCTGATTCATAAAACAGAGTACACAGTACAGATTACAAGCAGGCCCAACAAGAATGGATACAATTTTGCTTAACCGATTTCATTCATAGATCACGAGTAAGTACAAAATTGTTGCACCACAAAAGTTCCATGCAACTTTTTTACTTCTCATGAATAGGCCGCGCTATATCATAATGCAAGGGAATAAAATTTACAAGCTCTTTATTTCACTATACAAATCGATCTCTTGTGCGTAAAGAACATGAACTATGTAAACATGCTGCTAATCCGAGGGTATCTTAATTAATCTACTTGTTGCTTGAAAACCCTGTAGTCATCCGACATGGCGTGTACGGAAAAGACAAACATATGGATTCCGTCGGTAAGCAGCCCAAGTCTTCGATCACGAAGCTATCAAAATGACAGGCCACTACCCTTTTGAGTGGTGTATGAAAGAAGATAATCTCTTCGTTTGGATGAAATCCAAGCAGAGAGTATCGGATATGGCTCTGTTCCGACCTATCTCTAGAACCGGTGGCATTGCTTCTGTCACGTTCATCACTAACACATTGCACTCCCAAGGGAGTATCACTGTTTTCCCTGTAGAGTTTTTTCTAGAAGGGAATGAAGATTGACGTCACACTTCAGCATCCAGTTTATCTGAGCACATGTTTCGTCAAGGTACCAAATCTGAAGTCCGAAGCAATCACGACTGAAAAGTGCACAATACACCCCCTTCTTTGATTTTCCTAAACGGCACGCATACGATTTCCATGAAGACTTGGCAGCTCTGTTACTTGGTATTTATGACTTGACAAGGTTATTCTGCAAAAAATACACCATCAGTAAAGTTAGACTAATATCAAAACATAACCAAAATTAATACGGAAAATCTAATCAGCAGGCGCCCTACGTTTGGCAAAACGCGACGCACCAACGCGAGCCGTTGGATCACACGCGAACGGTGGAGATCTAATCGGAACGAGTCAGTTCCGCACGACTCCCACGTCGCGCACGTCACGCACACGTTGACCATTTCGGGACGAGGCGAGCGTCCATTGCATCTATCCTCTACCCGTACCTATCTTCGACATGGATCTCGGCGAGCTCTGCGACGCGGGATCGCAACGAGACGGAGTCAGCGTTGTAGTCCAGCGGCAAGGGCGGGCGACGCCGTCGAGTTCGTCGTGGTTACGGCGACGAGGGGCGCACCAAGGCATCTGACGTCACCGAGCTAGGAGGAGGGGCGCTCTCCTGCGGTTCCTGCCCGACGATGGCAGAGGGCGTGGCGGAGGAGGCTATGGCAGGGCGGAGGTCCTCCGCCGGCTGCCTCTCTGCCCTCCGCTCCGTCCTTCGCCGGCCGCCGCTCTGCCCTTCGCTCTCTCCTCCGCTCGGTCATCCGCCGGCGCGTGGAGGAGAAGGAACCGCTGCTCTAACCTCCGCTCCACTCTCCGCCGGCTCGAGGGAGCTCTCCCTGGTGGCGGCGCATGGAGGAGGAGAGGAGTTCCGGCCAGCTGCTCCTGCCAGCGCCATGGAGGAACAGGAGGACCCAATTGCTTTTTTCTTTTTCTCTTCAAGGGCCGTTTTTGTAAAACTTTGGACCTATTCGTAATTTCCTATTCATGCAGCATGTCCCTACTCATACGTGCTACCAAACAGTATCCCTCTTCAACATGTTTCAACTCATACAAGCTACAAGCACAAAACATGATCTCAACACAATATACCCAGCTTCTATCGACTGGAAAACGCATGCTAGGGTAAGCCGGACTACCAAACACACCCTAAATGCATGGGGTCTCAGGGTGGGCATATTTCCCGATCCCTAATCGTAAAACCTGAATTTTCCGATCCTGATCCCAAAATTCCCGAACCCGACAATCCCGAGCACCTATTTGGGAATCAAATTCAGAATCCCAAATTTTATTAGGGAAATTGAGGATGGTACTCACGGCTCCCGAATAGCCCGAATAACCTGAAATAATGGTGGTAGCCCCGTAAAACATTCTAGCCCAACCCAATCTGTAGCGTTTCCGTGCTATAGAGTATAGCCTCCTATGCCAGCAGGCAGCAGCCCAGCCGAGGCCCTCCCCAAATCCCTCGTATCCTCCTCCAACCTTGACCGCTGCTCCCAGGTCCAACCGCCACAGCGACAGTGCTGCACCGCCGCATCCCTGCATCGCCGCGCGTCGCCGCCCTGCATCGCCGCATCCTGCGCACACCCACCCCCGAGCTGAACCAACCGGAGCACACCCACCTAGTATCGATAAAGTTATCAACCTATTACTGATGGAGTTACCCACCATGTACTGATAAAGTTACCAATCTAATGTTTACAAAGTTACCCACCTAGTATTGTTGGAGTTACCCACCCAGTACTGATAAAGTTACCAATCTAATACTTATAAAGTTACCCACCCAGTACTGATAGAGTTACCCACCTAGTAGTGATGTAGTTATCCACCCTGTACTGATAAAATTACCAACCTAGTACTTATGAAGTTACCCACCAAGTACTGTTGGAGTTACCCACCATCTACTTATGAAGTTACCCGTAATCTATCGGTAATACTTACCCACCTAGTACTGATAAAGTTATCCACCACGAAATCGATTTAGTTATCCTATTCTATCAGTAATAGTCACCCACCCAATTCTGATTGAGTTACCCACCTAGTACCGATGAAGTTACCCACCATGTACTGATAAAGTTACATACATAGTACTACTATAGTTAGCCACCCAGTAGTGATGGAGTTACCAACCTAGTACTGATAAAGTTACCCACACAGTACTTATGTAGTTACCCACTCTGTACTGATAAAGTTACCAACATAGTACTGATAAAGTTACCCACCAGTACTGCTGGAGTTAACCATGTGTTCATGATATAGTTATCCACGACGAAATCGATGTTGTTACCCGTAATCTATCGGTAATATTTACCCACCTAGTACTGATAAATTTATCCAGCACGAAATCAATGTAGTTACATACTCTCTTGGTAATAGTTACCCACCCAATATTAACGGAGTTACCCACTCAGTACTTATGAAGTTCTCCATGTATTCATGATATAGTTATCCACCAGTTGTCGGTATGAACTCGATAGTCATCATTCTAATACTTATGCACGTTAAATTTACCATCTCAAATTGATATTCAGTTATGAAAACTAGGTGTGATAACCTCAAAACTCGTAATAATATAAAAGAACAACAAAAGAAATAGTTCTTTTTCAACCTGAAACTAATCGTTAATATGGTGGGTAACTTACGTATTCGAGCCCGGGTAACTTATATGTTACGGGGTGGGTAACTTTTGGGTAAAAAAAAAGCCTTCGAAACATATCGACATGGGATCTAGTTTCGAAGATCTCGTCGCGACTAGTCCAACGGTGAAAACGAATTTTAAATCGGATAAACGGTTTGGCTTACAAAACTTTTTAAATTTTCGAGTTTCGCATTTAATGCGGGATGACATCAGCTTTTTTGGATTTTTGTGCATGCATGCAAAGGAGTGCTATTCTATCTCTCAATCCCGTGCGTTTTGGCCTACGCATGCATGAGTTCGGTGATTAACAAAAATTATCCTAACGCCTTACGGTTATGCCAAATATAAGGCGTCTTATACATAGTCGTTCCCAATTAATAAGGTGTCCAAGATGCAAGTACCGCATACCTCATGAAAATATCTTGCTGCCGTACGTAAAGCGCTCCCGCCCAGTATGCGGCATAGGGGTGACCAGATGGGTATTCCTCTAACATATCGCCAATGGTCCGTGCAGCCTCTCGTTGGCGAACAAAAGGCCTCTCCTCCCACCGGTTTGTCCTCGATGAGAAGACAAGCAAGACGAATGTCGACGATGGCCATTCTCTTTCTCGTATGTCATCGTCCACCAAATTGTTGTTATCAGGCCATGGAATCCAGGGAACATGCTTGATCAGGAAGACCTCGTAGTGTGGCGACTCGGTAGGATCAAACACAAGGTATTGGTCATGGCAGTTCATGAAACGATGGGCGGGGGCATACATGTTCTCCATGCCCGGTGTGCGCATGGGCGGGGGAGGAGGTAAGATCGTCCACTGGCGCATGACCGCGGCAGGAGCTCTGTGAGCAATTGTGCGGTGTCGACGATGGTGCGCCACGCCTTGCAGACGCAGCGGGACGCGGCGAGGCTACACGGAGACGCCTGCAGGCGGCGGAGGACGTCGACGAGCAGGTCGTGCGGTAGCCCCTGCGTCAGGTCCACTGACGTCGTCTCCATCGTTTGAGTCGTACTTGTTGGTCGATGCTTTGTTGCTTGAGAACTTGTCCTAGCTCTTGGATCGATCCCTCGGAGGAACAACACGTACGGATCCATATTTAAGGAGATGCTACGGATCAACCCGACTCGATCGGATGTTAGTTCGAATTAGACTCAGCGGCCAGTTTCGGAGTCCGAATTTCCGAGTTGTGCACGTACATGGGCCAAGCACGGGAGCGAGAAGAGAAGATCGATCCTCGATCGACAACATTATGTTCTACTACGGTACTACCAGTATCTTTCGGAAATTTGCTGAAATAGCTCTTGACTGAAATTTGTCCATTAGACCAACATTTTACACCGCTTTATTTACCTACCAAAACTGTCAACTGATCGTAGCCTTTCGTTTTTCCGGAACATACATGAAATATTAATGCTGCAATGAATTTTGGACAATCCTTGTGTTAAGCTTCAGCAAGTTTTTTTTACGGTTTTTTGGCCGTGATAAATCCATGATGATTTCTAGATGATTATGTAAAGCTACCGGTGGTGTCCTGGAGGGTATAAACCTTCCTTTCGAAGAAAAAAGTAAAGCTACTTGTCACCATGCACAATGGGAGTTGAATTTCACGATCTCCATATATATATCCGATTCGATGGATAGTTCATCCTGAAGAAATCGTGATCATTTTGTGTTTCTTTTTTCTACCAACAGCTAGCACAAAATAAATAAAATTCAGATCCAACAATTTTAAGCAAAAAAGGCAGCTCCAAGCATTAGACAAGGAGAATGATATCTACATCTTGGACTCTAAAAATGCAAACTGTATAGTCCAAGATGCATATATCATGCTCCTTGTACAATCCATTCTCAACTTTAAAAGGCCAAATTAACTGACAGCAACCATCTCAAGCTGTGCTTCATCACTGAATTCATCCTTTTGCTGGGTGCAAAAATAAATAAACGGCAGCACATAGAATCTGTTGGTCTACGACTCTTTGATTTGTATCCTCATACAGTCGATGTACGTATTCGACCGACAGATCATCTCCCAGGCACCTTCTTCACCTATACACACAGCCAATGCCCAGATTCAGTCATCATTCCAGTACTATCAACAGTTTCGCTTAATTAGTGAGAAATCAGTTAGCCATCTTACCCCGGTGACATCCTTGTAAGCTGTATCATAACACCGTCCAGAATTGTTGGCTACTAAAGTGAATGACAACTAAATTGCTCCTGTTACAGGAAATAATTTGAAACATATCTTCAGCTGGATGTAAAATTTCAGGGACTGTAAAAACAAAACAGCAGTAGGATAAATATGTTCCCCTAGAATCAAAATAAAGTTAGTATCTAGAATCAGTACGAAAACAGTCCATCTGTGCGAAAACAATGATAAAAAAGATGAAAGCATGTTCTCGTAGGTCTAGCAGAATTATTAAACATCATATACTCGAAATTGTCCATGCCAAAAATCATGTACAAGAGATTAGTCAAAAACAAGTACCACCTCCACAGGCTTTTATCATTCACTTCATGCCGAAAACAACTTCCAGCTCAAACAAATAGCTGCATCTAAAAAAGGCTAACAACCTGCCTTTTGTAAGCATCTTCATAGTTCTACTTGATAACCACAAGAAAAGTTTTTACATGACAGGGGAAGTCAGAAAGCAAAAATGTAGGACACATTTCACTAGCTAAGGAACTTGCACTACTGTTACACCTGAAATTACCATCCAATTCCATATTTTCCCATATGTTTGACCTTTCTGGCTCAGCATACAGGCAAATGACATGACTAAACAAAAGCAAGACACGCATACTACAATCTACCTAGATGATCCCATCCCATATACATGCATATTATTATGTCTTCAAGTCTTGCAGCCGTTGCAACCATATTACATCCTCTACCGCTTCCTCTTCTTGTCCATCTGATTGGACGTAACCTTGGTAATGATCTCCTTCACAACAGAGGGGCATGTCGTAATTATAAGCTCCCAGCCATCAGCCGCCATTATTTTTTCCAAACACGGGATAGATTGGATTTGTATAAACTTCAAGCATGCCTCCTTCAACCCGTGGCAGTGGTGCTGCTCAGCTAGCGCAAGAGTGGACCCCACCGAGCTCACATCTATATGCGCAGACAATTCCTCTTCACATAGAAGCTTGAGCCTTTGGAGATCATACCTGTCTGCAGCTTCAAACAAGGCCTCCAGCCATATTATATCCTCTGGTTCCATCTCAGGGAATGAGCCCGTGTAGATGAAGCTAAGCAAAACTGAAAACACTTTTGCTTCCATGTCTTTGATCTGTATGGCACTCGACATAGTGCCCTCTGCCATGGGACCAAAGAGCTGTGCCATGAAGACTTTTGATCGGGCTGCAAGCACACACCGGTGTGCAGCGAACATCTCTCCATTGACTTGGAATGTCACATCAGCACCCAACTTATTTTGAAGGAGATAATCAAGATGCTGGCCAACATCAGACATGGTGGCACCGACATCCTGGGTGTTTGAGTCGTTGCATACCATGATGTCACAACGAATGGTGAAACAATCATCCAAGTACCTCTCTTTTCATAAACTCGGCATATCCCCAATCAGGAAGTTCGCTGGACATACTTTTTGGTTCAGTTGCACGAATGCGCATCGGCTTTTGATACTCAACATGGTCGACGAAGCTAAACAAGCAGTGCACCTTCACAGCCTCTTCAGTACCGACATCATCAAGGGAAAGATAGAGAGAGATGAAGTCGGCACAACTCCGGTCCTCACCGTTAGGATAGTAGGTGATGGGCCACTGATGGCCTCCTACCATGAAAGGCCCGGAGCTGATTTCCTGTCCATTGGTTGTCTCCTTTACAGTACACGAGTAGCCTTTGACCACCAGGAGGTGGTACCCGTTGTGTGTGCCGGCGTCGATGGCCGACGTGGTGCAGAGCTTTCCGTCCGTGATGACGGATACACCGGTGAAGGACGACATGACGAAACCTGAGAGGCGGTCCAAAATTCAGTAACCATACATATTCCACGGAAATAGCTAGGGCACAGTTGCGTATGAGAATCCATGTCAATTTTGTTTGTACTAGAAACTTGTGTGCTCACATAAAAAATTCTAGTAAAAATCAGGATAATAGCAGCAAATAACTTTGGTTACAGGATACTAGTAGAATACAGCTAATACGGGAACATACAAATCAGGAACACATCAGTTCTAAGCTAGCTCATATATCAGTGGCAGCTCACCCGGGGAGCTCCTGGATGGAGAAGCTCGTCCGGCCGGAGAGGTACGTCCGGCGGGAGGGGCGGCCGGACGGAGACTCGCTGCGCCGCCGTCGGAAAACAGAGTGCGGCCTCCGCAAGTTACGATTTTCCAAATAGTAGGAGTTGTAGTTATGACCGCATTATAAAAAAAAACAAAGTAGTAGTTATGGCCCATTTTCTCAGGTTCTGGATGGACTCGTCCGAAAGGCCTGTGTATGGTATCCTGCAGAGTATAATCGTGGATTTATGGAGAAATAGTTTTTTTTTTCGGGTTGAAACAGCGGCAAAAGCTTTGCCCATTTTCAATAATCATTAATTAAGCAAGGAGTTTAGACATGGTAACACCGAAGGTCGGCAAATGGATAAACAACTACTCAGCGGGCACGATAATATAAGCAACACAGTGGACCTCTTGTTCTGCATGCATGGTACTTATGATTATCGCCCAATGTCGTTTAGTTTGTGTAATGCATTGCACGCATGAGAAAATCCTGTGCCAGAATTACAAAGAGGAAACAAAAGAAAAACCATCATAATTCTCTTTATTGATTGATCTGTACAAAAGAGAGCCCTTGAATTATTCTAGGAGAGAATATCCTCCAAAAAGAAAGTTCATCCACCGTGAGGAGATAGAAAGACGAGAAACAATGCCTGAACCCCTCAACCTGTTCGCCTAGCTAGTCTGTCTGTATTTTTCCAGAATAGTTGGCACATCCTGATAAGAGAATTGTTTCTGCTACAATTTTGTTTATTTTTGTCCAAATTTCGCTCATTTTTCGCTTACAATTTCAAAATTTTGAGTGTGCTTTTTGTCCCGGATTTTCCGAAAAAATTCCGAAATACCGAAATCTGCCCATTTCACGCAGGGCCGGTAAAATTTGCAAACCGAAATCCAAAACCTTGATAGGTAACTAGGAAATAATTATATATGTTTGTGCTCTGTGTTCATCCACCACTCTAATTGACATGTAAAGAAGCACTCCTCTCCTAACATTTCACTAATATAAACATATGTATAAACTTTGTTGTTTTAGTTGGTACAAAAAATATTTGATTTATGAAACAATCATCACAAACGAGTGAACGTGGATAACAGTTTGCGACGTGCCCTGATCCCAGACGGCCAGACATGCATGTCTCTACCCCCAGAGATAAACCCCATTGCGGGCGGTCTTTCGACAATGATTTGCCGGTGCTAGTCGTGTAGTGGGGGTGGATTTTCAGTTATTTCACCCGTTAGCGACATGCAGATCATAGCAGTGTATCCTTCTTCAGGTAAGTGTAGTAATTATCATATTGTCACCTGATTGATATACAAAAACATTTTTTTGTCTGTTTCAATTGTATTTTTTACCTTTTAACCTTTATATGTGCTAGAAAAAGTTCTCTCTTATACGATCTATTTTTTTTATAAAGGACAGAAGTAATGCATGCGCTGATAATGAATGCAGAATGGACAAAATTGTGCTTAAGGTGATTCAATTATAGATCACGATTAAGTAGAACATAGTAAGAAATGCGCCACAACAATTCCAGCAATATCATGATCTAATTAAGACTTGACCGATCTATAGCTCTGTTTCTTTGTTGTAAACAAGCCTTGCTATATCATAACAGAAGAAAATATACTTACAAGATCTTTACTTCGCTATACAAATCTATCACTCTTGTGCGTAAAGTGCATGAAGTACTCGAGCATGCCCCTAATCCAAGGGTATTATAGTTAAGCTACTTGTTGCCTGATAACCCTGTAGTCATCCGACATGGCGTGTACGGAAAAGACAAACATATGCCGTATTGAGATTCCGTCGGTAAGCAGCCCAAGTCTTTGATCATGAAGCTATCAAAATGACAGGCCACTACCCTTTTGAGTGGTGTATGAAAGAAGATAATCTCTTCGTTTGGATGAAATCCAAGCAGAGAGTATCGGATGTGGCTCTATTCCGACCTATCTCTAGAACCGGTGGCATTGCTCCTGTCACATTCATTACTAGAACAGTGCACTCCCAAGGGAGTATCAATGTTTTCCTTGTAGAAATTTTCTAGAAGGGAATGAGGATTGACGTCACACTTCAGCATCCAGTTTATCTGATCACATGTTTCGTCAAGGTACCAAATCTGTAGTCCGAGGCCATCACGACTAAAAAGCGCACAATACACCTCCTTCTCTGATTTTCCTAAACGGCACGTTCCATGAAGACTTTTTGGCAGCTCAGTTACTTGGTATTTATGACTTGACAAGGTTATTCTGCAAAAAATACACCATCAGTAAAGTTAGACTAATATCAAAACATAACCAAAATTAATAAGGTGTCCAAGATGCAAGTACGGCATACCTCATGAAAATATCTTGCTGCCTTACGTAAAGCGCTCCTGCCCAGTATGCGGCATAAGGGTGACCAGATGGGTAATCCTCTAACATATCGCCAATGGTCCGTGCAGCATCCCCTTCGCGAACAAAAGGCCTCTCCTCCCACCGGTTTGTCCTCGATGAGAAGACGAGCATGACGAATGTCGAAGGTGGCCATTCTTTTTCTTGTACGTAATCGTCCATCAAATTGTTGCAATCGGGCCACGGAATCCAGGGAACATGCTTGATCAAGAAGACCTCGTAGTGCGGCGACTCGGTAGGATCAAACACGAGGTATTGGTCATGGCAGTCAGTGAAACGATGGGCGGGGGCATACATGTTCTCCATGCCTAGTGTGCGCATGGGCGGGGGAGGAGGTAAGATCGTCCACTGTCGCGTGACGGGATTGAGCACCCTCGCCTCATGGTCGCCGAGCAGGAGGAGGCCGTTGCAGTGTTGCGCGATCGTCAAGCGTTCGACGTCCTGAGTATCCATGTAGTCGAAAGCGGCGATTTCGGTTGCAGGCATGAGTGAGAAGTACTTTGGGAGCGTGTCGTGGCTGACGTGCACGAATATGCCGGCCATCGACCGCGGCAGGAGCTCCGTGAGCAATTGTGCGGTGTCGACGACGCTGCGCCACGCCTTGCAGACGCAGCGGGACGCGGCGAGGCTGCACGGCGACGCCTGCAGGCAGCGGAGGACGTCGGCGAGCAGGTCGTTGGGTAGCCGCTGCGTCAGGTCCCCAGACGTCGTCTCCATCGTTTGAGTCGCACGTGCTCCCGCCGGTGTAAGATCAGTCGCCGTCGTGTTGGTTGATCGCTTAATTTGTTGGTTGAGAACCTGTCTTAGCTCTTCGATTGGTCCCTCGGAGGATACATATTTAAGGAGATGCGACGGAATCCGAGTAGATCGGACGTTGTCCTGTTCCCGAACTCGACTCGCGGCCAGTTTCTGATTCCGAATTCCGAGTTGTGAACGTCCGGCATTGGAATCGGACACACGCTGCATGCATACATTGCCTACGTACATGCGTAAGAAATCAGATTCCGATTGTGTGACAATAACCAACTAAACAGATGCCGTCGGCCTAGTTTCTTTTTTTTTTGAGCTACGCCGACGGCATGCCGCCGGCCTAGCTTTTTTTTTTTTTTCATGCCGTCGGCCTAGCTCTGTTTTTTTTACTTACTCACCGTTTTGAGCATAACTTTTGTATTGAAACTCGGATTTCAATATTCTTTAGCTCGTTTCGAAGAGGAGAAGTAGATCTACATCATCATACACATTGTTCAAACTATATTCTTCAAAAAAAATTCCATGAGCAAGGACAAAAAATTCCATGTTCAAACTAGGGTTTCGCCGAAGAGGGGCTCCAGAGCGTCGGAATCCAACCAAAAGTTAGGTGGTGCCATACCAAGTGGGTACAAGTGTGTTTTGGGTTGTAGATGTCATAACATGTGTGTCAGGATCCATACGATGTGGGTATTAGCCTGGTTTTTCTCCAGCGGATCTAGATTTTCACCGGAGAGGGGTTCCGGAGCGTCAGGATCCCACCACAAGCTAGGGGGTGCCATACCATGTATGTACAAGTGTGTTATGGGTTTTGGATGGCAAAGATTGCACTCCGGGGTGTGACCTGCTTCACCGGCATCCACTTCTCTCTTGGGAGTTGCATGACTTATAGCCTGAAAGTCGTAGATCGGACAAACATGAGGAAATCTTGTCAAGAGTTGGGTTATACCTTTGTCACAGTTGGTTTATACCTTTGTCTTGTGACTTCCTAGGGCCTAGCCTAACACAACCAAGCAACTAGTTACACTTTGCTACCCGATTTTGA
This sequence comes from Poa pratensis, assembly GCA_947311845.1. Lineage (NCBI taxonomy): Eukaryota > Viridiplantae > Streptophyta > Magnoliopsida > Poales > Poaceae > Poa > Poa pratensis. Next base: position 40,576,521 of record CAMZMU010000095.1, on the reverse strand, counting down.
CGTCGATACCGGCTTTAGTCCTATAAGTCTGGTTTTTCTCCAATGGGGCTAGGTTTTCACCGGAGAGGGGTTCCGGAGCGTCGGGATCCCACCACAAGCTAGGGGGTGCCATACCATGTGTGTAAAAATGTGCTATGGGTTTTTGGATGGCAAAGATTGCACTCCGGGGTGTGACCTGCTTCACCGGCATCCACTTCTCTCTAGAGAGTTTACATGCACTTATAGCCTAAAAGTCCTAGATCAGACAAACATGAGGGAAACTTGTCAAGAGTTGGGTTATGGATGATATGGATGTGATATTTGGATTTATCTCATTTTTCTAATCGATTTAGACATATTATTTGTCAAATTTTGATTTACGGATTTGTAGATATGAATTATTCAATATTAAATGGAAAAGGCAAATAAGTTAATTATTATTTGAATTCAAGAATATTTTAATTCAAGATTATTATTAATGATTCATTTTTTTATTTAAATAATTATTTGGATTCATAAAATAAAGGTGTGTGACATCATAGTCCATGGGTTAATAGGATTGATAGGATACTATTGTCAGTAAAGTATCTGTTGTTTCTAGGTAGCTCATAGGGAAAGAACTAAGAAGTTAAGCGTGCTGGGTCTGGAGTAGTCTGAGGATAGATAACCTGTGGGGAAGTATTAGTAGAAGCGAGTAATTAAGATTGGAATTAAGAATGCTTAGAGATAAATGTGTCTCTAGTGCGATTAAGTGGTTAAACAATTCAAAAAAAAATTGGGAAAAAAATTTTAAAAAAAAATTAAACAAAATTCTGCCAATTCATAGGCCAACGGCTTTGCTACGCTGACGGCTTTTCTACGCCGACGGCAGCTAGGCTACGCCGACGGCCACCGTCAGCCTACGCCGACGGTTTTCGGCCTTTCCCCGACGGCAGGGGGCCGTCGACGTCTTGGCTGTTTCCCGTAGTGTCTGCGCTAGGTGATTCACAAAACATTTTATTACCAGGTTCGACATTCGAGATTTGTACAAATCAAGGATCAACTATAGACGATACAATCAACCATCTGAACATAAGTAGCATACAAACATCCTATTACTAACTATATGAAAGACGAGCCGTTTCGCGAGTTGTGAGCGCTCGTGCTACTGTAGCTGCTACAGTGATGAACAGTACCCGTGGAATTTTTCTGAAAAAGCCCCTGTGTTTTACCAAAATTTGGAATCGGTCCTCCCTACATATAAACTGAACCCTAACCCAATTTTCCAAAAACTCAGGGACCTTACTGCAAAAACTCACACACATCTCGACCTCTCCTCCCCGTGCTCTCCTCTGTCCTCTGGCCGTAACCCTAGCCGTACGGCCGCCGCCGCGGCGCCGCCGTCTCGGCCTCCTCGCGACGAACCGAGGCCTCCTAGACCTTCGCCGTGCTTCCCTCTCCCTCCTGGTCGAGTCGTGCTTGCTGGGAAACCAGCAGCCCGACAAGTTTCGCCGTTCCCTTCCGCCTCTGTCCGCCGCCGGTGAGCTTGATTCCGGCCGTCCTCGACCTCGCCTCGATGATTCTACACTTCCACGAGCTCCAGGGTGAGTCCCCGGTCCTCCAGGACATCTTTTCCCTCTCCCTCTCGCTCTAGTTGCTCCGGCCGCCGTGCTCCTCTCGGCCGCCGCGCCGAGTGTCGCCGGAGCAACTCCGGTGACCATTTAGGGGCGGCGCCGCCACCTTCTGGTCTCCCGCGACCAGGCGCGTCCAACGCGCCCAGCGGCGTTTGCTCGCGCTCGCCCATGCGTCGCGTCCGTGCGCAGCAGGAGCTCAGCTCCATTGCTGATGTTATATGACGTCATCACTTCTGTTGTTTTTAATTACTTTTAATTTCTGAAAATTGTTTAAATTGTTTAAACTTTGAAAAATCATAACTTATTCATTTTAAATCAAAAAAATGATTTATATATCAAAATGATCAGAAAAATGATATCTTTTTAATAATGTCATTATCATGCATGTTTAAAATAATTACATTGGTGCCATTAGTCAAACACTATTAAACCCTAAATTTAAAATATGGGTATGTTTTTATAAACCCATTTAATTTGGCTATGCATCTGCTCCGGCCGCCGTGAGCTTGCTCCAACCGCCGCGTTTGGGTCTTGATCTATATATCTGCAACGGTTTATTGTTTCTTCTTGCTAGGTCTAGCGACGAGAAGTTGATTTCTATATCCATCTAATCCTCTGGCCTGCCTCCGATTGATTTGTCCAGCACATGATGGAGATGCAATCTCTGCCTTCTCAAAGCCTCTTCATCGTGTCCTATAAATTCTGCGCCTCCATGTCTCCATGGCATGAACGGAAGTAATTCAATAAAAGTACAAAGTTAGATTTCTGCAGTAATTTTCTGCAACGTTGGCACGAATTGGCTCTCAGGTCAGTGACACGGCAGCAATCTTCCTGCATCTGATCGCAAGTTATCAAGGCTCTCTTCTCACCATTTATTTTTTGCTTGATTTTGCACACGATGTGTCACTTCTCATGAACCAATTTGTGTTGCTGCAGTGGATCAACAACAAGTACGACATCATTCCGCTCTTGGTCCTCGGTTTATTTAATTTAATTTCCCATGAGTGATGTCTGATTGGTGTGATGGTATGTAAGCAAGTGGTACATCGAGTCGCATATATGAGATATGCAATTCTTGGTGGTGCTAATTTCTTGCCTCTCAATTAAAAACTACATAACGTTTTTTATATTTCTGTTTATATGGTTGACTAAAATCCTGAGAGGAATAGAACTTCGTCTTCTCTTTATGCTTGGTGTCTTCTAATATTTGGCAGATTATTCTCACATGAACATTTGATATTCTCACTGTTGGTCATCTAGCTTTCTTCTTAATTGTTTTGTAGCTCGGAGCTGATACAAGATGATGTTGCCCAGGGCACTATCCAATACTCATTTGTATTTCAGTCTTTCGTTTTTCATTTCTGCTGAAGAGATCCTTACTACCATGTATTTACAGACGCGCATTACCAAGTGAGTACTCCTTTTTGTTTGAGTCATTTCCTTCCCTTGACAAGATCTGCTTTACTTTTAGCCTGATGGCAAAGTGGAGATGTCATCTTAACATAGGATTCTGTTTTAGTTTAGGCTGATCATAGACTTCTCAATTAGGTTGTTTCATAAGCTTTACACGATTTTTTTATCAAATAAGCTTATTGCTTTTGTGCCTTCTTTTTAGAGATCGCCCATGCTATCTTAGGTCTAATTTTCTTTTTTTAGTGTTGTGATGATCAAACTTCATAAATCCTACGCCAGGATCTTTATCGGTTTTCATGAACCTACTGAAATGTCTATTTTCATCTTATGACAAAAAATATTGCTTCAATATAAATCACGAGCCTCTCGATTTAGTATGTGATCCCTCTAAATAAGCACTTCAAAGTTGTATTTGTATTCTGCTCTAGGATTTTGAATCCCTGCTCTGGTTTGCATGTGTTCAGATGGTTTGGTAGTCTTCTTTTGCTTGAGATGACTGTCTATTGTTGTTGTTCAAGGAATGCTGTTTGTTTACAATACTGCACATTTTAGTATGAATATGCAGAGAAAATAAGAAGTTTTTTTTACATCTGACAGTGATTTTGTAGAATATGTTCTACACTTCTACTACAGTTTTCCTTTGCCTGTTATTCTCTCTTTTCTAATTTTGGATGAAGGAACGTTGTGCTTTGCTCGAAAACTATGATGACACTATGTATACTAATAGTTGACTATTGCGTCATATTAACGAGAATTATCATACCGTTTTATCAATCAACTAGCGCTTCACCATGATAGTCGTTGGATTCAAAGTTTTATCACTCACACGCGTAAATCCTATTTGCTTTCCCTGGGCTACCAATTTCGTGGTTTATCTACTTATTTATTCATCATTATGCTTCCAGTAGCTAGCTGATGGGCTTTTTAGTAGAGTTCTACGCTTACGGCATGCGATTACACTGCCATTTTTAGTAGAGAAGGCTTATGAGCTCACAAGTATATGAATTACACTGCCTATTTTTTCTTGATTGCGTTCTAAAGAGCAAAAAATATGATATGCCTGTAACATTTCTGTTCTTCACTTCTACCATCTCCCTGAGCTGCAAATTTTATTTCGTGTTTCTCTTTCCATAATCGGATGAGGTAACAACTATATTCTCTCTACACCTTTCGTAGGTGTTGTCATGTAGATCAAAGAAAATAGGAAGGCAGTTGATACTCAACACAAAAAGTGCACTGGTCAGTTCTCACTATCAACTATTATTCATCTGTCATTGTAAGCCTTTGGCCAATTCCTTGAACTAAGCCCTTGGAAAGTGGTTTATGAGCTCCACTTAAAGAGTCACATTAAAAGGTTGTGGACATTTAATCTTCACGCCTTCTATTGTGATGATCATCAGATTGTGATCCCTCTAATTTGTTTCTATGGAATAGGATGAATGTCTACAACTTATCTCCGATTGGCAAGCTGGTTGTTCCTTTCTGATTCATACCTTTTATACTTTTATGTGTTTCAATATGGATTTCTTGGTTCCTACTAATTTACAAGTTATATTACTAAAAATTTAACTATCAGGGTGTAGGAGATTCTAGAAGCTCTTTTCGAGTGGGGAGAGACACCGACGCAAAATGAAAAGGTATATGCTGCTTACTACATCTAAACCATTTCTTTGCTGTTATTTTACTAGGATTATTGCTTTCTTATATGTTACCACAATTGGATGTCTGTCATTTGAAATTGGATTCAGATTAATGTCAGTTTTCCATCTACATAAACCACCTGGGTGATTATTTTCCAGAGGCGCTAGAGTTGTAGGTCATTGTTGTTTCGTAGATTGCCATTGGTTAAAAGGAACTATTCTCTTACATATATTTCTATGGTTTGACTGCTTATGAAGAACCAATAACTCTGGGTTTGGTAACGAGGACTACTTAATCTTCTCGATTCTAAACCATTCCTTTAGTATGCTTTGGACATCTGCAATACTTTAATAAAGCATTGTTTGCGAAATATTACGTTTTCCTGTAGGTCTGTTGTCGCCGATCGGCTATTATTACATTGTTTGCTATATATATGTGTGTGCTTTCCATAAAATTGTTTTCGCAGTACCATTTGTCCTTAACGTATACATAATTTCCCTCTGATTTGTCCTACTTAAATTTTCAAGGAAAAGGTTTTGCTGAGGCGCTCAGTTTAGGTACGCTTCACTTATTATGAGAGATGATTTTTTGTATCAGGAAATGGTACATTTTTAGATTACAAAGAAAAGAGCCATATTCGAGATCTCATCATACCGTAAGGTCACTTCTTTCCACAATCGTCGTCATCCCAAGGTCAGGGGAACCTTTTCTTAATTTGTATTCTTCATATCTCTACTTCTCCAGGCCAGGAACCACATTTACTTTCATGTATTTCCTTCCATTTATGGACATGAAGATCACAACTAATGCTCGAGACATACCGTCGAGGGGGCACATTGTTGCAATGCTGCATGACTAACCGAGGTGATCCCAAAAAGGTTGTTCATCTCCGGCAATTAATCTATTTAGATTCTTGCAGCCGCAGACATGCAGTATTCATAATTCAACATTATGACTGTGATTCATAATTGAATAGTTGTAGCCTGTGGCTGAATGTTGTAAGCTTTCAGTGTTCTCATTTCTAAGCTAATACAGTTTAGCACTGGAGGTGGAATGTTGGAACCAGATCTTGCTTTTCTAAAAGTTAATAAAGGTTGGAAAGTGTCAGTTTTCTTTCCTGCAGCCAGTTCGAGTTAGTTTGGTTTAAAACTAGCTGTAAAAGAGAGTGGCCTAAATCTGCAGTATGGAAGTGAAACTGCTATTTTGCTTCCCGTTTGATCCACATATCTTCGCTTAATTGTGCTGGTTTCTTATTATTAATTTTCATTTTCTTCTCATAGTAATCGTTCAAACAAACTCAGAGATTTTACATCCCTTAATTGTGCTGTTAGTGGAGCATTACATGTTCATGTATACCAAATTGCATATTTTTAATAGAATCAACACATTTCGTGTATACATTTTACATATTTAAATACAGATTATAATGGTTATTGTCAGGCTGCAGCCTCTGTCCACAGAAGATGAATCGTATCCAATCTTTACTGATGTCGATATGCTCATCGGACTGAGGACACTGATGCTACAAGATTGATCCTCCACTAGCCAACAATCAACTTTCTCTGATCTTATGTGACAGCCCAAGAAAGTTACTTAATCTCTCTTGCTATAATATAGGTAGCATCTAATGTTTTGTGAGCACAACTTGGCTATAATATTGATGAGGCCAGTCTGAAGATGATGCTTTCCACTGCTGTCTTCTTTTTGCATGCATGTTTGCCAGTTCAACTAATTAGTATTTGTAAAAATACTTATTGTGGAAGAGGACTGATCTTCATGTAATCCTCTGTAAACCTTCCTATTTGTATCTATAATCCACCGCATATATACCTAATTACTTATCTACAAACAACCTATATGCACACAAAAATACACATTCGTTTACCTGATATAAAATACGGACTGACCTTTATGTTTACCTGATATAAAATACGGACTGACCTTTATGTAATCCTCTGTAAACCTTCCTATGCAATTACTTCATGCACCATGTCTTTCGTTCATCACATTATCTTTCATTTCTAACAAATCATCCAAAGCAAGTTTCTTTATATCTACAATCCACCGCATATATACCAAATTACTTAGCTACAGACAACCTATATGCACGCAAAAAAACACATTGTAAAATACAATAACAACAACAAGGTACCACCAATAAAAAATTAAAAACTAACAAAAGCGCGGCGTGACGCCGCGCGAAATTCCACTAGTAGTCTACTAGTTTGCGGCCAACCAGCCCAGCTGAAGGTATTCTAAGCTACCATCAACTACGGTTCTGGAAGCAATAAGCTCCCTCTGATCTGACGAGACAAGGCAAGACCAAAGCTGAATCCAATGTTGCCAAATGAATAACCTGCAAAAAAAAAAATCAAGCTCCACTTCTGTTAAAAATGTCAAGCTCCAATTTCACCTATATAGATTCTACCTTTTGATTTTTTATCAATTTCATTCACATATTGGTCATGTTGGCCGGTGGAGGAAGGTTAAAAGTAAAATGCACAATGAGCAATACAAGACGAGCAAAAAGACATGAGAGAAACAAATACTCATGGTATCCTAAAAACGATAATCAAAAGTCTCACAAATAAATGGAAATGGATAGCACAAACAAATCTACCAATCCCCAACATCTCCCATGCCCATGGGGACTTACTCACACACGAAGAAATAATCATAAACTACTCCCTCCGTTCTAATTTAATTGACGTGCTATCCACCATATGTGGATGTATGTAGATATGTTACATGTATAGATACATCCACATGTGGTGAATAACAAGTCAATTAAATTGGAACGGAGGGAGTAGATGGTAATATGAATAGGGTTTATCTCAATATTACCTTAGGGTTCCACAATATTTGGAGATCAACCAAAATAATATCACAAGTTCAATCTAATGTAGAGTTTTACAACCCCAAACGTACAAGGATGAATATCTCTATTTCTTTCTCTTTTTTCTCTCTCTAAGTGGGAGTGATGATGGTGGAGTGATGGATTTTAGAGAAGGCGACGGAGGAGCGGATCTGGCAGATAGTTCTCCGCTCCGGATATCTTCTTATTAGGTTGTGGTTTGATTCATGGGTGCTCTGAATGTTTTCTGCCCGCCTCCCGATCATGAGAGTTGTTCCTTTTGGCGAGACGGAGGCGGCAGCACAGAGTACGGCAGCATGATACGGTCGTGGCCGACCATACCGGTGGTCATTAAACTCCCCCAGCGTGCAGATTGATTTGCTTCCAATTAAGGAATGACTTGTTTTGCTCCATATCCCTGATTACGAATTCATTTCCTTTCCAAAGTGTGTAATTCTTGAAAGTCATGTAAAAAAATAAAAGTTTTTGATACCTAGGGTAGTTTGGTCAGCGTAAAAGAAAATGTTGGTGAAACTCAAAGCAAAATCAATGAAAAGCATCTCGAGAAAAAGTATGAGAATTGGAATTGTTATTTCCTCTCTTACTAATGACGAATCCCATTGACGTTCTCACGGCCTGTCGATCGTTCTCATTTTACTCCATGTTCACAACTTAGTGCCATACTATGTCCTCTAAGCATGTAACTCCATGACACAATGGCCATTGCACCGACATCCACCTTATGCACCAAGTGCTTCCTACTCATAGAGTTTAGTTTGTGTGTGTGTGGGGGGGGGGGGGGGGGGTATTGGAATCATTATTGTCCTGTACTCCGCGCAATAGCAATAAAGATACAAATACATGGACATTCGAACTCTCTCTCTCTCCCTCTCTCTCTCTCTCTCACACACACGCACACACACACCACCCACCCACCCACACACACACGCACGCACGCACGCACACACGCACGCTAAGAGCACAAAGCATTCAACAAAATTCCGAATTTAATGCATAAATAGAGAGATATATATACAGGTATTTATGATGGTCTGCCGATATTACGTATATCAATAAGGAATACATATACTTGCACATGTCCGGCTAAAGATAATACATAGTAATAATGTTATGTATGTTTTGGTATCACATAATCTCACTCCCGTGCTATGGTAACCACTTGCTTGCCGATGCTGCGCCCAGAGAAGAGCCCGATGAGCGCAGCCGGTACCTTCTCGATTCCTCGGCTACATCCTCAATGAAGGTAATCTTACCTTCCTTGAGGTAGCTCAGCATCTCCTCCTCGAACTTTCTATAGGTGCTAAAGTAGTCCAGGACTAGGAATCCTTCCATTCGGATGCGCTTGGCGACAAGGCAGAAGAGGTTGGTTGTGCCGTCCGGCTTCTCTAGGTTGTACTGTGAGATCATTCCGCACATGGTGATCCGCCCTTTCATCCGCATGTTGAGCAGCACTGCATCCAGCATCGCGCCACCCACGTTCTCAAAGTAGATGTCGATGCCGAGTGGAAAGCACCTAAGAGGAAGTATCACAATGGATAGAACTATGAGTCAACTCTCTTTTTTAACTATCTGTAACTCGAAAGTTTGTAGGAAAAAGGATCTTTCATACCTCTTTAGCGCGACATTGAGGTCGGGTTCCTTCTTGTAGTTGAAAGCATCGTCAAAGCCCAACTTGGTTTTCAGGAGGTTGACCTGAGGTTACCATAAAGACAAGAGGAATTTTCTCATATTTTCACTGGGCAAAGTGGGACTAATTCCTTATAATCCGGCACCCTTGTCATAATTTTAAGCTTAGAACAATGTCTGGAAGAGAAAGTTGTGCTAAATTTGGTTGCTGGTAGTTTCCTGGCTTTAGAAGGTAGGTTGACTCTACATATGGTAATTGTATGATCAATGTTCACATGCTTTCATGTTTTAGAGTCCATAAAAGGCTGATTAAGATAATTGAATCTTTAGAGTAGGTTGCTTTGGCAAGATGGCAAGGATGTGAGGAAATACCACCTTGTCAATTGGGTTAATATTACCTTAAAATGTGGATATCACACAAATTAGGATTATATCTTGCTTTTGTTGTTAATGTAATGATTGATACTATAGTTAGCTTTGTAGTCACAGAGTGTTTTGTCTTCTAACCATATGTTAAATGATGAAACCCTTATAAAGGCAACTAAACTAATTTAATTTGTAGTGTGGAGTATAATATTGGTCCATGTTTGAAAAATTCTGAATATCGTCGATCAATTCATCATTAATTTTCCCAGTGGAAACCCTTGATAGTGATAGAGAACATAAGGGAAATGATAATAGAAAAAAAACCTTCTCGTCAGAACCAGCACTGCCAACCACATAGCAGCCTGTGATCTTGGCTAGCTGTCCAACGAGCTGCCCAACAGCGCCTGACGCAGCTGACACGAAAACGTAGTCGCCTTTCTTAGGTTTTGACACGTCAAAAAATCCAGCATATGCAGTGGCTCCAGCCAAGCCTGCAATACGAACGTTCTTGCAAGTTATTAAGAATGAAAAAATAACATTTTACCGGTTGTTAAACATGGCTAGAGGAAACTCGCATGTAAACAATAGAGGACACCAACCTTATGCCTGACGAAGAAATGATGAGGTTAATTCTTATTTATTTGCTAGAGTGATTTATGCAAACATTTATGTTTTTGCTATGAAAAATCTGTAATACAAATATCATTTTGAAGTGTACGAGTTTCAGAACTTTAGCATAGATTTCTAATTGATTAGAGTTGCAGTTTTCTATAGGTCCGAAACTTGGGGAAAATCTATTCATACATTCATTTTTCATTAATTTTCGATGTAAATGAAGTCCACTGATTAAAGAGAAATGAAGTGAAATTTTGATATTCCAGTTTCTCACACTGATAAAAATATAGCGAGAAAAATGTAAGTCACTCGTTTGATGTCAAGGCGTTATCACCACTACACATAACGTACTACAAAAAATTGCCACCACCAGGCAACGTAACTTTTGTGCGTTAACTGACATTATTTATTGTGCAATGATACGAGCTACTACTTTTTTTTTGAGGGTTATACGAGCTACTACTTGGAGCCTTGTACACAAAATTGGCTAACGGGCCCGCCCAGGCACATTACGGCCCGTCATGGTGCTAAACGGGTTGGCCCGGGCACTGTCATGTGGTGGCCCGTTTACTAGTCGGGCAGTGCCGTGTCGGTCTTGGGGCCTCACCACAAGACCCAAGCATTCGATTCTGGCCTGTCTGGACCAATTTTATCATATTTATGTGCTAATTTTGGTCTGTTGGGCCTATTTTTTCAGGAAAAATATATAATGTTTTAATAAAATGTTAAACAGGCCATGCCGGCCATCCCACGCGCCTGGCCTCGAGGCCCACACATGGCCCAGGCGTGCCCCGGGCCAGGCATGCGTGCTAACAAACCGGCCCACTGACACAGGCCCAGGTGGCCAGGTCTTTACATTTAATGTTTAATATAGTGTCCGCTCGTAGTATATCTCATACTTTTGGATCCTGGACAGGGGCCTTGACTTGTCGTTTAGTTGTCTAAGAGTTGTACACTGGGTTTTTTGTAATGAATATTGTTTTTAATAATAATGTATCTAATCATTTATATTTGAAAAACACTTCGGAGCCAAAAGTTAGTCAGGTGTATTTATCACTTGTCAAAGACTAAAGTCCTTTCCACACTCGTTTACAGCCAAGTGTCTGATATTTTTTAATCTCTCACTTCCAGCCGTTATGCTTATGCCATGGCATGAACTCCTTCTACAACCTCATCTAACTAGATATGCCGATCTCTCCTATTTTATCTACCCTCTCCCTTCAAATACTACAAATCCATATCTCGAGGCATGCGTTTGTTGGACTATCTAGTTAGGAGAAGACGAAGTCCAACGAGCGCGGAGATGTCGCCCAAGACTTTGAGGAAGACTAGACATAGAGATATTTTATGTAATTTTGAAAACGGAATTCAACTTTTTACCCCTTATTTTAATTTTGTGACAATGTGTATCCAATTTTATTTTTGTGTGCCACATTTTATTTTGAAAACTTGAGACGTGTGTCAAGTTTTTATGCATTCACCATTTCCCCCGATTCTAACTAGCATCAAGCCACACTTGTTAGGCTAGCGTCACTAGTGGAAACCCCCCTCTTGTCCCGGGTTGGGAACCCCTAATGTACCGGATTGCCATCCGGTACATGGCAACCGGGACTAGAGCCTCCCCCCTCTTGTCCGGGGTGGGTTACGACCCGGGACAAGAGCCCTCCACGCGGGGGCAGCGCATGCGCATGTGAGAGGAGCTCTAGTCCCGGGTTGTAATACCACCCGGGACTAGAGATGCTTCCACGTGGCGGCCTGTGACTTTTTTCGTTCCGATTGTTGTATATTACGAATAATTTGCAAAAAATACGGTTAATTATCTGTAAATCAGAAAAAAACATATAACATATCAAAATGTTCGTAAGAGCAAGCTTTATGAGATAGTCGGGAAATCGGAAGTCGGAACGGAAAGTCGTGAAGACGGGAAAGTATTCGATTATTCGATTACAAATAAAGATCCCATATATAAGAGAGACTAGAACCGTCAACTATTCGATTACATGGAGATCATCAAGCTAGCCACTACTAGAGCCCGTCATCTATCTTGATTCGGCGCCATTGTATTTTCCCTTCGGATCTAAGACATAGTTCATCAAAAAGCCCGCAATTTCCTCGCTAATTGCTCGAAAGCGGTCCTTTAGTTTCACGTTCCTCCGTTTTCGATCCATCTATAAAAGAAGGGAGATTAATATGAATATCAATCATCATAACAGAAATTATGAATGACACTCAACACAAATGATGGTTATAAAATGAAATTGTGAATTTATTTGTTCACTTACTTCGATAAATGTGTCTCGGTTCCGCTCAGAGACTATCTTGCGAATCCACTCGCAGACGTAGTATCCACACAAATTGGTTCCTTGTGGCTGCCTATCCAACCACTACACGAGAATAGATTTCAATCAAATAATAATCAAGCATCACGATGGTATTGAAATTTTAATTGAAAGGGATGCGCGAACACCTAGCTCATACTACTTACTCTGGGGTATTTATAAGTAAGGTTCTCCGGAAAGTCACCTTTTGTAGTCTTTCGGAAAAGTTCCCAAACCCTGCCCAGCAAACAATTGAATAAATGAGTTATTAATTAGTTACTTCATATCTCAGGAAAGAGACCGATGTAATAAGATAAAGATTGAAATTACCGTGCGAGCACTCCTTGGATAAATTCGTGCCTCTCTTTGGGCCAGTTCAATGAGTCCATAATATCAATTTCTGCTGTATCGACTCGAATGACTAACAGAATGTAATGGTCGCTGCGCACGTTTATATATGTCAGTAACTAATCAGTTACACTTAACATCAAGTAAGCAAAAATTAACCAATGTGTACAAGACAGTAATACTCTTACCTGAAATGGTAAGGAAACAATATCTGCCCTTTATAATGTTGTTCTCGGAGGGCCCTAAACAAGTTGTCCACCGTATCGTCGTGCTTTAATGTAAACATTTTCTGATTAACTAGGCTTGGGTCGACGAACCCAATCTCAAACGACCCCTTTCTGTCACATTCATCGCTCTTCATTCTGCATAATACCGTAGTGAGCATAATTAGAACAGGCAATGACCGAGCTAAGCTATAGACTTACAATGTTAATGAGATTACAAAAAATAAATGGATTGAATCACTTACAGACAATAGGTACTGAGGATGCTCAAGTCGAGGGCGTCAAGCTGGTATAACTGATAGAGTTCTTCAAGTGGAATAGTTAACTCGCTTGTAATACCGCTGAAATGTTCACTTGTAACTCTCACAATGATCATTTCTCGACCTAGCAAAACGACCTCCTTGTACCACTTATGCAGTCTTGTCATTTGTGTTGGTAGAACCTTGAGCTCATCAGGTGACACTAGATCCTTCCCGTATACCCAGGGCCATTTAGCAGGTTCAAATGTAGAGGAGAGGAGATTTTCGTTGTCCAGTTGAGAAACTGAAATACCAGCATCTGCAGCAAATTGCGCGCGGTGAGCGGGATCCTTCTCAAGCCCAGAGTCCTCATCAGTGGTCACCTTGAGCGGGGGGATGGACTGATTTGACTGTTGTCCTAGCTGGGCAACATCTCTTCTCCTTTTCCCGCTGGTTTCAGCAACTTTCCTCATTTGACGTACATAGTCATCTGGCCTATTCATCGAAATCTGCGATGGCGTAGTAAGAAAATCGACAGCCCAATTTATTTGCTCTTCCGCATACGTTTCCTTTGGCAGGGGTTTTCTTTTCTCCTTAGATTCTGCAGCCTGTCTTCTCGCCTCTGTTTGTAGCCAAATGCTGGCTACCTCTTTAGAACACGGAGGTTCGTCGTAAGGTCTCGGGGGAGGAACTTTCGGTACTTTTGGGAGGGGCTCAAGTCGGTGTTTGGGTGATCGGAAACCTTTAGCCTTCATACCCTTTCGACCTTTAGCCTTTATGGGCGGTGGAGACGGCTCAGGAGATGGCTCAGGAGACGGCTCAGGAGTCGGCTGAGGAGTCGGCTGATGCAGCGACTGACGCGGCGACGGAGATCGAGATGGACTCGTGCCATGGTGGTCGTCGTAAGTGTCATCATGTCGACTCAGAGAAGGCGATGGTGGCCTTGGCGGTGTCCAGCCTGGAAACTTGATCAATTTCTTGGGCCATAGAATGAGTCCACCCTGGACATCTCCCAGTTTCCTCTCATCATCCTCTCCAGGGAAATGAAGTTCGAGTGATTCATATCCGGGTTCAACGTGATCCACGCCGACACGAGCATAGCCAGCTGGAATCTCATTGTCACGATACAATGCTGTAGATTCACAAGTTAAAGCATAGCCGACCGCCGCCTTCAGGGATATGTTTCTCACTGCCTCATGTAGCTCACAAGTTTTCTTCTTAGTGATAAAATCCACGGGGTATGTCACGCTGACCGGTGTCGTGGAAGCCACGCTGCTTTTCCGTTGAGACGGACCACCTTGCTCACTATCTTGCAGGTGCAGCTGATGAGTTGCCCCTTGACTAGCTCGCTCGCGCCGCAGTTCTTCTAGTTGCTTTTCCACTCTGCTCAACCGGTCGTTTTGCTCCTGTTCCTTCCTCCTCTTTGCTCTTTCTCGGCTTCTATAAGAGTCACGGTCCTCGGGAAACCCTTCAAGCCACGTCATAGCTCCCCTGCCTTTAACAGTTCCTCCTTTCTCTTTAGTACCGAGGGCCTTCCACAGCACGTCGCGTTCTCTGTCGGGAAAAAACCTTCCCTCACGAGCATCTGTTATTGCATTCAGAATTGTTTGCCGGGGTATAGGAGTTTCTTTCGTTTCATCAACCACTACATCACCTGATGCGTCATACTCCGCCCCATGAGCAAGCATCCAATTTCTGACCCTACGGGGCCAATAATCTGTAACTGGAGTGATCCCTTCTTTGCGCAGATTGGCCTCAATCTTTGCCCACTTAGGCTCGGCAGCTCTGTAGCCACCTCCACCCAACTTATGGTTATATATCTTCTTCGACGCATTCAACTTATTCTGTGCCGATCTTTTCTTGGCTAGTTGTGTCTCCTTGTAATCCAGAAATGCCTCCCAGTGAGCCCGCTGCCTCTCTAGTGTTCCAGTGAAATCTGGGATTTTCTTATTGTCGACCCACTCAAGGTATATTCTGTTCTTCCATTTATTGAATGCTGAAGCCATCTTCTTCAGAGCCCAATGCTTGACTTTGTCCCTCATGGCTGTTGTCCTTTCGGGAGTATCCAGCTCCGGCAGACTGAAAAATCTCATGAGCTTGGCCCAACATACATCTTTGTTTCTGTCGGTGACATAATAATTGCCGTCTATGCCTTTTATCTGATTCCATTCCGAAAGGCTGATCGGGACATTGTCCCTAACAACAACTCCGCATTGATGCACAAACTTATTGCGGACGTTCCCAATCGGTTGGCCTTCTGCATCGACAAACTCAATTCTGAAATGATCTTTCCCGTATACCAACCCTTTGGCATGGCCTCGTTTAGTAGTTTCTTCTTTCGATGTGGAGGAGGTCTAAAAAGAAGAAACTTTTGTTAATATATATACAAATAAATTTTTACATCTGATCAAATAGAGACTTAATTAATATACCACGCCGGACTGCGGGGGTTCACCAACTATTCTAGTTTGCCCTTGGTCGCTTCGTTCCACCTCCACTCCCTCACCGGAATCGTTCAAGAACTCGGAGCCATCTAAATCTCCTCCAATGTGTTCATCACCGGGTTGCCGGATAAAGTCCATTATCGCATCTTCCCCTTCTCTGAATTGGAAGAGAGGAACATCTCCATCGGCCATTGATTAACTATTACAAAAGAAAATAAAACAAATGATAGCATTAGCACAATAATTCATCGTAGGGAACTTTCCGACTTCCCGACTTCCCGGTTTTCCCGACTACACGACTTCCCGACTACACGACTTCCCGACTTCCCACTACACGACTACCCGACTACCCGACTACGACTTCCCGGCTACACGACTACCGGTTTTCCGACTACCGACTACGACTCCCGGCTGAACGACTACCCGACTACACGACTCACCGACTACACGACTTCCCGACTTCCCGACTACACGACTACGCGACTTCCGACATCCCGACTACCCGACTACACGACTACCGACTTTCCGACTACACGACTACCCGACTTCCCGACTACACGACTACCCGACTACCCGACTCAACGACTTATTAACTCAACGAATTTCCGACTACACTAAAATATTTCTACACTTAGCAAAATCTACTACACTTAACAACAAAAAACAGTACACTAACTTAGCAAAATACTACACTTACTTAAGTATACTATACACTTAACAACACTTAAGAAAATATACTACACTTAACAACAAAAAACTAACCTAGCTAATTAAAATATGAAACTAAAAACTAAACTCAAAACTAACCTAGCTATCAACACTAACCTAGTATACTAATTAAGGAAAACAGTACACTAAGCTAATTAGCTATTATTAGGAAAAACAGTATACTAAAAACTTAGAAAAATTAGGAAAAAAACTTAGAAAAAAAACTCACCGGCCGGTGAGGCAGGGGGCGGCGCCGGCGAGGAGAGGAGGAGGAGGCGCGGCCGGCGGCGGGGCAGGGGGCGGCGACGGCGACGAGAGGAGGAGGAGGCGCGGCCGGCGGCGGGGCAGGGGCGGCGACGGCGACGAGGGGAGGCAGGGGGCGCGGAGGAGGAGGAGGAGGAGGAGGAGGAGGCGCGGCCGGCGGCGGGGCAGGGGGCGGCGCCGGCGAGGAGAGGAGGAGGAGGCGCGGCCGGCGGCGGGGCAGGGGGCGGCGACGGCGACGAGAGGAGGCAGGGGGCGCGGAGGAGAGGAGGAGGAGGCGCGGCCGGCGGCGGGGCAGGGGGCGGCGCCGGCGAGGAGAGGAGGAGGAGGCGCGGCCGGCGGCGGGGCAGGGGGCGGCGACGGCGACGAGTGGAGGAGCAGGCGCGGCCGGCGGCGTGTGTGGGAGTTGCTCCCGGGTCGAGCAACGACCCGGAGCTTTATACCAAAAGCTCTTGTCCCGGGTGGAGGCTAGGCCCGGGACTAGAGTGCACCCTTTTGTCCCGGGTCTTTCCACGACCCGGGACCAAAAGGTAATATTTTCCTGTTGAAGCCCAAATGTTCAAAATTTAGCGCGCAAATTTTTGAAAGTTCATTTTAATATGAATTTGAATAGCTTCTGCATACTTTCGAATCTGACAAAAAATTCAACATGAAAAGTTTTTGAATTTGCAAAACTAATCCAATGCAATTTTCTGTTTTGTAAAATAATTATTCTAACTATTCAAACTATTAACCATTTTGCCATTTTCAATTTAAAATTGCACAACCTAGATTTGGGTGGGGTTCCGACGCTCCGGGGCCCCGCTTCGGCGAAACCCTAAATCCGCTGGAAAAACCCATCTGGTTCGCCCGAAAGGGGAGTTTTCACCTCTAAGTGCAGAAACTCACTACAGAGAAAGTGAAGCCGGTGCAGCCTTGCCGAAAACATACAACTAGAGATCTACGTTACAACTTCACTAGTTCTAAATACTGGATAGAACAAATTAAGGTACAACTTCAAATGAGTACCATGCCTACCTTCGACTGGGTTTTATAGAACTACCGGTGGCGGCATTTGGAAACACACCGACTACCGCCCGACTTGGGACGCCTTCTTCATCAATCGGCGTGAGAGGGCGCTCGCCAGGTACGAGGAGAACGACCCGCCTCCTTCGAACTTCAACGAGGCCGGCCGTCGGCTGTGGTGGGCCGGTCGGACACTCCAGAGAGTCATGGACTACATCATGGCCGGCGATAACCCCCGCCTTAGCTACCCTCAGTTTCAGTCCAGGCGAGCGCCGCGGACGACAGCGACGACGACAGCGGCGACTACGACGACTACGAGGACGAGTATTATAGGCCTAGGCAGGAGTATGACTAACCTGAGAAACATCATTTGTTAGGACAAATGGTTCATCTATGTACCCAAGATTGTTGTCATTCCCTAATGCTGGTCTAGCTACGACGACGATCGTGTAAAATGTATTCTTTATCTCTGCATTTCCAACTAATGATATTTAGCTTCTGAATAAGTAATCTGGTAGAATATATGAGTGAGTAACCAGGGAAACAAAACACACGGTTTCCCCTAACCTGGGAATCTGAATGCTTTGTATTCGGTCAATGAACTGGAGTATTTTGTAGATAGAACAAAACACACGGTTTCCCCTAACCTGGGAATCTGAATGCTTTGTATTCGGTCAATGAACTGGAGTATTTTGTAGATAGAACAAAACACAAGGTTTCACCGTCATACAGCCCCACGGTGGCTCGTGAGTGCCTGCATATCAAATGCACCGTAGGGCTGCATGACGTGAATCCGAATGCTTTGATTACAAGGAGTAGACACAGAGTGTCGAACATGTCCAGGAGGGGGCTTACAAGTGCTCGAAAGACATCTCTGATGATCTACAACCGTCCGGCAAAACGTCCCTGATGATCTGCAACCGTTTGGAACGGTCGCAGATCATCAGAGACGTCTTGCCGCTGGTTGCCCAAAGATGCCTCTCCGAGTGACGCTGGAATGTTTTGTGTGAGTGAGTAACCTGTCTGAGGAGTGGCCAATTTATAGGCAACGTTATATTAGCTCTCGTACCGGATGGTGCCACCACCCGGGACTAAAGGGAATCCCACCAATAAGGAAGAAGCACACTGATCGTGTGTTTCTTTCGAGCGCTTGTGAGCCGTTGGATCAGGGGTGTGTTTCTTTTGAAGGCTTGTGAGCTGTTGGATATCACGTTGTGAGCCACCACCCGGGACTAAAGGGAATCCCACCAATAAGGAAGAAGCACACGGATCGTGTGTTTCTTTCGAGCGCTTCTGAGCCGTTCGTTCAGCGGTGTGTTTCTTTCGAGCGATGCTGACCCGTTGGATCAGGTGTCACCAACCGGGACTAAAGAAGCACACGGACCCTATATATAGCATCCATCGATCGTTTCCTTTTTTAGTCTTCACTTTTTTGTTTCGTTCTTTTCCTTTTTTAGTCTTCACTTTTTTTGGTTTCGTTCTTTCCTTTTTTAGTTTTGCTTATATAAAGCCCATGGGGGGAGACCTGAGTCTGCCCCTAGCTACGACAACGTGTCCGCGCCGCTCGACGCCCTCCTCCGCACCCGGCGCCGCCCCTTCCTGTCGTGTCCTCCGCCGGCCCCCCATTCCAAGGCACGTTGCCCTCTCTCTCTGATCCCCTCCTCCCCTACGTAGGTTGCATGCACCTTAGGTGTTTGATCAAATTCCCCACTATTGTTTTCAGATCTCGGGCATATACGTCGGCGATGGCCGCGGCCGGACACCCGTTGGACAATAACGTCCATGTGCGGGATTGGGCTCCGCCGGGCTGGCACTGGGAGTTATCTTCCGGAACGCGTAGCTTGGTGAGAAATCCGGGCGAAGTCGCTGACCCGGATCTTGTTTGGTGGAGGTCGCATGGGCCAGGGAGCTTCCAGAGGGAGCCGGCCCCCGAGGAGGAGGTACGTCGCCGTATAAGTGAGGAGGATGCGCACGTCCGTCGCTACATGCATCTGTTGGATACGATGTATATTAATACATGGCAGGTAATGCGAAGGAATCCTTATGATGTGAGTATTGACCTGTGATGGTTCCTACTCTGTGGGTGACGAGCGCTCCCCGTGATGCACCCCGCGGCTTAGGACGAGGCAGAAGTTAGTTAAATAAAAATGGCATGTACTCCAGCTGTAACGGGATTAAATAAAGATGTAAGCGTCTGTGATACTTTTTGCATATTAATTTGATCAATGTTGCTTTTGTAAACTGAGGAAAATAATGTTTCCTACTTTGAATTATTCTGCAATACAAAGGCTGTTTTATATTTGATCTCTTTCGGTGTGAATTCGTCCTGTTGGCCTGTCTTCGATCGATCTCGACAGTTTTTCGTAAAAAAATAAATAGAGTGAAAAAACACTCAAAAAGATATATCCTACAAAGATATATCAAATTTAAACAATATTAGTTAATGCATTTTAAATTGAAAATGGCAAAATGGTTAATAATTTGAATAGTTAGAATAATTATTTTAGAAAACAGAAAATTGCTATCCACGGCGGTGAGGCCTGTCCGCATTCCTCTCTTGCCCACGGCGCCGGCGCGCATCCTCACATCTCTGACGGTTTTTGCAGCCTGCTCTCTCTTCCCGCCGGCGGCCCGGAACGCCCCAACGACGCCCTCGTGGAGGTCCTCTCGCGCCTCCCAGTGAAATAAATGGAGATAAACTTGAGCTAGAGAGAGGAAACAATGGAGCAAATGAAGATGAACTCGAGCTGAAATTTCCCTCCGCTTGTGAGCCGTTGGATCAGGGTGTGTTTCTTTCGAGCGCTTCTGAGCCGTTGGATCAGCCGTTGGATTAGCTCTAGTACCGGATGGTGCCACCACCCGGGACTAAAGGGAATCCCACCAATAAGGAAGAAGCACACGGATCGTGTGTTTCCTTCGTGCGATTCTGAGCCGTTGGATCAGCGGTGTGTTTCTTACATTTCCTTACAATTTTTTTGAATAATTTTTTTAATAAGACGGACGGTCAAATGTAATATCACAAAATCCAGAACAACTTACAATTTGGAACGGAGCGAATACTCAATTATGAGCAGAAAAAATTTCTCAAGGCAAATCAACAGATGACCATGCCCTCGGTAATGCAAATGGGAACACACCCCCCGCGCGCGCGAACCATCTGAAATTCCAAATTGGGAACGCGGGAACACATGGTCTGACGGTTCCAAATAAAGTGCTTGTTCTTCTCCCCTGCTCGGTCTTATCCGGTCTTTCCTTCCGATCCATTTCACATCACATGGAGTCTGTCGCCGCCGCAGCCGGCCGGCGCGGCCGTCGCCCGTCGACTCGGGCTTTCCCCAGCGGCCGGTAAGCATACCCTGCCGTCTCCCCTGTCCGCATTCCTCTCTTGCCCACGGCGCCGGCGCGCGCATCCTCACATCTCTGACGGTTTTTGCAGCCTGCTCTCTCTTTCCGCCGGCGGCCCGGAACGCCCCAACGACGCCCTCGTGGAGGTCCTCTCGCGCCTCCCAGTGAAATAAATGGAGATAAACTTGAGCTAGAGAGAGGAAACAATGGAGCAAATAAAGATGAACTCGAGCTGAAAAATGGAGGGGCTGCTCTTGGTGTGGAAGGTGATGCACGGAGGGAAATGGTCCCGGGTGATAACACGACCCGGGACAAAAGCTCCAACCTCTTGTCCCGGGTTGTGCCACGACCCGGGACAAGAGGTCCACGCCCTGGGCGCCCTGCCAACGCACCTCTTGTCCCGGGTCGTGGCACCACCCGGGACAAAAGCTCCCTCCCCACCCGGGACTAGTGCCATTTTTTTGACCCGGGACAAGTGCACCCCTCTAGTCTCGGGTCTTAAGCCACCCGGGACTAGAGGCAAAATCGGCCTTGGTCTAAAGCTCTTGTTTCCACTAGTGCGTGGACGCCGATTCAGACACCAAGTAGGATGCACGATAGTTTTGCATTCTCTACAAACCCAGTCAACCTGATTCGCTAACAAGCCCGGCCTGCGTCACGAGCCGGTGCTCTCTTAGCCTCGCTAAATAGATACCAATCCCCTATCTACTAGGTCTGACGGGACCTAGGGAGGAGGTGTCGCTAAGACAAGGGTGGACCGCTAGCTGGTGTGCTCAGTCGGGGGAATGGGTGACAATCTGTCCAGACTGCTTGGCTAGTGTGGAAGCTGAGTCAAACATCAAGTAAACACACTCGACCTGATCACTAGCCGATCCCCACTTAGCCTCGTTGAATCGGTACCAATCGATCGTATCCCCCATTTATCTTTATTCCATATCTTGCTTGGACCTAAATATTGTTAGGACTTTGGAAGAGGCAACAGTGGGGAGCGACGACGAATCGAAACCTAGGCTAAGGGGCGGCTAAGTCATGTGTGTGCTTACAGCGGGTGTTGTCATGTGGGTTAACAGTCCGGTGTAATGGATTCGAGGAAAACGCCCAACTCAAATATGTTGCGATCTTACTAAACGTCCATGTTGGCTTGACATACGGGATAGACTGTCACAATTACGGAAATTGTTAAACCTGGTAAAATTTTAACACCTTGTCACAACTATGTGGCTCACAAAATTAAACAGGAAAACACAATAAAAAAACACAAATATGGGTAAAAGGCTTTGATTCTTCGTGCTTCTCTCCTTGCACTAGTAGAAAAACCATCTTTGGTCCAGGGCCGCCCAGCCATTAGCCCCGGTTCAGGTAAAAACCGGGACCAGTGCCTGGCACTGGTCCCGGTTCGAGTTGCCACGGCCCCGTGGACCATTGGTCCCGGTTCGGTTGGGGGTATTGGTCCGGTTCTTGGCACGAACCGGGACCAAAGCTCCAGAGCCAGACACGTGGCATGCGGCGGAGCTTTGGTCCCGGTTCGTGCCAAGAACCGGGACCAATACCTCTCCCTGCCTATAAATAACCCCACCCCCTTCTCTCCTCTAATTTTTTTCTCTTGGATTGGTGGGAAGTGGGTGCTATTTTTTTTCCTTTGCCACGCACAAGATGTGTTCGATGAAATGCCCGACCCACACTTAAGTTCACACAAAATGATATCCTCGGCCGAGGTTAGCAACTTTATCCTTTTCGTCTGTAATTGATACAGAAATATTGCACGTGTCGATGTACGGTGGTCATTTCACTATTCAAGATGTTATTGTAATGGTATTTGATAAACTTAATTATATATATGCAGATGGATGCACGGATGCGATGGATGTACGGCGAACGACGCAGTTCCGAGTTTATTGCAGGCCTGCATAAATTTCTCGATTTGGCTGAGGCAAACAAAGTGAATAATTTTATGACTTGTCCATGTGAGAAGTGTCGGAACGTCAGGGAGTACTCTGACCCGAGAACCATTCAAGACCACGTGATTCGGAAAGGTTTCATGCCCAGCTATAATTGTTGGACCAAGCACGGAGAAAGAGGGGTTAGGATGGAAGACAATGAAGAAGAGGAGGATGATGACAACTATCCTATGTTCCCTGAGGAATACGGTGATACTGTTATGGAAGACGTTGAAGAAGAAAGAGGTGAACATCGGGCATCAGATGAGCCCGCTGATGGTCTTGGTGGGGTCATTTCTGATGCAAAGCGAGAATGCGATACAGAAAAGTAGAAGCTAAAGTTGGAGGCCATGCTTGAGGATCACAAAAAGTTGCTGTACCCAAACTGCGAAGATGGCAGCACAAAGCTCGGTACCACACTGGAACTGCTGAAATGGAAGTCAGAGACTGGTTGTTCTGACAAGGGATTTGAGAAGTTACTGAAAATAATGAAGCCGAAGCTTCCAAAGGATAACGAATTGCCCGAGACTACATACGAAGCAAAGAAGGCTAGCTGCCCTCTAGGATTAGATGTGCAGAAGATACATGCATGCATTAATGACTGCATCCTGTACCGCGGTGAGTACGAGAATATGGATAAATGCCCGGTATGCAATGCACTGCGGTACAAGATAAGACAAGATGACCCTAGTGATGTTGAGGGCGATGACGTGCCCCCCCCGGAAGAGGGTTCCTGCTAAGGTGATGTGGTATGCTCCTATAATACCACGGTTGAAACGTCTGTTCAGAAACAAAGAGCATGCCAGGTTGTTGCGATGGCACAAAGAAGATCGTAAGAAAGACGGGAAGTTGAGACACCCCGCCGATGGGTCCCAGTGGAGAAAAATCGACAGAGAGTTCCCGACATTTTCAGATGACGCAAGGAACTTAAGATTTGGTCTAAGTACAGATGGCTTTAATCCTTTTGGGGAGCAGAGCTCCAGTCATAGCACTTGGCCCGTGACTCTATGTATCTACAACCTTCCTCTTTGGTTGTGCATGAAGCGGAAGTTCATTATGATGCCA
Organism: Poa pratensis; assembly: GCA_947311845.1. Classification (NCBI taxonomy): domain Eukaryota; kingdom Viridiplantae; phylum Streptophyta; class Magnoliopsida; order Poales; family Poaceae; genus Poa; species Poa pratensis. The sequence goes on along the minus strand of CAMZMU010000095.1, from coordinate 40,552,499 downwards.
GTACTCATCCAAGGCCCGAAGCAACCCGGCAACGACATTGATGTGTACCTAAGGCCATTAGTTGATGAATTTTTGCAGTTGTGGTCCGAACCAGGTGTACGTGTGTGGGATGAGCACAAACAACAGGAATTTGACCTACGAGCGTTGCTGTTCGTAACCATCAATGATTGGCCTGCTCTTAGTAACATTTCAGGACAGTTAAACAAGGGATACAATGCATGCACGCACTGTTTAGATAAGACTGAAAGTATACATTTGGGAAACAAGAATGTGTACCTAGGGCATCGTCGATTTCTTCCGAACAGTCATGCCGTAAGAAAGCCCGGCAAACATTTCAACGGTGAGGCAGATCGCCGGAAGAAGCCTAACCTCCCTGATGGGCACTTGATGCAACAAACGACGATGGGCAAAAGGACACATACTATGGTCGCATAGAGGAGATATGGGAACTTGGCTATGGACCTACTTTTAAGGTCCCTTTGTTTCGGTGCAGTTGGGTCAACATGAATGGAGAAGGGATAAAGGTAGACCAGCTGTACGGGATGACAACAGTGGATCTCAAGAATCTTGGTTGTTACAAGAACGAACCATTCGTCCTAGCCAATGATGTGGCTCAGGTTTTCTATGTGAAGGACATGTCCTCCAGACCGAAAAAAAGAAAAAACAAGCAAACGAATACATCAGACGATGAGCCAAAGCGTCACGTAGTTCTTTCAGGGAAAAGAAACATCGTGGGAGTCGAGGACAAGACAGACATGTCAGCAGATTATGATAAGTTTGATGAAATTCCGCCCTTCACAGTGAGAACTGACCTAAGCATCCCGTTAAATAATGAAGATGCTCCATGGTTACGGCTGAAGCGATCATAGGCCAGGGACATACGCGAAGAAGGGTTCATGGCTTTTATGTAAATCAATGTAATGTATTAAACCTTTATGTGATGTGTATAATGTATTAGCACCGTAGGGCTGTATGACGGGAATCCGAATGCTTTGTATACTGCAAATCATCGCGTGGTCGTGAGCAGCAAATGGACCTTCGATCCACAGCGGCAAGACGTCTCTGATGATCTACGACCGTCCCAAAAAGTGTTGGGAATGTCGCAGATCATCAGAGCGCCTTGCCGCTGCTTGGATCGGACCGAGGGGCATGGCTACCACTTCCACCACCACCACCACTCCCACCTCCTCGGCAATTCATCATTGCGTCACCCTAATCCAGTGGCTGGATTCAACCTACCTGAGGGCTTGTGTTTCCAACAGCGTCGTTGTGTTGTCATTGTTCACCGTCCTACAGGAGGTGGCTCCAATGGCTGGCCGGTGAACAAGGACGAACAAAATAATGCCAGGGAACATGCCAGCAGGTAGGCTAAATCCAGCCATTGGATTCGGTGGCGAAGGTAGACGCTCGTTGTGTGCCGTTCGCTGCAGGGACGCCGCTATTTATAGGCGATTAGAAAGTGTACCTGTGGATGAGGTGGGAGTGGTGGTGGTGGTGGGAGTGCTGATCCAACAGCTCACAAGCCCTCAAAAGAAACACACCCCTGATCCAACGGCTCACAAGCGCTCGAAAGAAACACACGATCCGTGTGATTCTTTAGTCCCGGTTGGTGTTACCAACCGGGACTAGTTCTAAAAATCCAACAGCTCACAAGCGCTCAAAAAAAACACACCCCTGATCCAACGGCTCACAAGCGCTCGAAAGAAACACACGATCCGTGTGCTTCTTACTTATTGGTGGGATTCCCTTTAGTCCCGGTTGGTGGCTCACAGAGTGATCCAATGTCATTTTTGACAAACGAAAAACAAAAAACGATATTTAGATAAGTAATTTGAAAAAACTCAGTTCTGCAACATTGTTTGTCGTACCAAGATACAGCTATGTGTCAAATATGGGCACATTTTGACAAACTATGACACGGGGATGACCATAACGAGGCCATTTGACCCGAAACTTATATATGTTTATAGATGATTGACCTTTTTGTGAAGAAGTTTTTTGTAAACTATGTCAAAACTCAAGTTTATCATTTATCCTACCAACTAGTACACATGAAAGTACTCCATGCCAAAGGATTTTATTTTTTGTGTATTTTTTTCACTTTCTTTGACTTTTTAAAAAAACGGTCAAAATGGCCGCCGTTACTATTCATTGTAAGGGATCGAATTATCCAAAACTATCGACGGTTCTGTGATATAACCACTACTTGTGCACCTTAAAATCATTTTAAAAAAAATTTCAGAGGAAACTATCACACACTTGTAGTTCAAATTTGAATTACTTTCGAAAAATAGGCATAAAGTCGTTTAAGTAGGCGAAATTAGCTAGAAACCGAGAAAATTACCAATATTTGTGGATTATCCATACAATATGGTCTACTTTGTGTGATAATTGGATGGGTGCCATTTTGCACCATATTTGTTGTACTTGCTTCACAAAAAATGTCATTTTTAACAAACGAAAAACAAAAAACGATATTTAGATAAGTAATTTGAAAAAATAGAAAATGATTTTGGATTATTTATTCAAATTTAAACACTTTTCATGTTGAAAGTCTTTTCAGATTCAAAACCATTTGAAATTCATATTCAAACACAAAAAAAGGCGGGAACAAAATTTCAGAACTGAAAAGTTCGAAATATTTTTGAAAAAGGACTCTTTGGTCCCGGTTTCTACCAAGAACCGGGACCAAAGAGTCCGTGGACGCGCGCGCGGGATCTGCATTAACTGCAGGGGTCATTGGTCCCGGTTGCTGGCAAGAACCGGGACCAAAGAGGCATTGGTCCCGGTTCTTGCCAGCAACCGGGACCAATGACCCTATTGTTTATAACGCCCGTGCCTTTCCCTCTTCTTCCACCTCTGCCGCAGTTCCCCCGACGAAAGAAGTGCTCTGGCGAAGCCCTGCTCCGGCGATTCCACCACCACCGGCGCGGCCCCGCCCTCCACCTCTGCCGCCACCCTGCTCCGGCGCGGCCCTGCCCTCCACCTCCTCCGCCGCGCGTTTGACCGGCCGCGGAGCCGCCGCCGTACCTCCCTCTTGCTCGCCGGCCCGAAGCTCCGGCGCGGCCCACCACCACCGGCGCGGCCCCGCCACCACCACCGGCGCGGTCCACCACCACCGCTGGCCGCCGCTCCACCACCACCGGCGCGCTCCACCACCACCGTAGCTACTCAAGGTGAGAGTGCTTTTTTTTTCATAATTTTGCATTGTAGCTAGATTGTAGATTATAATTGTTATAGAAATTTGTTAGATATAGATTATAATTGTTATAGAAATTTCTAAACATAATTTTGCTACTCAAGGTTAGAAGTAATTAGATTAAAATTGTAGCATTGTAGATTAAAATGATTAATATGTTTAGAAATTTGTTAGATATAGAAATTATTAGGTTATAGAAATTGTTAGGTTATAGAAATTGCTAGGTTAGTTGTAGATGGTTTTTTGTTAGCCATTTGTTAGTGTTAGTTGCTAGGTTAGTTGCTAGGTTTTAGCTATTTTTTGTTAGCCATTTTCTGTTAGCCATTTGCTAGAATTAGTTTTGTTAGTGTTAGTTTTAGTTTTGCTATATATTGATGTTAATTTTAGTTTTGCTACATATTGATGTTAATTTTAATTTTAGCTTTGCAAATGATTTTAGCTATATTGATGTATATTTTAGCTTGAGTCTTATGTTCTTGAGCTTAATGGCTTTAATTTCTTGATGTTTTAGGGTTTAGGGTCTCCGAGTTCGCCGTCGCGCCCAAGAATCGCCGCCCGAGGTGCTCTTGCAAATGAGATTATAAGGCAGCATATGAAGTTTCTAATTTGTTCTTGCAAATGAGATGATATTGTAGATGTATCTTGACATATGGAACAAGTTACCCAACTAAAGTTTTGTGCATTGTTCTTAATTTGCAGAAACTATGGAACGAGACGAAGATCAGGAAAATATCCTCCAGGATATAATCCGCGGGCCGGAAGATATTGTCGATGTCACCACGGAGTTTTTGAACAACTCCGGTGAGGGAGATGAGTCTCTCAACCGAAGAGACGGCTCCGGTGAGGTAGAACCCGACGGCCGGGGTGAGGGAGAAGTCAGCGAGGGAGAAGCCGAAGGCTCCGGTGGAACATTAAATGTTGCAAACTCCGGCGAGGTGCATATACATATATTAATGAAGCCGAAGATTGTATTAATTAAGCCTCTGCTGTCTATATACATATATTAACGCTCTTTCTTCTTTTAGCCCTCCGGATCGAGCAAATCTTCTGTAAGGACAAAACGAGGCCCAGCCAAAAAGTTGGGCGACCAAGAAAGGTACACGATCGAAAGAGTCGCTGAAGACGGCACACCGACTGCTCCCCCTGGTGTTAAAAATAAAATGGTAAAGCAATGCGGAGTTCTTGTTAGGGACTTCATCCCGATCACCGTTCGAGAATGGCATCGGCCAAAGGAGAAAGGACAGCTATATGTCAGCGTTAAGGGCAAAGAAAGACTTTGGAGAAAGCTCATGGTTAATTTCACCCTGCCGGCGCCAGAGGTGGATTCAGATGAGGAGGATCCAGATGAGGCAGAAAAGATTGCCCGGAAAATCATGGAGCAAAAAGTCAAGGACTGGGCACTTAAGAAGATGGCCGAGCTATTCAAGAACTGGAAGAAAAGATTGAACAACCTGTTTGTCAAGAAAAATAAGACTCCAGACTTCGATAAAGGGTATGAGAAGATAAAGGACTACTGGGAAGAATTTGTGGCGTACAAGAAATCAGAGGAAGCTCTGGAAAAGTCTGCAAAAAATGCGGCAAATGCTGCTCTAAAGATGTACCACCATACTATGGGGCCTGGTGGCTACGCTTTTAGCATGCCTAAGTGGGAGAAACTTGAGGCGGACCTGCTGGCTAATGGGATCACTCCAGAGCCACTCAAGTGGATCGAACGGGCAAGAAATTGGTTTTACGGGCATGGGGGCACGTTGGACGCAGAAGGGAAGTGCATATATAACAGAAGACACAAAGATAATCCCCTACTACCCATCCAAGAAATTAGAAATGCAGTAAAGGATGTTGCAGAGGGACGGTTCATTCCCGATAGAGAGGATGACGAGCTCACACGCGCCCTTGGGAATAAGGAACACGACGGACGGTTACGAGGCGTACCTGGCTCCAAGCCCAAGACAATTGCGATTCCCGAGCACAGGAAGAAATTTCCTGATAGAAGCCATCAGAGGAGAAAGGAAAGGGAGGCAATGGAAGCACGCGCTGCTGCAGACCGGCTGCGTAATATAGAAGAAGAATTAAAGCTGCAGAAGGAACAAATTGCCGTGCTTAGCCAGCAAGGTACTAGCGGCCAATCTCAACGGCACATGGTAGAAGCTGCATGCGATGGTACCGGTGGCCCATCGAATCGGAAAAGCAGCGTGGCTTCCACGGAGCTCCAGGATGGTAATGATGATGCAGTGGCTCCTCTTCGTCGCTACCCAGTGGATGATATCACGGAGAGCACACCTTGTGAGCTGCATGTGAAAGTTTATAACATATCCGTGAAGGTGGCGGTCGGCTATGCCCTACCAATTGGACCTAATCCAACTTACCATTTTGCTCCGGTTCCAAATGGCTACGCTGTTGTCGGGGTGGATGCAGTGATGAAAGATTTTGAGGAGCTGAAGCTGCACCACCCTGCAGGTGAAGATGGGGAGGTGCTTGAACTTGGAGAAGCCAAGAAAGCGCCAATTCTATGGCCAAAGGAATTCATCGTGCTTCCGAACTGGCAGCCAAGGCCATCGACTCCTCACCAGTCTCCAGCGCAACAGTCCTCTTCACCGCCTCAGCATTCTCCAGCGCAGCCGTCCTCTTCACCGCCTCACAAGTCTCCAGCGCAGCCGTCTCCGCCGCCGCGTGACCAGTCTCCAGCGCAGCCGTCTCAGCAGAAGAAACGGACCAACGCCGCTCCCCCGCTCCCCACTCAGAAGAGAGGTCGCACTCAAAAGATAGTCGACATCCCGACGGTTCCTCCCAAGAGACCTTATGACAGGACTGAAGCGGAAAACGCCGAGGTAGTGGCTGCCTACAATAAGGCTTTTTTTGCACCAAAAAAGCCCGAGCAAAAGAAGGTATATGATGCAAAAACCAAAAAGTGGGCTATGTCCTTCCTTGAGCAGCCATCCCAGATATCGATGAATCTGCCATCTGACTATGGTCGTGAACTTACTAAGCTAGCACGTGCCCAGTCTGAGCAGAACAAGGGAAGAAGTGCAAAAAGCGGGAAACAAATTGCCCAGCTCGGACAGCAGAAAAATCAATCGGTCCCCCCGCTCATAGTGTGTTCCGATGTCGACAAGGACTTCAGAGCCGCTATGGATAAGGACCTGGAATTATTGGACCCCAGAGCCATAGCTGCTGCTAAAGAACTTGGTGTCACTGTATCGCAGGCCAAGGAACAGGCTACCGCCTTGGGTATGAGCCTTGGTCAACTTTTAGGCTATGAATATGCGCCAATGTTAGAGATGGCACGGAAATATGTCCAAGGGGAGCCTATGGTCAGTAATGAGGAGCTGACGGGTCTATCAACACATATGCGAAATCTGCATACCTGGTACCTGGTGCACACATCAAAGAAGGACGCGAAAGAGTGGTTTCCGCTGGACGTTAGAGTGGAGCATTTCTTCAAACGTTACATTATACAGGTTCAACTGACTGAACTGTTCCAGTTATTCCAAAAGCGCGCCCTCGACAAATCTATCCTCTCTTGCTATTGTCTGTAAGTGATTTATTTTCGTAATTAAGTCTCTAGCTCAGCTCGTTCATTGCCTGTATTATATTATCCTGACTATATATATATCCTTTTGTACGCTATTATGCAGAATGAAGATGCTGGAATGCAAAAGATCTAGAGTTTTTGAGGTTGGGTTCGTTGACCCATATATCGTGAATTCACATACGTTAGTCAATCACCCCAAAGACGTGGAGCATGACCTGACCACCTTTTTAACCATGCAACATTTCTGTACGGAAATACTATTTCCTTACAACTTCAGGTGAGTGTTTCTGTCTTGTACATATTTTTATTTGGCTTTCTCGATGTTAAGTGTAATTGATGAGCTATGCATGTCTGCTTTATGTAAACGTCCGCAGGTTCCACTGGATTCTGCTAAGCATTCAACCTGACAAGTCCATAGTTGAAGTCCACGACTCATTAAGTTGGGACCAAGCGTTGTGGTCCGACATGAAAGAAATGCTCAACAAGTAATTTCAATCATTATCGCATTATATCGCCCTCTTTCGTTCGTTCCCTGATGTCAAGTAATTAATAACTCCTTTGTTCATTTTCTTTGCCAAAGCAGGTGTTGGACAATTTTCAAACAGAAGGTAGAAGGTCCATTCAAAGATGAGCTAACTTATAAAACGGTGAAAAGTCCGCAGCAGCCACCGGGGAGTAATTTATGTGGATTCTACGTTTGCGAGTTCATTCGCGAGTTGACCACTGAGCGGAGAACAACTGCTTTCAGCAAAATGCGGGAGAAGCTCGACCCAGAACGGCGCGTACAAGCAATTCAAGAGGAATTGGCGGGATTTCTGCTTAGGGAGGTCATCGATGAAAAGGGAGAACATTATGCTTCGGACGATGAACTACATATGTGATCTATCTCCATGTAATTAAATACTTGTATTCTCGCAAGAGATCGAATATTAATTATATATGCATCAACGTGTACTGTGTATATAGTAGAGCGTATAATATGCGTACGGAAACGATGGAGAGCACGTCGGCGATGCGAAGAAGGGGGAGACGATGGAGGCACCGACGAGAGGGAGAGGGGGCACCGGCGAGAGGGGGCACCGGCGAGAGGGAGAGGGGGCACCGGCGAGAGGGATAGGGGGCACCGGCGAGAGGGAGAGGGGGCACCGGCGAGAGGGAACCGGCGAGAGGGAGAGGGGGCACCCTAAACCCTAAATACCAAAAAAAAAAGGCACACATTGGTCCCGGTTCGTATTAAGAACCGGGACCAATGAGTCTCCCCCACGCCCAGCCAGAACTGGCCACGTGGACCAGCATTGGTCCCGGTTCTTGGACCAACCGGGACCAGCATTGGTCCCGATTGGCCAGTCCCGGTTGGGCAACCGGGACTGATGTCCAAGCCCAACCGGGACCATAGGTGCTTTTTCTACTAGTGTTGTTTGTGCACTATTATTAGAAACTGAGGCCATGTCTGACGTTGGTTCACATTTTCTGCTTTTGGACTACATGAGAGCTTGAAATTAACCGAATGGAACTGAGCACAACTATTGATAATAGGAATTAGGGATTTTAGACCACGTGAAACCGTGGATCAACGAGAGGTTCATGGATATTCATTTCGAAATTGGCAAAGCAGGACATGGGTTAGTTCATCCATGTGGGCTGCTAGGCTGAGCATGTGGACATGGCTTGCAGATGGGTCTTGGTTTTGGACACTGATGGATTGTGACCCCTATACTTTTTTTTATAAAAAATGCTAGTAGATGGATCTAAGGGACCGGTTCCCTATACATCGCTCTTAGCGAGCTCTACCATTGGACTCGCCCGTATGAATCGATTGTGCTAGGAAGCCCATTTGTTAGATAAAGCCCATCGCGACGAGCGCACACACACCTAGCTCATGTTGTGCGTTCTTTTTTTTCTTCTTTTTTTCTCTATTTCTGAAAATATTTGAACGCACAATTTTTTAATTTATGTTTATATGAATACATGAATAATTGTTTGAACACATGAATACTTATAGGAAATTATAGATTTTTGAAAATGGTTCAGTTTTTCAAAATAATCATTTTTTAAAATGGTTGTGATTTCAAAAAAATGTTTATTTTTAAAAATAAGTTCCAATTTTAAAAATTGAACATTTGAAATCTAAACCATTTTCCAAAATTGGAACCATTTTCTAAAAATTGGAACCATTTTTAAAACTTGGAACCATTTTTGAAATCGGAACCATTTTTTAAATTTTGAACCATTTTTCAAATCTGAATCCATTTTCAAATTTGAAACCATTTTCGAATTTGGAACCATTTTCAAAATCGGAACCATTTTCAAAATTGGAAGCATTTTGCACAATATGTACCATTTTTCAAATTTGGAAATTTTAAAATTCGTAATCATTTTCGAAATAGGAACCACTTTCGAAATCGAAACCATTTTTGAAATCGGAACCATTTTCAAAATGGAACCATTTTTAATATTTGGAACCATTTTCGAAATCGAAACCATTTTCGAAATCGAAACCGTTTTTGAAATCGAAACCATTTTCCAAAAATCGGAACCATTTTCATAATCAGAACAATTTTCGAAAAACGGAACCATTTTTCGAATAACGGAACCGTTTTACACAACTATTACAAATCTTCCAAAAATTCGTAACAATTTTCAAAAATATATATTGTTGAAAATTATAGTTCGTGGTTACATAAATTCTAACGTACATGTTCGTACACGCTAAAACAAAATTGAAAACGAATGGCGAACATACGAAGAAGGAAGAAAAAAATGGCGAATGTAATGGTCGCCAAAAGCGCGCACTGTACGAAAAATTAGTGTACGAATGCGCGGGGGCTTTTCTTCTTATTGGGCCTTTCGTCGGGGAGAAGGGCTGCGGGCGAGTCGGATGACTCGCGTCGCAAAAGGCGATGTATAGACAGTCCCGATGTAAGCCCCTATAAGACCCTTTTAGCTGTTCTAAAAAAAAAGACCCTTTTAGCGTCAAATGGCAAGCGTGTCCGTACCATTTACGCTATGTGGGCTTGGCCCATTTGTTTTAGCTATATTGTCTGGACCGTTACAAGAATTTTGTTTTTCTCGTTCTCATGTTGTTACATAGACTGTCTTGTTTCTTCGACCTCAACTTCGTTCTTTAAGTGCACGGCGACCACGGACGGCTCAAGGACCAGCATGAACGCTGCCATTTCGAAGAATTCTAACACTGCACCTTTTCGGCTGTAGCTCGAAGTTCTGATGGGCATTTCCGGGGTGCCTCTTCGGTTGTAGTGGAAGGGATCACTGACTCCGAAGCCTAGAAGCAATGGCATGTAGAGAGGGGCTTTCGTTAGCGGCTGATCTTCTCCTACGTCGCTTCAAGGTAGCAACAATGCAGTTCGAAGTATCAGAGGTGAAGGTATGGGCTCCTATGGACACGTAATCCAGGAGATCAAGGCAAGATCAAGGTTGTTTGATCATGCAGAGTTTGTCCATGAAGGGAGAATGACAAACATCGATGCACACAATCTGGCGAGGAGTTCTATTTACCTAACTAGAGGTAGACATGTGTGGTTTCAATCTCCGCCTGATGGAGTTTGTGTAGCTTATCAAAACAATAATGAATAAAGGGTGGTGAATTCTAAAAAAAAGTAAAAATAAATACTTCGTTCTTTGTCCAGGTGAATAACTTGAAGCTTGATAAATAAAAATGAAATACATATGTTTTCGTGCAACCATAAACATCACTATTTTTTATTTTTTCATAGAAATGTCATTTTTTTTAAATGGCATGGATGTTCAAATATTTGCATCTCAAGAAAAAAATGCATGCAGTACACAATAATTGTCACGAGGTTTAAACAAAACGCTCACATACTAGAAAAAAATGTGATTTTAAATACAAACAGGAAAACAGTGAGAAGACCAAAAAAACTCGTGCAAAAAAGAAAAAAAAGTGAAGAAAAAAAGAGTAAAAGAAAAAGAACAAGCTTCTGAACCTTTTTTTTTTGTTCATAAGGGCAGAGCCTAAAATGTCGATTCTCATTCTTTAGCAAGGAGTGTTATATTCTTGTCCCGTTGTCTGTCATGTATGGCTCGTGGAGCCCACGGATTCTTATTTTTTGCAACCTATTTTGAAAGAGTAAATAGGCCATGTTCCCCCAACTTTTTCTAAATCTAGTGGATCAGATCTTCTAATCATATCCACTACTTTGCTTTAATTCTCGTATAAAAAAGCATAAAGCATATATCATATTATACAATGTTGGTTTTAATACATTAAACACAGACTTTCCTTGTGAAAATGAAATTGTACTCACCAAGAACACCTGTGTAGTACGACAGAGGCAGTTCAGGATGGTTGATCTTGAAAAGAGATTCTGCAGGATGAGTGATCACACTGTATTCTTCACATCCAGTAAAGCCCCAAACAAGATCACCTGCCTTGAAATCTGGGTGCCCGGATGCTACCACCTTGCTTACTCCAAAAAGAACCAAAACCTGGTATACAAAACTCAGTGAGGCAGTGACAAGTCAGAGAATCCATGCTGAGATGAATACGGTAGTCTGCTCTGTTTGATCGTTCGGTAAAATGGTAAGGCACTTCATACTTCATACAATAGTAGATTAAATTATGTATCCTATTCGTCTATTCACAACAGATTACATGCAAAGTGGTATAAGATTATGGAGCCACTTTTTTAGGGGACTTCGTCAAAGGGCGAGTAGCTCCGGCAATTCAATATTAAGAAGAGAGCTGACCAAATTTATAAGGAAAACCTCAGATCCGAAACCTAAAAAAAAAACGTCTATGAAAAAAGAAGGGGAAAGCAACACAAGCAATAAAGATCAGCCACCCACACGACACTAGGCGACCGTTGCAGCAAACACATACACACGGCTCCAGATCGCTGCCCAGACATCCTCCAAACATTTGCGAGCCACAATGTTGGACGACTCAACTGACTGTGGACCTAGGTACACAAGGCGGCTACTAGGCCCACTATATACCACAACACTTATGCCAACATCTGGTGCTGCTCCATGACTTACCAGCCATACCAAATAATCAAATCACGTTGGCCGGTCCAACAACCTGTGAACCCCGAAATGCCATGTCGTCACCCCTGTGATACAAGCCAAAGATGAACCCCCATTGGGACATCACAACATCAGACCCCGAGGCCGCTGCCTAGACGTCCATCCGCCAGCCGGTCTACCACCCTATCTTCCTCCGTCTTTGCCGACAAACCTATCCTACCAAATGGCCACCACTCCCGAAGAGTATCATGGACCCCAAGGGGGTGCTCAAGAAGTTAGCAACATCACCACGGCCCACTACAACAGATATGGAGGTTTTAACTGGAGACCCCTTGACCCTTGTGGTGGGAGGGGGACGAAGTTTCACGACGATGCCCTCAAGAAGGAATAACGACTCAAGAATGCATTGTCAACATTTGCATGTGACTGAATTATGTGCAAAGGTTTCACTCAGGCGATAATGTGGTTAAGACAATGCATTGACAACATTTCACTAAGGCCCAGATCCAGCCCGCCCGCTCTCCGCATTGTCTCAACCACCGTTCGCAACTAGGGAGGCCACCACGCAACTCTCGTGATGCCGCTCGTCAAGCCGTCAAGCCGAGCTCACCATGCCTGGACTGACTCCCGAAGCTATAGAGGTCGACTCTACGCCCACACTTTATAGTAGGAGAGAGAATGGCTCGCCGACATCATCCTTGGAAGCGCAAGGTGCTTTCCAGTCGGCTTTCTAAGGCGACAATAAGGGTAGGGAGATGTGCTAGGGGAGACGGCAGGCCGGCAGCTAGGTTGTGGGTCGCCTCGATCTCGATTTGCACCGGAGGGACAACACGGGGAAATACGGGCTAGTGTTTTGCGTTTCACAAGTTTTTTAATAATTTGCACAGATACATAATTGCAGTATGTCCAGCATTTGATAAAACAAGGCATAATTTTGTAAAATGTGATTTAGATGAACAATCAAGTTTGGTTTATTAGTATTATTAGTCGAAAGCCTACGTATTTGCACAACTTAAGTAGATAAAACTGGTGGACAAACGATTGAACCTTAGGCATGAGAGTCTTGCTGGTTTTATAGCTTGACAAAAAGATAATGCATCTATACTAGCTGGTTTATCGCTTTAGAAGAAGAAAACAAAGAATTGAGCTTTTGATGGCGGTTTAGAGTGTACCTCCCCTGGCACGTACTGCTCGATGTAGGCTGCGTCGTTGTGCTCGCTCATCCGGTTGCGCATGTGGGGATCGCAGGAGACGTAGAGGTTCTTGACCACCAGGGACGCCGAGCCGGGCGGCACGGCGAGGCGCGCGGTCCCCGTGATGAGCTCCGTGTCGTCCTCGGTGAGGAGCCCAGTGACGAACTGCTTCAGGATCACACTCTTGTTGCTCACCTCTACCTCCGCCATTGTTAGCTCCGCCTCCCGACTGGGTCTGGGTGGTGAGTACTTGGTGATCGACTGGCCTTTATTTGTAACCAAATGTTGGAGATACTTGCTAATCACTCCTACTTCTTCTAACCTTGATGGGTATTTCGGATTCTGCCATGTTCATACTTAAGACCAAGAAAATACTAATTCACATTAAGTGTTATTTATTAAGCAATTCATGTTTCGGATTCATCTTTTCTTGGACAGCGTGACATCACGTTTGGTTCAGGTCCAGATATTTTCATTTGGGAACTTGAATTGGAACAGTCTGTAAACCCTATTGCTTAATAAAGATCTAGTTTTACCCGCAAAAAAAAAGCAAGTCACACTATTAATCACTACAACACGATTTTTGAATCATTATTGGCATGTACTCCTCGTTAGAGCAATGCATATGCAAATAGATGGGTATGTCTAATTCATACACACCATGACCGCAGACCATTAAAAAAAGCCTGATTCAAAGTGCTACACTGTACTAGCAGTGCTATGCATAAATATAGATATATACTAGATGGTCGGCCGATATTACATACATCAATCCTGAATAAAAACACTTGCGCGCGTCCGGTCTACAAATAATACACAGTAATGTTTAGTACCTTTTGTTATCCTGTCACATCACTCCTGTGCGATGGTAACCAGCTGCTTGCCGACGTTGCGTCCAGAGAAGAGCCCGATGAGCGCTGCCGGCATCTTCTCGATCCCTCGGCAACATCCTCAATGCATGTAATCTTCCCTTCCTTGAGGTAACCAGCCATCTCCTCCTCAAACTTGCTATAGGTGCTGAAGTAGTCCCGGGACCCAAATCCCTCCATGCGGATGCGCTTGGAGACAAGGCAGAAGAGGTTTGTTGCACCATCCGTCTTCTCTATGTTGTACTGCGAAATCATTCCGCACACGGTGATCCGTCCATTCATTCGCATGTTGAGCAACACCGCATCCAGAATCGCACCACCCACGTTCTCGAAGTAGATGTCAATGCCCAGAGGAAAGAACCTAGGTGGATGTATCAAAGCAATGGGAACTACAGGTTAGCCGTCATTTTTACTATTTGGAACTTGAGAATATCATAGGAAAATAGATCTCTAAAACCTCTTTAGCGCGGCGTTTAGGTCGTGTTCCCTCTTGTAGTTGAAAGCGTCGTCAAATCCAAACTTGGTTTTCAGGAGGTTGACCTGACGTTACCATAAAAACAAGAGGAATTTGCTTAATTTTCACCTGCCAAACTTGGACTAATCCCTTATACTATGTATCTTCTATGAATTATATTAACCTTAAAATAGTGTTTGAAAGAGAAAGTTGTATGAAACTTGGTTGTTGGCATGGTTGATTTCCTGACTTTAGGAGGTAGGTTCAATCTACATGGAAATTATAAGATCAATGTTCACATGCTTTCATGTTTTAGAATGTTTAAAGGGCTGATTAGGTGAATTGGCTTCCTTTGCGTAGGTCTCTATGGCAAGATGGCAAAGGAGTTAAGAAAATACCACCTTGTCAATTGAGTAAGAGGTTACCTTAAATGTGGGTATCAGTAAAATTAGGATATATGTTGATTTTGTTGTCAACAAAATGATTAATATTATAGTTAATTAATTTATTGCTGCAAATAGTATTTCAAGCTTGTAATCCATATGTTAAACAATGAGATCCCTTATAAAAGCAACTAGACTAATTTCAATTTGTAGTGGAGTATAATTTAGGCCCATATTTGAAAAATACTTAATATTGACAACCAAATTATCATTAGAAACCTTTGACTGTGACTGAGAACATAAGGGGAAATGAGTACGAAAAAACACCTTCTCGTCAGAACCAGCACTGCCAACCACATAGCAGCCCGTTATCTTGGCTAGCTGTCCAACAAGCTGCCCAACGGCTCCCGCTGCCGCTGACACAAAAACATAGTCGCCTCTCTTAGGCCTTGACACGTCAAAAAATCCATTATATGCAGCGACTCCAGGCATGCCTGCATTACCAAGGTTTTTCATAATTATAGAAGACAATAATTAATATTGTATTATTGTTAAACATGGCTAGAGAAAGCTCGCATGTTAGATACCATAGAGGACACCAAGTTTTTGCCTTACCAACTGATAATAAGCTTGATGTCTTATTTATTTGCTAAAGTGATATTATAAAACAGTTATATTTTTCGCTAAAAAAATTCAGTAGTACAAATTTTTTTTTTGAGAAAAGACACCCAAAGGCATCTTATATGTGATGTTATCAAGGAAAGCAGCTGGTACAAAGGAGATACAACTCGACGCGACACAACCAATACAAAATAAAAATACACTGAAACTCATATTGGTCGTCTTCTTTTTCCGATTGTTCAACGGCTGCTGGAGGTTGAATCATGCACTGAACAACGAGCAAATGACTGGATCACCTGAAGATGCTCTCGTCAATCATGGCTTTGAAGAACGCAGTAGCTACTGGCCGTGAACAATGACATCGAATAAACACAGATTGGAACATCGGCTGGGGACATACCCCAAGCAGCAGCACAGGCTTGCAATCCTCCTCCACAAATCCTGATGGTTGGAGAAACCGGACCTTACCGTAGCCTAATACAAACGAAGATATCAAAGATTTCCTAGCATAGACCAGCGAACGACTTCCCTTGAACGACAAACCAACCAATAGAGTTGTGTGTGTGGAGACTTAACTCTGACTAGTGTGTTTAGTCGATTGATGACTTGGTTCCACTTGTCATGAGCATAGAGATGCGACACAAAAAAAGACTTGGCTCAAAGAGTTAAGCTAGTCGGACTGACCCACATGAGGCGCAATGAGCAAGTTCTCATTTTGCGTAATTCATCAATGTGGGAACGTTCCAGCACCTAAGGTCCTCGCATGATCCGAGTTGTGTATCGATCAGTTTAGGTTATGTCAAACACTATTTGAAACATGTTAGTTATAAAAGCAGAGTTCGGACCGACTTGAGAAGCAAGCAGTGTGACATGGTTGACCAAGATGAGATTTACCCCTCCGAGCCAGTGAGATGTTCTTTGGGCCCAATCGGGTGACTTGATTCAGAAAACATGGCCATGCGTCTCGATCGACTAAGGATTTAGTTCATAGAGTTGAACAAGGACACAAATCAAGTAGAGAGTCAAGCTCTTGAAGGATTGACAACCTCTCTCCTATAGCTCTAACAATGTACATCGTGAGGCAAAGGGAATAGTCGTATGTACATTGGATAGGAATGTCATGGATTACTTTACTCCAATTGGGAGTAGGCACCCATTCCTAGAAGCCGCTACTCACTTTTAGTTTGATATTGGTTATGCATGAGAGCGAGTCGGCCTAAAGGGATTGGCGGCTCGAAGTCATGGAAGGGATTCAGATGAGTATCTCTCGCTGTGTCTGGCTGAGAGTAAACCTGCAGGGTCACACATTTAAGAGTAGAGATGTAAACGGATAGGATAATTTCTGCACTGTATTCTATTCCAAAACCATTTTTAAGAATCCATATACGGTTTTAAGGTAGGCGTATAAGGGTATCCAGTTTCGAACTTGACACCTGTATATGGTATAGGAAATGGTATGCTAAATAGCTTAGAATATGGATTATCCAAAAATTAAATAGGATTATTTGCTGGTTTTAGTCCGAATAATCCGACTTTCTACCAATATGTCTAACCTAGTAGAGTATAATTTGTGGTTAGTGAGTTGTCGAGTTCGTTCATTTGAACAACAACTCACTTAAATAGTCCATGTAAAGACTATGAAGTACAACTTTGTTAGTTGCTAGGTTATTGAACACTTAGTTTTGGTTGTATGGTTTGACAATTTACTTATTAGCGTATCTATCCGATTAATTTTGTTTCTGCTCCAAATCCGCTTCGCTTCCGTCTCCGAATGCGCTACCACATCTATCTGTCTCTGAATCCGCATCCGGTCATTTTGAGAAATTACATGTTTCCACCGGAACAATTCAACGTACAAAAGGACAAGCAGGAAATAATTCAATTGAACATTTTGAGACCGTATGAGAGAGTAGATCGATCTACAATGCACACTTCGTTTCCTACAAGGGAGGCAAAGTGTACGTGCAAAGGTTGTGTGTAAACTAAAAAGTACACAGCAAATTAGAGGCTCCGATAGATGTATGCCGATATGGTCAGAGCACACTGCTCACTGCTTCAGTGGCTCAATGGCTGCTGACTCGATGGCTGAAGGAGTACTTCCCGCTCTAACGGCACCTGTGTGGCAAACAATCTCATTTAGTCATGAGTGCACGAGCTGTAACTCGAAAATATAGCAAATATGAACTTCATGGTTATGGGAAACAAGATACCTAAGAATAAATCTCAAGATGATAGAATAGGAACTGGGATCTCAACTTTGTGGTTTATGAGAGGTCACACACCTAAATTATTAACACATTTGGAATTGCAAATCAGCTACGGACATATGATCAATTTTCTTGTTAAAAAATTGTCAGGTATGATGGGCACATCTTCCCCCATCGAAAAAAGGTGTGATGGGCATATCCAACAGAGTATTCACAATCCATAACAGAAGTATGAAACAAAAAATAGAAGAGTAAAACTAGATATAAATTTGTCGAGCTTAACAGTTAAAGATTAGCCTAACAAGTTTATTTTCCAAAACTCTTGGCAAACCATTTTGAAAATTGATTAATCGTTATATAGCTTTTCATATTCTGATCTTAAAATGCTATTAGCTCATAAACGAGTGATCTAAAAAAATATTTTCGAGTTCAAAATTCGGTCGCTACTGGTGCTTGGATGATGAATGGATGGCAGATATGATGGGGCATGTCACCTGATCTCAGTCCCGCTGGGACCTCCTGCCTGTGCTTGGCATGTTGATGCGATGCCTCACCCCTACCCCTAAGTTCCTCCTCCGTCCCGAGAAATTTTTGCATCCAAGCAGATGATAAGGAGTGTGATTTTGCATCCAACAAACGATATTATTCCTACATTGATGTATCGATAAAACAAAAAATGTTAATATGTGATTTTAATTTATTTTGTCAATGTATGTAGAGAAATTTCTTTTTAGTACATGAATCTAAAAATTAGATTACATAGATCCGGAAATTGTTGATAATGCATTGATATTTAAATATTCATTGATAATTTATGCATGAATGGTAAAGTATTTAGACGTCTCAGATAAGCGGGGGAGATCGTCATGGTTGTGGAGTTGCATTTTTCCCTTCTCCCCACGCCACCGCCGGGGATGCCGCCGGCAGGGGCGGATCCAGGGGGCTAGCAGGGGTCAGACCCCCCCCTAATGTCCCGTCCCCCAAGGATTTACACCACATAGTAGCGGTAATGGCCGTACATAATCACTGTATTAGTTGTTAAGCCTAGAGCCCATAGTAATCCATGTAAAGTCTACACGCATTAAAGCCCAATAAAGCAGCCCATGTCTGCAACTGATTAGCCAACATGCAGTGATCGTGGTGGGAGCCTGATTTTATTCCAAATTTGCCTCGAGCAATCTAGCTGCAAAACCGATTGGATCGCCCGCTAACCCCCGCTTGCAAGCCGCCGGACCTGGACGTGATTGGGACAACCAGGCTGCTAGTACGCCGGCCGGCGATGATAGTGCTGCCCGATTGTTGCACATCTCCCTACAATAGACTCAACGCCAGGTTATTTGTTTAAGGTACACGTACTGCTAATCTAATTTGAGTGTCTTTTTGTTCCAGTTTAGTTATAATTCGCTAGAATAACATCTTACTTTTCCTGCCAATTTGCATCAATCTTCAATCTAGCCTACTGCCAAATTTAAACCAAATTGTTGTTATAATTATAGTAGAATTATATTTAAACTTCGAAAAATAGCTTTATGTTGCTGCCAAATATATGTCGGTTTGCTTATGATTGTTGTGTGCATCACTTTTATTTAGAGGCTGGCGGTTTCAACCTCTTTTTCGAAAGTAAGAATTGTTGATTTGCTTATCTGTGTAAAAGTTAAGATTATTTATATTAATGTAAAACAAACATATGATAATGTATATGCTATTTTTTCACAATTGATATCGTCATATATAATACTGCAATGGTGTTTTCACAAAAAAGAAAGAAAAAACCGCAAGGGTAAACTTGATAGCTTCGCCCCCCCCCCCCCCCGATATCCGAATCCTGGCTCCGCCCCTGGCCGCCGGGCTAAGCTCCTAGGGCGGACGGCGACGGCGCGGGCACGTCTTCTCTCACGCGCCTCATCATCTGGCGCCGCATGCTCGTGGGTGGGGGAGGGCTTGGTCCCCTCCGATGGTTGTAGGCGCGGCATCTCCCAGCGGTCTGGCTACATCCTCCGTGCCTCTTGGTGGCCTTCCAAGCGGCGCTTCCGGCGGGTGAGCTTCGGCGACACGATCTCCACCATACATTCGAGGAACCATCGACTACCTCAGCCCTCGTCTCTGTGTGGAACCGTCAATGCCCAACAGAGGAGCTAGACACCACGTTGGTAGGGAAGACGCACGCTCATTTAGGTAATACGACACGTTTCTCTTTTGAACTTTCATGGCTTAGGATGGAAGGTTTTTATGAGATGGTGGCGGCTGAGTGGGCTAATTATGTCAAAGGGGACTCTCCCTACAATAGACTCAACGCCAGGTTATTTGTTTAAGGTACACGTACTGCTAATCTAATTTGAGTGTCTTTTTGTTCCAGTTTAGTTATAATTCGCTAGAATAACATCTTACTTTTCCTGCCAATTTGCATCAATCTTCAATCTAGCCTACTGCCAAATTTAAACCAAATTGTTGTTATAATTATAGTAGAATTATATTTAAACTTCGAAAAATAGCTTTATGTTGCTGCCAAATATATGTCGGTTTGCTTATTATTGTTGTGTGCATCACTTTTATTTAGAGGCTGGCGGTTTCAACCTCTTTTTCGAAAGTAAGAATTGTTGATTTGCTTATCTGTGTAAAAGTTAAGATTATTTATATTAATGTAAAACAAACATATGATAATGTATATGCTATTTTTTCACAATTGATATCGTCATATATAATACTGCAATGGTGTTTTCACAAAAAAGAAAGAAAAAACCGCAAGGGTAAACTTGATAGCTTCGCCCCCCCCCCCCCCCGATATCCGAATCCTGGCTCCGCCCCTGGCCGCCGGGCTAAGCTCCTAGGGCGGACGGCGACGGCGCGGGCACGTCTTCTCTCACGCGCCTCATCATCTGGCGCCGCATGCTCGTGGGTGGGGGAGGGCTTGGTCCCCTCCGATGGTTGTAGGCGCGGCATCTCCCAGCGGTCTGGCTACATCCTCCGTGCCTCTTGGTGGCCTTCCAAGCGGCGCTTCCGGCGGGTGAGCTTCGGCGACACGATCTCCACCATACATTCGAGGAACCATCGACTACCTCAGCCCTCGTCTCTGTGTGGAACCGTCAATGCCCAACAGAGGAGCTAGACACCACGTTGGTAGGGAAGACGCAAGCTCATTTAGGTAATACGACACGTTTCTCTTTTGAACTTTCATGGCTTAGGATGGAAGGTTTTTATGAGATGGTGGCGGCTGAGTGGGCTAATTATGTCAAAGGGGACTCTCCTATTGAAATATGGCAAAATAAAATTAGACATTTGAGACAATACCTAAAGGGCTGGGCAAAAAATCAAAGCGGAAAATATAAGAAGGAGAAAGAAAGGTTGTTAAAAATTATCGATGAGCTTGACATTAAAGCTGAAAGCACACCTCTTAGTGTGGGTGAGCGAGATGCATTAAGAGAAGCTAATGATAAAATTTGTTGTCTCCGAAGAGACGAGGAAACAAAATGGACACAAAGGGCAAAGGTTAAATATATACAGGAAGCTGGAAATAACACGAAGTATTTTCATCTTATTGCAAACGGAAAACTTAGGAAAAAGAAGATTTTTCAGTTAGAACAAGACGAAGGAACCATAGTGGGTGACACGAATTTTAAAATTTATATCTCTGAATATTATAAGAAACTTTTTGGGGAATCCGATCCTAATGATGTCATAATGAATGAAGAAATGGTCCATGATATTCCGCAACTTACTCAAGAAGAGAATGACATTCTTACAGCTGATTTCTCAGTTAAAGAAGTGTATGAAGCCATCTCTCAAATGGAACTCAACAAGGCTCCGGGGCCTGATGGTTTTCCTGCTAAGTTCTATAAGACATTTTGGGAGGTAATCCGAAATGATCTAATGGCTCTCTTTGTGCAATTGAAACAGGGAAACTTGTCCTTGTTTAAATTAAATTTTGGTGTCATTACGCTGTTACCGAAAAAAGAAAATGCGGTTCAGATTCAACAGTATAGGCCTATTTGTCTGCTTAATGTCAGCTTCAAAATCTTCACAAAAGTAGGTACTAATCGTATTACCGAAATTGCACAAAAGATAATTTGGCCGACGCAGTCGGCGTTCATGCCAGGGAGACACATTTTAGAAGGTGTGGTTGTCTTACATGAAACCATTCATGAGCTTCATAGGAAGAAAATGGATGGAGTTATCTTTAAGATTGACTTTGAGAAAGCGTACAACAAAGTAAAATGGCCCTTTCTCCAACAAGCATTGCGTATGAAAGGTTTTGCACAAGAATGGTGCAATTGGATTATGCAATTTGTTCAGGGGGAAGTGTCGGGGTTCGGGTGAATGATGACATTGGCCATTATTTCCAAACCAAAAAAGGCCTAAGACAGGGGGATCCTTTGTCTCCTATGTTGTTTAATATAGTGGCGGATATGCTAGCCATCTTAATCGCACGGGCGAAGGAAGATGGACAAATAGACGGGCTCATACCTCATTTGGTCGAGGGAGGGTTATCTATTTTACAATACGTGGATGACACTATTTTATTTATGGACAATAATCTTGAAAAGGCGGTAAATTTGAAACTCATTCTTTGCATTTTCGAACAGCTTTCGGGGCTGAAAATAAATTTCCACAAGAGTGAAATCTTTTGTTTTGGGAAGGCGAAAGAGGTGGAAGATCAGTACCGACAAATTTTCGGATGTGAGTCGGGGTCTTTACCTTTTAAATATTTGGGGTTCTGATTCATTATAGGAGACTCCGAAACGATGAATGGCAACCGGTTGAATGTCGTTTCGAAGGAAAACTTGGTTGCTGGAAAGGGAAGATGCTGTCCTATGGGGATCGGCTGGTACTTGTTAATTCGGTTCTAACAAGCCTTCCGATGTTCATAGATTACCTAAAGGGGTGAGGAAAATTTTAGACTTCTATAGATCACGGTTTTT
The DNA here is from genome assembly GCA_947311845.1 of Poa pratensis. Taxonomy (NCBI): domain Eukaryota; kingdom Viridiplantae; phylum Streptophyta; class Magnoliopsida; order Poales; family Poaceae; genus Poa; species Poa pratensis. The sequence continues at coordinate 40,530,118 of CAMZMU010000095.1, read as the reverse complement.
TTGGCAGAGTGATGAGAATAAGAGGAAATATAGATTGACAAAATGGAACATTATATGTAGACCAAAGGATCAGGGAGGTTTAGGGGTGGAAGTACTTGAATTAAAGAATAAATGTTTGCTTAGCAAATGGCTTTTAAAACTTTTAATGAGGAGGGTGTGTGGCAGGAGCTGCTACAAAACAAATACCTCCAAAGTAAAACTTTAGCTCAAGTAGAAGCTCAACCTACTGATTCACCCTTTTGGAAGGGACTAATGAGAGTCAAAGATGATTTCTTTAGTAGAGGGTCATTTGTAGTTGGTAATGGGGAAACCACAAGGTTTTGGGAGGACACTTGGTTGGGTAACTCTCCATTGATGAACAAATATCCGTTATTGTATAACATTGTGCAGCACCAGCATGCTTCGGTTCATGATGTGATGCACAATGCCCCCCACTGAATATAGGATTTAGAAGAGCCTTGGTGGGGAACAAATGGGATATGTGGTCTCATTTGTGCCTTAGATTGATGCAAGTGACGCTGAATAATGTTCCTGACTATTTTAAATGGAATCTGAACCAAAATGGGCAATTCACAGTAAAATCGATGTATGAGGACCTGATGAATGGTCATACTACATATCTACAGAAGTATCTTTGGAAATTAAAAATACCGCAAAAGATTAAAATATTTATGTGGTTCCTTCATCGCAAAGTCTTGTTAACAAAAGATAATCTGGCTAAGAAGAATTGGCAAGGTAGCTCACATTGTTCTTTTTGTGGGAATGATGAGAGTATTGATCATCTTTTTATTTCCTGCCCTTTTGCAAAACTTGTATGGCGTGTTGTTTTGTACATATAATATCCCTCCCCCTACTAATGTCACAAATATGTTTGAAAATTGGTTGAGGGGGATAGACAAAAAGACCAAATATAGGATTCGTATAGGCGTTTCTGCTATCTGTTGGTCTATTTGGAATTGTCGAAATGATATTGTGTTTAACAGAAAGGATAATTTTAATGTATTACAGGTTATTCACAGGACGGTACACTGGATACAGTTATGGGCTTTCCTGCTGCCTTCGGACCAGCGGGACCTTATGGTGGCTGGGTGCACGAGACTACTACGCGTGGCACAGGATTTTTTCTCCCGACATATGTGGCATCATATTAGTCGGCTTTCGTAGTCTTTCTTTTGCGTGTCACTGTCGGTTGAGGCATGTCTCAATCTTGACTCCTTTTGAGATGTAAGCACAAATAAGGTACTTATGAACTCTGTAATAATCGGCTGTGTGCATCAATCGATGCAGAGGCTGGGATTAATAAAATTCCCTTTTCTAAAAAAAACCTCAGAGATATATATTTAGTCTTAGCCGTCCATTATTGAAGGGTATATTTGGGTGCATAAAAGTTTCCACATATAAAAAGTTTGGAAAGGAAATATCTTAGATATGTATAATTATCTGTACATACCATATCATGTTCAAACATGACTTGTATATAGTTCTATACGAGGTCAAGCTGCTCAAAATCCACTGACATTTCATTCTACTGAGCTAACAAATCAGGACGATGTGTACAGAAAATTCGGAAGATTTTTGTATGTCTTTGAAATTTCTGAACAGTGTAGTCTTGCAGTGACAAATGTCAAACAGAGCGGAGAATCTATCAGATAATGGAGGTTTGTCTTTCAAATAATCTTTCCAAAATCTAACTATATATCCTCTATTCAGAAGCAACTTTGTGCCTGTAAAATATATTTCTTTGACCTTTAACAAGTCTTTCCATTCTATTATGCAAGTATTTTGCTTTGACATTTTCCTTCCAAAGAACGGATTGAGTCCCAACTGACCACAACCATTTAGCATCGGCTCTTTAGGAGCCTCCTCAGGTGCAAAATCTGTCATGGCTTCCTGCTCTGTAATACCGCCAACTGAAGCAGATACACCTGCTGGAGCCCCGGGAATCATACTGCCCTTCGGCCCGTTCTGGAAAGACCGAGAATTGGTGTGCGAGGGCGTGAGACAATCGGGGACATAATCGGCAATGAGCTCATCGGCTTCACTCCTTGCAGACTCCATCAGTGTACATAAAGGTCTGCACACATCGACATCAATTGCACACTGCAGGTATTTCTCATTGTCATCTTGTTGTTTAGGCTATTTGAACTAATGTGTGTAAACAAAATGACTCCACCCTTATTACCGATATTTATGTCTACTATGCAGATGAATCATGCGGACTTGAATGGTGCTCACGCTACAACATAATGAAAGGCGTTTGTGAAGGATTAAAGTACCTTCATACAGGATCTGAAAAAACAATCTATCATCTAGACTTAAAACCGGATAATATATGGCTGGATAGGAACATGATACCCAAAATTGGCGATTTTGGTATATCAAGACTGCCTTCTGGGTCAATACAAATGTATTCCACAAAAAATGATGTTTCAGGAACACGGTAAGTTGATACATAACATGTGTTGGCCCCCATGTGAAAACAATTAGTACAGAAGTACTCAGGAAAACAATGTCGCTGGATCCATCCTTTCAGGTTATTAAGATTTCTGTGAATTTAATAGTCCCTCCGTTTTTATATACTTTGCATTTTGGACTTAGTGAAAGTTAAACTTTGCTCATTTTAACCAAGAATACTAAATATTTGGTCAAACTTGACAATGTTTGACTCTGACTAAACTCAGAAAGCAAAGAATATAAAACAGAGGGAGTATTATCGTATTTTTTACTGAAGAATGGTCGTACTAGTTAAAGGTAATCGATTTCCCATTTAAGGAACCCTATTTGCTATCGTGCATGCAGCGGATATATGGCGCCGGAGTACGTCGGTCAGAATAAAATCTCACAAAAGTGTGACGTATACAGTTTGGGTGTCGTCATGATACGTGTAATAGCAGGAGAGGAGGGCTACCGAAATTACGATCCACATAGGCCTTCCGAGGAATTCATTGAGCGTGTAAGTAAAACAGCTCTAAGAGATCTCTAGAGGTCCTTTACAATCCACACAGGCCTTCCGAGGTCATTTGCGTGTGTGCATGTCATCTTCCGTCATTCTGTTTAAACAATAAACTTTGCAGGTACGTGAAAACTGGGCCAAACGGCTGCAAGAAACAATGCCGTCGCATTCGTCGGAGCAAGTAAAGAGATGCACTGAAATAGCATTAAGGTGGTGTGGAGTTTAACCGGGAGAAAAGACCTACCATTACGGATATTGTTGATGAACTCAATGAGATTGATGCTGCCGAAAGTTCAGCTATAGGCGGTGGTCAGGTATATCCATGCATCCATCGAAGATATATTTTTCCGTGCAACAACATGACTTTAGTGTTTGTCCTTTCCACATTCAAGAATTCAGCAAAAAAGGAGCAAACATCGATAACTCAGAAAAAACAATCAGAGACTCTAGAACAAAGGGAAAATAAGACAGAAAATTCGGAGGAAAAAATGAATGAGCAAGTTGACAGCAGGTACTAACTTTCATTTTGCTCACAAACGGCAATCGTTCCATTATAAATGGCAATTGTTCTTTCATTTAACATATGCAGACTTGTATATCTTTCTTTTACTTCGATCTTAACAGTTACGCCAGAGCGCTAGCTTATCACAATTCAAATCCCGTGAAGTATGAGACACAGTCAGTCGATCTCGCAACGGCTGGCATTGCCCCTGTGCTGTCCAAGCTTTTCGACCTCCTCGACGGCAACAACCTGCATAAGGACTTCAAGGACATGAAAAGAATCATATATTCCCTCTTCAGTGAGCTGCAAGGCTTGCAAACTGCCCTCCTTGAGGTGGCACCGGACCAGATAGACGGTGTCGTTATGCTGTGGTCCAAGGAAGTACTGAATCTCTCAGCTCACGCGGACAAAATGATTGATTCCTTGCTGGTAGGTCTTTGGGAAAACGTTTTGGATCTGGAAACCGCCAACTCATTTTTTTCATCTACTTATGCCGCATGATTTGCAATTTTTGGGCGAAAATGAACTAACCCACCACCGGTCGGTCTCCACAATGTGGATTCCAACCGTTTTATAATGTAGGCTTATCAAAAGCGGGAACAATCAATCGAAAGAAAAACAATTCATTATGAGGATCATTCCTGGGATCAGACAACTCCACAGTCATTATGGGGGAATCGCGGAAGGGGCTTACCAGCGGCGGCCGGCAGGAGATGACTTGTCGCGCCGGCGCATGGCGAGGACGCGCAGCTACAGGGCGGGGCAGGCTAGTGTGGGGGCCGCCGGTAGGTCCTGTGTGGACTCAGGGGGCCGGCCGCCGGCGTTGGGCGTCGGAGGGTTAGGGCAGTCGCGCCGTCGCCGCGTCAGGAACCCAGTGCAGCAGAGCGGAGCAATGGTGGCCATCGGGCCGCGATTGTTTGGGCCTAGCCATGCCAGGTTGGCCAATGTACTAGTCGGTTTAGGTTACTTAGGAAAGTTTGGTACGAGTACTAGTTGGAATAGGCCTTGGTGCGTGTATATAAGCACGACCATGGGCTGCGTTTTGTAACAAGTTGTACCGTGAGATTGGGAAGATATAAAGAGAAAAAAGAACGGCACGATGAACCTCCGGGCGAATCCCAACAGCTCTCTGGCTCCAATGGCTGACGGTGTACTGGTGGACATCCCTCCGTCTGCTACTTTACCAGTCTCGAGTCCCTCCTCCGCCACACCACCTCCCGCTTCCTTGCCGCCGTCTCCGCCGACCCCAACCCGGACCTCACCAGACTCCGCTATCTCTTCTCCCGAGTCCTCAGCACCTACTCGGACCCTCCCCTCGAGGCCGTCTGGTTCTTCTCCGCGGTCATCTTCCACGGCGCCCCCCACGACCTACGTCACATCCTCGACCTCCTCTCCGCCTTCACCGCCTCCTCCCCCTCCGCCGCAAAGCCCCTTGCGCTCCTCGCTCCCGTCATCTCCGAGATCTTCCACTCCGCCAAGCCCGACATGAAGATTGAGGCAGAGGCACTCGTCGAGGCTGTCTTCACATACATCAGGAGCTGCAGCAGGCGCCCTGCCGGAGGCGAGGTCGACGACGTCGATGCAGGGAGGGTTTTGACAGTCTTCGAGCAGCTGGTCAAGGTGTGTAGCGTGCGGATTTCGACGGATATGTGCCCGTTCCAGGTGCTTTTCCCGCTTGTCGGGGATGAGGCCAGGCAGGAGCTCAAGAAGGAAGGCTGCAGCGTCACTTTTCTCGCCGGGGTGGTGGTGGCCGAGGCGGTCCTGCTCAGGCTCTACCTCAAGGTGCAGGGTGCGGCAGGGGAGCAACCTTCTGAGCTGCACAAGGAGCTAAGGACCTTGGCAGTTGACTCTATTCGGGACACCCAGAACCAGCAATTCGTCGGAGTACTGCTGAACATGCTCGTGAACTATCCACTGCCTGTCTATTCACCATTGAGTGCTGCTGATGAAATCTTGGTGAGAGATGTCCTTTATGATGCTCTGATCTTGGATTATCCAGTCCTCGGTGGAGCTAAAGTTGATCAAGATGATAGTTCTCTTTTTCCCATTTTTGTGTCAAGATTGGTTATAACCGTTGATGCCATCAATGATGCCAGCCGCAAAAAAGACAGGGAGAGAGCAATGTCGTATATCAACGCCTTCTCGACTTCAAACATTCCCAGTTACCTCGTTTGGTGGGCTATTTGTGAAGCTGGCACTGACATTCTCCAAGTCGGCGAACGAATTGCTAGCACACCTCATGACTTTCTGAAGTGGCTTGTAGATCTTGAAGATAAGGAGTTCAAAGTGTTTGGAGACAACTGTTCAAGGATTAAGGAGAAGCTGATGCATGATGAGGGAAAGAATGATAACCAGAGCAGGGTAAGTCAATCAGATGCTGACCATTTAATCATTGATGAGCAGAGTCACCAGGAGTGTATGGACAGAAATGACATCAGGAAAAGGAAGGATTGTGGAACTGAAGACACAACAGTGGTGAAGTTTGTGAAGTACAAGGCTGAAGACAGGTCAGAGTAAGGACTAATTGCAGGACTACTTCCAGCGAGAGGCTAACTGATATATTAGTAACTGGTAGCTAACTTCATTGGCGCGTGATGCCGTAAACTATATCATGTTTCTTGTTACAAGCAATCTGAGACTTCCAAGATGTAGGCTGCTTTAAAGACATTTGTAATGATAGAGACGTAGTGTACCTACCCTGTTATCCTGGGGGACCATCTTGAATTAAGGAGCTTGACTACCTTCTAGTTCGTGAAAATAATAATAATAATAAGAAGAAGGCAGATACATGCGCAGCTAATGTCACTCATTTTCACCCCACTTTTTATGCGAGAGACCATCTTAAAATTGGCGTGACTGATTTTGCACCTCACAATAAGTGTGACATTTCCTTACAATTATTTCTGGACACGCAAGATTTGAGTTGTTTAGTTAAAACAATAAATAGAATTGGCTATAAAATGGTGCATGAGAAAATTGTGGTGCCATGACCCACACCACTGCATGTTATTTGCGTTCTCCATTCCATCCCATAGATTCTGGAATGCTAAAGCTTGATTCGCATGTTCTGCCACTGTCTCCTTCCACAGTATCTCAATGTAATTTATAGGCTTCTTTGACAGAGTGGACTCCTTTCGGATCAAAGTGCCATGCTCTAAAATCCTCAGCCCCTTCTCGCAGAGGCTCTAAAAAAAAGTATCAACGACAAGCTACGTCCCATTTTCCAGTAATCGGGCTAATTAGTTCACTTACTGTCGTCAACAGGTAGCCATTGCGAGGCGTAGCAATATTTCTGCACCACAGTTTCGGAACCCAGGGGTCATCCCAAATTTTAACATATGATTTTTTTTCACGTGAATTCGAAAATCGGTGAGTGACATGATGGCTCTCTCTTCCTATCCTCCCTCTCCGCCCATGCACCCGCCGCCAACACCGCACCCGCCGCCACCACCGCCGCCGCCAGTACCTTCCCGGCGTTGGAAGGCCGTCTTCTACCCGTGCACGCGCGACGACCAGCGGTCGCGTCGCGTAGGGTTCGTCGAGCGCGGGCCTCACGGCATCTCTCTTCTCAACTCGTTTGAAGAGAGAGTGGGCCTGTTGGGCTCTTCGCCATGGATCGAGATTTCCATGGGCGCGGTGATCAGGGCCGGCCCTGTGGGGAGTCTGGAGGGGCGGCCGCCCCGGGCCCAGGATTTTTGGGGGCCCCCCACAGGTATATGTACACTAGGTATAGTATATGGCCTGTAGAAAAAATAAAAGGCAAATAGCCCATTCCGTGGCAACAAACTAGTGATTGGGCGGGCTGGGCCTTATGGCTACACTGTCCGTCTGTCCGCTTGTTTGCGTGAGAGAAAAGGTAGCGATCTATAGGCCTAATTAATTCGTGATCGGCAAGGATACGGCTTGATTAGCTCGACTCGATCGATCGAAAACCGGGACATCTCCTCTCGTCTCTAATCTCGCCCGCCGCCGCCCGCCCGCACCCAGGCGGCCACGCCTGAGCCGCACGCTGCGCACCTCACTGATGGGTTCCGTATTTCCGATCGTCCCAGCGCCGCGCCGCCGGACCCAGGTACATTCATTGATCAATTTCGATCTTCTTTAGTTTTCTAGTATACGTGGTTTATGCCTTAATTTTCATTACATTTTTATTTTATTCTCAGTGTTATTATGAAGACTTCATCTTATGCTGCACTGCAAAAAGGAAAAGAAGAAAAGAGAAACAAAAATTGATAGATTCATGAAGAGGACCTCTTCACAATTTTTTGAAGAGTAACACGGTCACTTCAAGAAATTCAGATGAGTTGGTGCTAGTTGTTGCAGGGAGCAAAGAAATATTAATCTTGAAGACACTATCCATACAGAAGACAATGTTGACATCAACACGGATGATAACAATGTGAGTGATCATGAACACGTATTTTATTTATCTTCTACAGACGTTGCTAGTATTGATCGAAAATGATTAGTTTATTCAAACCAGGATTGACAAAGTGTTTCCTTTTTCCGGTAAGGATTTTCCACATAAAAATGTGTCTCGCTTCTCTTGTTTGCTCTCTATTTTGCTAATAAAAATTTATATTTACTTATTTATACTAAGGCTAAGGGCCCTAAATTTTAATTTCACCCCGGGCCCCAGAAATGTCAGGACTGGACCTGGCGGTGATCCACTTCGAGCGATACTCCGCCATGATTGGGCCAGCAGTTGACGCCGTCAGCAAGGTGTGGGTCTCATCACGTCGTATGCTGTCCTTGGTACGTGTATGCGACGTGGTTACGGTTGGTCGGAGTACAAACAAAGGTCCGTCAATGGCGGAACAGTCGAGCGGGCATGGTCACGATACAGCGGTCCAGACCGCTACAGTGCAGAGGGTGGCTCGAGCCGATACAGTGCAGAAGTTGGATAAGGTTTTTCCCACCTCGCGATTCAGAGCAAACCCTAGATCGGGCTTCTGCAAAGTAGTCTTCGTTCCCCAGCAGAGCAAACCACCACCGCTGCCGCGTCCCGCACCACCACGGTGGAGCGGCTGATACGTGCATTTTATATCATCATTTATACAACTTATATTATCATATTAGAATGTTATTGGCATTGTTATATCATTGTTTTTACATGTTTTAGATGATTTATGGGACTTTCATACAAAGTCCCTATTTTTGGTATTTAATTTTTGGGAGGCAGAAAACCTCATTTTTCTTGTTTTTAATGTTTCAGGAGCTACGGGGACCCAAATGGAAAAAGGAAAACCCTAGAGGCCCAAAAGGGGGGGGCACGCGGTTAGATGCTTTGGCCGCGTGGGGCCCACCATCTGGAGCCTCGGGCACTTCCTCGCCTGGGGCTTTTTAACGAGGTCTCCGTCTCGCCCGAAAAATAACGCCCTAATTTTTACGAGACTATCCGAGGTCGCGGCGGCGGCGAAACTCCTGATTCCCTCCGAGGGGGATCAGATCCTGCTGCTCCGAAGCTTCGGAGAAGGGGAAATCATCGTCATCGTCATCACCTCTCCTCCTTGGCGTGGGAGGAGGCCTCTACATCATCACCATCACCAAGACCAGCACCATCACCATCTCCGTGATCCACTCCGTCCCCCTCGTAGTTTGAGAGTTGCTATACCCTAGATACTTGTCTTGTGCTACTATTCATGTTTGTGATTGAGTACTTGTCATTATTTGGTGGTGAAGTTATATTTTAAGATTGTGTTGTACCACTTATGCCACTGAATATCACCATGTTTGCACGTTGTGAGTAGTTCCCGTATGTTCCTGAGGGCATAGGATGCATTGGCAATGATTTATATATGACATGTGTTGGTATTTTGTCTAGTGTTTATCTTTTTGTGTGATTCTATGATGGTGTTGTGCGAACATCGACTGCACAACACTTCACCTATATGGGCTCATAGGAGAACACCGTAGTGTAATGGCGTGAGGGAGACTTGGGAGGACACGAAAGTCTGAGACCGAATCATTAAGTTACTTTACGGGGTATTAGTATTGGGGACCTAGAGCGTAATGCTATGGTGGGATTTTATATCTTAATAATTCTTGTGCTGTCATTTAATTGGCCACATGATCCATCATAACTAGTTTAGTCTATTTATTTAGCTGAACCTAATAATAGCTCCGTCCGAAGAAGATTAAAACTAGACAAGATATTCAACGTGTTGTTTAATAAATCTATATGCCTAGCAATATCCATGCCGCCCTCGGGAACGTTTTCCACATATAAGTTACACATCACTTGAGCTTGTCCTCTTACACATAGAGGATTGGGCTTTCTCTCTCTTTGAGAGCTTTTACTTGTTACCATTTACCTGCTGCATTGTCACTGTCTTGCAATTATACAATCGAAAATACCAAAAACACTTGCATCTTTTATTGTCTATTTATCATTTCTAATAACCAATACCTTCAGCTCCTCGTAGGTTCTACAACCTTTTCTATTCGAAAGATACTACAATTGATCTCCTGCACTTGGGAGTCATCAGCGGCCTTCTGACCAGAGATCGGCGTTCGTTTGCGCAGGTCGTGACGTCTGCTCCGATAAATCGGAGGTTTGGTTCTCTGCGGAGGTCGCCACCGCAGAGTTACCCTAGGCCTCCACCTTATGGGTATCGTCTGCGTCAGGATCCAGAGGCTGAGCGTAGGGAAGACGCTCGCCGTTGGGATGAGCAGATGCGCCGCGAAGAGGAGTGGCGGAGACAAGAGGACAGATGCAGGGATGAGGAGGAGAGGCGGAGATCTGAAGAGAGGAGGTGCGCAGATGATAGGCGTCGCCTGGATGAGGAGAGACGCCGTCTGGAGGATGAAAGGCGCCGCTCTGAGGCATCGCGCAATTCTGAGAGGCTTGCTCGCGAGAGAGCTCTGCTAGAATTGAAGCGCAAAGAAGAAGAAGAAGAAGAAGAAGAAGAAGAGGCGAAGCGCAACCGTAATCGTTGGGCTCACCGTCCTGAGATGCAGACTAGAGGCTCTGATTCAACTACTATTTCTGCCAGATCAGATGCTCATAATCAGGTTGCTTCGCAGAAAGTCCTGACATCGGTGAGTCCTTCGAACAACATTAGTGCTCCTGCTTATACACAGCCTGTGATGGAACCTGCTAGCTCTAGAATTCCTCTGATTGATAGTCAGTCTGATCCACAATTGGGGTCCTCTGCACCTCCAATTGCTCTCAGTTCTGTGCCGATTAACCAGGTGGACAACATGATTGATTTGACTGTTAGAGGAAGTAGTAGATGTGAATGTTGTGGGCAGAATCATCACATTTCAGTCTGTCAGGAGAGGGATCCGTGGGATTATGTTGCTCCTTTTTTTGGTTGTTCTGACTTCGACCAGGGCTTTTATTCGATTCCTGCAATTAAATCTGAGGTGCAACCGCTGGAACAGCTAAATTACGCTCATACCAGAGTTGAACAGGGAGATGTGACCAGCAGAGATATTGAACATGAGTTTCAGGTGTGGGCTGAATCTATGAAGTTTAATTGGCGGTTCTATGTGAAAACGATTTCTGACAGAGAATATATGACAAGATTCCCCAACAACAAATGCATCGAAGACTTGGCTCACTTTGGGAAATTCTTCATGAAAACCCTGCCAGAGGCTGTGATCAGACTTCATAAATGGGCTGGTGATGTTGTACCAATTGGTAGACTGGAAGAATGCTGGTTCAGAGTCAAAGGTATACCGATGACATACAGAAACAAATCAACAGTCTGTTATGCTGCCAGTCTCATTGGGAAGCCGTTGGCTCTGGATAAAAACTATCTGAGGAATATGGGCTTTGTTCGTGTGAAAGTTGGGTGTGTCGATGTGTCATTAGTTCCCAACACCAGAATTGGGGAGCTTGATAATGACCTGTACGAATTTCAATACACCAGAGAATTGGTGGATCCAAATGTCAATCCTCAGAATCACACTGGTGTACTGGAGACTGAACAGGAAGGTGGAGGGCAACAGCATATACTCCAAAACGCCAACGAACAAATGGCAATGGTAGGGAAATTGGAGGTTCTCTTTCTGCATCACCAAAAGTGGGTAATGGTCAATCCAATGTGCAGAGCACGCAGCAGAGAGGTAGTTCTGGTTATGATGTGCAGAGGGGGAGAAAGGCAAGACTTCACTGCATGAATATGGGGCTTCTTCTACATCCAATGCTACTTCGTTTGCGGATAAGTGAAGGCATGTTTGAATAACATGGGTACAATGCAAGGTTCTGACAGTTCATTTCCGATACAGTTGTCAGATGATCGTAATGTGAAGCATCATGGAGTGGACGGATCCAGCAAAATTTCTTCTGATTTGGGGGAGTCTTCTGATTCTGCTGACATGCAGAACGACCCTAAATTTCGTCAGTTTGTTAATAGTTTGTCGAATTCAAGTTCTGACAAGCATTATACTTTGGGCAAGCAATACAGTAGCATCGTGGACACGATTCCTGAAGGTGATAAAACCAGAGAAGATGTTGAGATGGAAGATATTGAGACTCTGAAGAGAAAGTTGACTATGGTGATAGTGATTTAGATGACAATACTGTTAACTCATCTGCAATGAACACTGAAGACACCCCATCTGTGGTTGTGGCACTTCCTGTTAATGAGAATACAGCTGAACATGAGACCTTTCAGATCGATGGTTCCCAGCCTGAAATAGATTCGACACAAGAAGATCCAAGCATGGGGGAGTTTGAACATGTTGCGCCTGATGTTGCAGGAATGCCAGAAAAGGAAGCATCTCCCATTAGAGCAAGTTCAAGACTCGCTAACCAACAGAACATCAATGATAGAGTGGAAGACAGGGCCAGGGGTCAGGTAGCATCTTGGAACCTAGAAGGTACTAACCTCAATTCTCACAACTCTTTGCTGTTCTAGATTCAGATGATATTCATGCTAGGGCTCTAGAAATGAGTGTGGATCCTGCTTCTTTTAATCTAGAAAAAATTGATTTCATTAAAGACTTAGAAATTGCTAGACATAAGATAGTAGCTAAATAGGCTAATGTAGAAGCTGAAGCAGCTGAGAACAATGTTCAAGTTGCCTTGTTGGGTTGGGGTGAAGAAGTTGACAAAGATGGCTTTACTCCTATGATTTCGAAAAGAAGGAAGAAAGGTATCAAAGCCGCACAAGTTAATTGTGGAAGGGTTGCCGTCAGTTTCTGGCAGGATTGATGGAGGAGCACAGTCTGGTTGTAGTGCTGCCTCGGTGAAAGTAAATAACAACCACCCTTTGAGTGGTGTTGTTGCTGGATCCAGGGTGAGGAGAAAAAACCCTAAGTATCAATGATAGGGGCCTCTTTAAATTGCAGAGGGGTGGGAAAGAAGGGTAGGAGTGTGTTTTTGTCGGATTTTATTAAAGAGCAGGAGCTAGATTTCATTGGTTTACAGGAAACAATTAAGAAAGATTATTCTGAGGCCTTTTTTAGGAGAATTGATCCTTTGAATCTATTCTCCTGGAAATGGTCTGCATCAGTTGGCAGAGCGGGTGGCATCCTTGGAGGTTTTCGTGCTTCACGCTTTGATATTGTAGACTCTATCAGTAGCAGGTTTTTTGTGCAAGTTACTCTGAAAGATCTAAAGATTGACAGAAACTGGAAGCTGGTTATAGTTTATGGGGTAGCACAAGAAGCTGACAAGGAAGATTTCGTGACTGAGTTAAGTCAGATTTGTAGTGATCAAACTCTCCCTGTGTTGATTGGGAGATTTTAATCTAATCAGATCGCCTGCGGAAAAAAAACAAACCGGTGTTGAACAGAAAGTGGATGGATATTTTCAATGCAGTGATAAACATGTATGAAATGCGTGAGATTTACATGACGGGTGGAAGTTTTACTTGGTCAAACAGTCAAACTTCTCCTACTCTTGAGAAGTTAGACAGGTTTTTGATGTCAAGGGAGTGGGAACACTTGTTTCCTATGGTGACAGTTCACAAGCTTTCGAGAGATGTGTCTGATCACTGCCCCATTGTGTTAGATACCATGGAAGGCAGGGAAAAAAAGAACAGAGAATTCAGGTTTGATAAAAGGTGGATCAAGAATGATACTTTCCTTCTGAGAGTATCAAAAGCTTGGAGTCGACCTGTTAAAGCAAAAGATAGTCTGGAACTATTTCAAAAGAAGCTAAAGAATGTGAAGAATGATCTCAGAGGCTGGGGTGCTAATGTTAGAGGACAGGCGACTCAAAAGAAAAAAGCTCTTGTGTTGGAACTGGAAGACCTTGAAGTGCAAGAAGAAAATTCTTTCTTGTCACCTGAACAATTGAGAAGGAGGAACGTGATACAACACGAGTTGATGGAGTTGTTTGATCAAGAAGAAGACTATTGGAGATAGAAATCTGCAGAGAATTGGCTGTTACAAGGAGACAATAACACTGAATTCTTCCACATGATTGCTAATGTCCGTAAGAGAAAGAAAACCATTTTCTCCTTGCGCAATGGGAATGATACTATACAAGGCACACCTCAGCTGTTACAGCATGCTACTGCATTTCACAAGAACTTATTTGGGCCCACACCCATTTTGGCTGTAAAAATAAGGCAGGATGTGTGGCTGGAAGAGGAAAAAGTATCTGATGCAGATAATGAAGCTCTTGATGTGGTTTTTACGGAAGAAGAAGTTAAAAAGGTGATTGAACTGACAGAAAAGAATAAGGCAGCTGGTCCTGATGGCTTTCTATCGAGTTTTATCAAGTCTGTTGGACGATTATTAAGCATGATCTTATGAAGATTTTCTGTGACTTTCACCAGCACAGAATCTCCCTTGACAGAATCAACTATGGGATCATCACCTTGATTCCCAAAGGAGATAATGCAGACGTTATTCAGAAGTTCAGACCGATCTGTCTGCTTCAGGTCCTATTCAAAATTATAACCAAAGTGTTGACAAACAGGATGGAAAAAGTTATGCAAAAAATCATTTACCCCTGTCAGAGTGCTTTCATCAGAGGGAGATACATCCATGATGGTATCTCGCTCCTACATGAGATTCTGAGAGACGCCAAGGTGAACAAACAACAGGGAATTATCCTGAAAATTGATTTCGAGAAAGCATATGACAAGGTTGACTGGAATTTCTTATTTGACTGCTGTAAACACAAAAAGTTCAGTGAGCACTGGATGCAGCTTCTGAAAAGTACAGTTACAAATGGTACGTTGAGTGTGAAAGTAAATGAGGAAAAGGGCCATATTTTGGTAGTTTCAAAGGGGTCAGACAGGGGGACCCCCTTGCCCCTACCCTTTTCAACATAGCGGCGAATTGTTTGTCAAAGATGGTTGGGTTGGCTCGTGATAATGGTCTGTTTGCTGGACTGGCTGACAGATGGATTGATGGGGGCTGCTGTATATTAAATATGCAGATGACACGGTGTTGATGATAAAAGATGACATGGAAGGTGCCAGAAATTTGAAGCTTCTGTTATATGTGTTTGAAGCTATGTCAGGTCTGAAGATTAATTTCGAGAAAACTGAAGTCCTGTTAACTTTGGAGGATGAAGACAAAATGCATGAGTACGCCGAATTATTCAACTGCCAGAAAGGAACGTGGCCGATGAAGTATCTTGGAACCCCAATTTGTTCGCGTCGCAATACGGTAGCAGAGATGTCTTTTGTGGAAGACATTCTCAAAGGTATAAGACTGGAGGTTGGATGGGTGGAACTATGTCAATTGCAGGCAGGTTCACGAAGGTGGATGCCTGTCTTTCGACCACTGCAGTATATCAGCTCGCCCTGCGGTTATTTCACAAGGCTAATATTGTGGGGATGGAGAAACAACTGAGAGCCTTTTTCTGGGCTGGAGGTACAGGGAAGAAAAAGATCCATTGGGTGAAATGGAGTCTGATCTGTAAACCCAGAAAGAAAGGGGTTTGGGGATAAAGAACCTCACCTTGTTTAATATAAGTTTGCTATGTAAATGGTGGTGGCGTCTGGAGACTGGTAAAGGTCCCTGGCAGGATTTTATGAGGAGAAAATATTTGGGTGATGCTGGTATCTTTGCTGCCAGACACAAAAGCACTGACTCGGCCTTTTGGTCTGATTTACTACATGTTAAAGATATTTACCTTCAAGGGAGGAAGATGTTGGTGGGTAATGGGTTGAAAACACATTTTTGGAATGATTCTTGGTGCGGGCAGATTCCTGAAGGACAGGTTCTCTTGCTTGAAAGAGATTTGTAACGAGGATGATATCTCTATGCTAATGCTGCTGCACTCAGATGGCGTTTGACCTTCAGAAGATGGCTGAATGTTGGCCTTCAGAACAGTTGAGAGAGTTGCAAAACCTGCTCTGGGGTGTCGCTTTGAATACAAAAGAGGATAAGCCAGTGTGGAAATGGACTAAGAGTGGGCAGTTCAGTGTCAAGTCCATGTACAATTCGATAAGTAGTGCAGGGATTGACAGGTCATTCAAACATCTGTGGAAAGCAAAAGTTCCCTGAAAATCAAAATCTGGCTTTGGCTCATCTGGCATAATGCCATTGCCACCAAAGACAACTTGATGAAGAGGAATTGGCAAGGCTCAACGAGGTGTCAGTTCTGTGATGACAATGAATCGATTCACCATCTCTTTTTCACTTGCGCGGCGGCCAAATATGCTTGGTCTGCTATTGCGCTTGCTATTGGTGCCCCTACGCGTCCTGGATCCTTTTCGCAATACTTTTGGTGGATTCCTCGTTTTCTCGGTGTTAGTAGAAATGTTCAGATCACCTTGGTGGCTGCCGTTTGCTGGGCCATCTGGAAGATCCGTAATAAGGCTTGTTTCGAAGGAAAGCTCATAAGTAGACCCAATGAACTGATCTCTTATATCTGTGTGTTTTTGAAATACTGGGCAGGGTTACATAACAATGCAGACCAGGAGGCGCTGAGATCTGGAGCGGACACGTTGATGAATCTTGCCACTTCTGCTCCTTTTGCTGGTGGTGTTCCAAGTGATGGTGATGTGGCTACCCGAAGGCTGCTGGATGGCCCTCGACAAGATGACGGCCACTGATGAGCTGGTACTCGCTGTTGATATGATGAAGCATCTGTGATAAAAAAGAGTGTGGCGCCGTCGGCCCATACTGGTTGTTTTATCTCTGTAATTCACGAGCTGATAGTCTGTTTGTTTTGGTCGGTTACTTTGTAGCGTTTTGGTCGCTCAAAACTTGTGTAATAGCTTAAAACTTCTCTGTACTCGGTTAGTTTTAGTTCCCCAACTCGCACAGGTGGTGGAGTTTGGGGTTTTTTCTTTTCCTGCACCCTGGATGCTGCAAAAACTTGTAATTTCGTTATCAGTTGGTAATGAAATTTGATCCCGCGGGGTCGCGTTGTCATGATATTCCGGGCTCAGCTTGTGCCTCCGAAAATCTCCGTTAGAAAATATTTTGCCCGTAATACTTGGGCACATAGGCTCTCAGGATATTGAACAAGCCTCCACGCTTGACAGGACAACATGGCTATATTGAAGCTATGAAGATCTCGAAATCCTAATCCTCCCTTCCCTTTCGGCAAGATCATCTTCGGCCATCTATCGGGACGGTCTCTTGGCCAGGAGCATAAACGACCGAATCAGCTCGCTAGCCAGTTTAATTAGTAGACCGGCTATCTCCCCGTTTACAACTAAGGCAGCGGTCAAGAAAAGGAAACGGAGACAAAGCCCACTTAAGTGCTTATTATTGTATGAAAAACATATATTTAAGTTATAGGATAATATAAAAATACATTTAGGTACTCACAGTTCGTAATTTTGGGGCCTTTTTTTTTCCTTTAGCCAATAACTGAATTGTGTTACCTGTTAGATGTTTTAAGTTATTTTAAAGGGAAAATTTCAAGTTAAATTATTTGATATCTTTGCATTGAGTTTGCACCTCGAGTTAGATTGACTATAAAGTTAGTGCATGCCGCAGTGCATAAATCTGAAAGTTGGCCAAATATCTCATGAATAAACCCGGCAATAGTGCGCTTGTTCTGCTGACCGTAGTGCATATATCTGATGACTGTGGACTTACTATATTTCTAGTAGCAGTAGAGTTCGATATATTTCTGGAGTGTGGGCTTTAGGTTTGGTGAGGATAGCGACGCCATCTTCTTGCTGTTGAAGCCGTGGAAGCGAAGGCCCAGCATCTTTCGCACAACCGCTGTTTCATCACGTCGATCACGGCCAGCTCCGTGCGACAGTCGTCAGTCCGTGAGGTGCCCTTTACTGACGTTTCTGTCCAACAGGCCGTCCAACTAGCTCTTTCCGCTGCCGCCCGCTATGACCGAGGTTGAGCTGGAGCGTGGCTGCTCTCGAACCCCTCGTATCATCTCTCGGTGAACTGCTTGAGGCGCTACTTGTTTAATGCATCCATCTTCTCGAACTCATGGATGCTGCGCCGACTTTCATGTCGCTCGCCACCGGCGCGAGTGACATCAGCAACGCGACCATCACTAAGATTGCTAGTGTTTTCCTAAACATCAATATACGAATCCTCCATGCTTTTGGTTTCCTCCAATATCTCAAGGCAACTACAGATGAAATTAAAAGCTGAATACATACTATTGAGCAAGGTATAGCACTAGAGGAAAGAACTTCAGATATATATACAAAGCGAAGAGAGTTAATTACATGAGGAGTTAGGTTGCTCAATTTCTCCTCGCAATTAGTGTGATACTCCACCTCAATATTGGTGTGAGTGATTTTGCACCGCACATTTGGTGTGACATCTTGTCTCAAAATTTATCATATTTCTGGAAAGCAGGACATGGTTTTGTTAGTTAAGGAAAATAAGAAGAAATTTCGATTATGTTGCTAGAAGTTTGGCATAACACAAGCATGGCAAGTCATCATCGTATATGCTTAATTGGTAGAATTGAATTTACCTGCTTTTTAACTAGGGCTTGTATAAAAAAGAAGAACCGGCCAAGAGACCAGCGGAGAGAAAAACCGATCTAGCGACCAAAAAAAAACTCACCAAGGCAGCCGGCCACTCATCGGTGGACGAACTCTGCTACGGGTCACACGGCCCCCGACGGAGATCATGGAGATTGACCTCCTCGGGGGCGGCGCGGTGCGGAAGCGATTTGGCGGGCTAGGTCAAGGATCTCGCCAGTCTAATACCATGTAGAATTATGAGATTGTCGTAATATGACTGATGTATTACTGAGTCTAATGATCGAGTATATATAGGAGTACACGACTTGGAGAGTAAGAAGCCTCTCCTATAGGTAGGAGATGGATTATAAATCCTAACCGACGCAGTCCGACAGTCCTTGACGAGTGATATAAGCTATACTAGAACGTATTCATGCTTGTGCCCTAATTACTCACGTATAGTTTCCGTCCTCCTCTAAACCGACCTGTAAGCTATGGTGTTCCTTGTGTTTTCCGAATTCATGCTTATTTCCCCGTATCTTCTTTATTATTAAATGAAAAGCGACAGTAGCTACTCATTCTGCACTGTCTGCAGCAGTCTCTTGCGTTCATGTTTTTTTGATGGAAGGCAGCGGGTGCTGCTTCGATTACATAAGAGAAACCAGAACAAATGCCGAGAAAATCTTAATTACAAATTGTGACTCAAACTGAAAAAACCGAAGTAAAAGAAGGCAACAGTCTATAACTAGCAAATGTACAGCCCGAGACAGAGCTTTGCAAAACCCCAGCAAGGCACCTAGAAGCCTACTCTCCGGGGTCCCATAGCGTTCGCAGAATCCCAGCATTTTTCCAGAGACGCACCTTGAAAACAATCTTGTCTGCCAGGTCCATCGCTGATCTCGCCTTGTTGTTTAAGCCTCGATTATTTCTCTCCTTCCAAATCATCCACCAAGAACACAAGGCTAGACAGCGCCATCGTTTCACGGATTTCGCCGGCGTGAAGGAAGAGGTTGTAGTCCACCATTCCGTTCGCAGGATTCCTTCCAGTTTCAGGGTGGATCCGACATAATTTACATTTGGGATCAGGTGTGATGTGCCTTGTGCAGTATTACTGCAAGGAGATCGTGGACCTTGCAACTGCATAAACCCGATCCCAGTGGACAGCAACGTCACAGAAAATTTGTACTCCCTCCGTTTTTAAATATAAGATGTTTTAACATTTGTCCACATTCATATGTATACAAATGTATCTAGACATATTTTATTGTGTATGTTCACTCATTTTAATTAGTATGCATATAGAGAACATGTGAAACACCTAAAACATCTTACATTTAAAAACGGAGTGAGTAGCAGAATCCCATCAGCAGCGTTTTAGTTAGTAATTTGTTTGTCCAGGCACAGAATTCGTTCTGTTATCATTGTCGGTCCCCTATCCTGTACCCTTGGAAGCGTGTGGTGTTGTCACCGTCAACAATCCTTGTTGCTAGTGGTACCGATCGCAAGTGGAGACGAGTTAGACTACACGGCTACATCCATGGGCTCGTGTTTCTTGCCATTCATCCGAGAGCCTCATTTTGGAGCCATCAGCCATGCATTTTTTTTTAAAGTATGAAGAGAGTATTTATATGTTAAAAATTGTAGTTATAGATACATGGACACATATGCACGTGATCTACAGATCTGCAAAATTTCATGGAAAAATTCTTGGGAATTTTGGGCTACAGAAATTAGCAATTTTGTGGTTCTAAAAAGAAAAGATTTTTTTATCCCACATTTCTCCTTTTTCATCGATCACAGATAGTATATATTTTTTCAAAACTTGGGCCGTACAACTGGAAATGCAGATGCACTCGTATGAATTTTGAGATTTGAAAATGTGTTTCTAATTTCCCAGTGAGTTCAGGACCCAATAGCACTTTTCACATCTCATCCATTTCTCTTGTGGAAATTAAATCTAATGTCCCATATTCCAGTCTACTTGCAAAATAACTCGACCTCCCAATATTGCCAGTTGAGCTCAGGCTACTCGCCTCCTTGTGCCCGGGTTTTAAAGCGAACACATTTTACAAGTTTAGTTCACATATCCAAATTTCCTAATTGTTCCAAACATTCCGAGATTTTTATCACAGGTACATACATAACTTTACTTTGTGCTTGTAATTATCATAATGGAGCATGTTAACTTGAGGGGTACATAAAAATTTCGTTTTATGATAAGATATGTATTGTTAACTATTATGTACCCGCATTTTTTTGGATGGCTCATAAATGAAAACATCTGCTATAAACTTTGCATATATATGCAGATTACACATACTAGCTAAATGCCCGTGCGTTGCCACGGTCTTTTTAAATTTATCGCCGCACAAATACATGTAGTTAAAAGTAGTCGTGCGGTGCTGCAGGGATTACAAAAAGTTAGTAAAACATGCTCTATTGCATTTTTTTAGCATGATGTGTGTAGATTCTAACTATTGCGGGCACATCTGTTTTACATTTTACTCCGGGTTTCTTGACCTCCCCACGAGGCGACGATAGTCATGCACCCCACTATCTTCCTCCATTCACATTACAATGTTCCCGTCACATATTTGTTTCCCAACAAGATGATTAAGTGTTGTATTCTTGACTAAATATATGTTCATTGCTACCGAATGTGAAAGTGATCTGAGGTAGAAATTCGAAATATTTCTTTCGTTTGCCTTAAATAACTTTACTCCTTAATGCAACGATTCTTTTTTGTCATTTTCCGTCTCATAAAATATGTCACATTTTATTGTAATAAGCAGTATGCGATCTGAAGGCATCATCATGACGAACAATATGCCCTCAACCAAGCCATGGTTCCAATCCAAATCTCATGAATTTTAATGTTTATTGCGACCAGTGATTTTGAAGATACAACTCTGATTTCATCAGCACTTCAAGATCCACTCACAAGATAAAACACACGTCAACACATAGTTACACGGTGCTTGAATCAGAATATTTTGCCAATCTGGGAGCTTGATTCCATCAGCTTGTGGTCTTGAATTACAGATAGTCAATGTGTTGTAAATCACTACCTCCACTTTATCTAACACAATGGCCGGCCACACATTTTTCTCCACCTCGCTGACGATCTGAGCAGTAAGGCTTCTATTCCGCAGTCCAGCAACCGCACTTGGGAT
Source organism: Poa pratensis (assembly GCA_947311845.1). Lineage (NCBI taxonomy): Eukaryota > Viridiplantae > Streptophyta > Magnoliopsida > Poales > Poaceae > Poa > Poa pratensis. The sequence goes on along the minus strand of CAMZMU010000095.1, from coordinate 40,508,677 downwards.
TAATAAAATTCCCTTTTCTAAAAAAGAAAAGTCCAGCAACCGCACATAATCATTGCAATTCAATCAAGTGCTAAAATAAGCGATGGTTTTTAGTAATAGTAAAATCACCATAGCAAACAAATCACCATAGCGAGAACCATAGAAATCTTATAGAAAAATGCAACGTTGTATGGTCAATCTTCGAGCAAGCATAGCCCTACAAGTTTACTTCAGTTACAACGCCTCCATGAAACCAATAATGAAGATTTTACCATCAACTGCTAAGTTGTTCAGACTGTCCTGGAGATATGATCCACCCATGTTGTACAGAATGACATCGTCACCTGCTTAAGGTATTCTGATATTGCAGTTAGAATGTATATAAACTTGAGAAGTACAACTTGGTAAAGCGATACCTTTTTTTCTATCAGGATATCAAGCATTATAAAAGAGGGCAGGATATTACCTTTCCCATTGGTTTCTTCTTTTTGATCCGTGCTACAAAATCTTCTATTTTGTAGTTTATGCATACATCCACACCCAAACCTTTGCAAGCAGCCAGTTTCTCTTCACTTCCAAAAATAAGCATAGCTGAAAATATGAGATACTTGCCCACTTTCAGAACAATTGCCTGTATATATTTCTTTCCAAAACAATAAACCCGCAGTAACAAAAACCTTAATTGTGAGGTACTTAGCAATCTGTATAGCTAATGAACGGATTCCACTTGATCCACCATGGATCTGCATACATCAGAGATTACTTGCCAGACATGAAATTCACTTCAAATCAAATGCTCAATAAACCAACTATGCACCTATTTTTGCATACAAGTAGCTACTGAACCTGAATTATCTCGTACTCCATTCAAGTAATCATCCTTTACTACAGCTGGAACGCCCTCGACCCGGGACATGGCGTCCGGAGACCATGGGCTAATGAACGGATTCCACTTGATCCACCATGGATCTGCATACATCGGAGATTACTTGCCAGACATGAAATTCACTTCAAATCAAATGCTCAATAAACCAACTATGCACCTATTTTTGCATACAAGTAGCTACTGAACCTGAATTATCTCGTACTCCATTCAAGTAATCATCCTTTACTGCAGCTGGAACGCCCTCGACCCGGGACATGGCGTCCGGAGACCATGGAGGGAGGAAGGAGGCGGCAGCTTGCGTGCGGCGGCGACGGAGCAGGGTTACGGTCAGGGTAAGCGGTCGCCGACACCGATATGGAGAACGTGGGAGAACCGGTGCGTCTTCCGTCGGTTGCGCGTGGCCTGAAGCTGCCGGGCGTGGGGCGAGCTCCCCTGCCCTGCTGGCGGCTCTCCCCATCCTCCCTGGGCACAGACCGGCGAGCAGGGAGTCCGGATCCAACGAACTTCCGGCGGCGAGGAGGAGGACATGGTGGTTGCTTCGTGGATTCCCGCCGGCGGCTGCTGCGTCGTCCTCGACGCCACTCAAAGGAGAAAGGCGGAAGAGCAAGGGAAGCCGGGGGCGGCGCACCCGCGGTGGAAATGGGGAGTTCGGGCGGCGCGTGTTGAGCCAGGGATGCTGGCGGCGCGCACTCGAACCGGGGAGGCCGGCGACGCGCTCGCACGGTGGAGATGGTGAGGCGTGCGGGGGAAGAGGAAGGAGCGGTTTGATAAGGGAGTGCGGGTTGATTACCCGATTTCTGAGGGGGTAAAACGCAAAAGAGCTGCGACGTACCACGGTCGCTTAAGGATATTATATAGTAGAGATACGTACACATGCGATTTTAAAAATTCTTCTAAATCGTTCTTAAGTTTTGAACTTTTAAAAAGAACATGCGGCATGGAGAGCGACCGTCTCCTCTACCCCACAATAGTTAGTGTTCGAAATGCCCTAAAAGAAGTTAGCGTTGGAAAATGCCCTAAATATAGTTTGTGTTGGAAACAGTAAATACAAGTGTTTACTTCGTCAGTATATATACCCTTTTTTACCACCATAACCGAGTACAAGGATTTATGAACGGACACTTTATTTACTCTGAGAGTGAAAAGAATAGACTAGTCATGTCCTAGACGCAGCTGACGTGGACGTCACGGGACTCGGCTGGCCGGGCTGCAGCTGCCTCTTCTCGATCTTGGTGAAGGACGTGCCGTCGCACTCGAAGTCGTCATACCGCTTGAACAGCTCGGCGACGAGCATGCACGCGGTGGCGATGACGGCGTCCTTGGCGGCGCACTGCTTGTTCCCCACCGCCGCCTCCTCCGTCTCGGGGCCGTTGGACCAGTACACATGTCGCAGCAGCGCCTCCCCTTCCTCCCCGACGAACCTGTCGGCGACGAACTCCTCCGGCCGTTCGAACACCGCCGGGTCCCGCATCGCCAGCGGCTGGTACCCGCACAGCATCTCTCCGGCGGACACCGCGAAGCCCTCGCCGCCGTGGGAGCGCAGCACGAAGTCTCGCCGCGCGCGCCCGAACTGCAGCGGCACCGGCGGCCGCGTCCGGAGCACCTCGTACACCGTCGACCGCACCAGCGGCATCCTCCCCTTCGCCACCGCGGCGAACCCGACCTCGCCGCCGGTCTCCTCCAGCGCGTTGCGGACCTCGTCCCGGAGCCGGGCGCGCAGCGCGCCGCAGTCGGCCTTGCCGATCTCGAGGACGAGGAAGGGGAGGAAGACGGAGAAGCCGCCGAAGGCGTTGAAGCCGAGCACGAAGAGGATGTTGTTGATGGCGTCCTTGGCGGCGAGGCCGTGGTCGTCCACGCCGACGGCGACGGCCTCGGCGCCGTGCTTCTCGACGAAGCGGTATAGCATGTCGTAGCCGGGCTTGACGAGGATGGAGGGGAACGGGAAGGAGTGGAAGAGGAGCTCCTCCAGCGGCTGCGGGATGGCGCCGATCTTCTGCGTCGGCACCAGCTGGAGGCCCAGCCACACGTCGAGGATGTAGACCCCGAACCGGTGGACGAGGTCCTCGGCGGCGGTGTCGGCGCCGACCACCGCCTTGCACAGGAACCGGAAGATGCACTGCTGTAACGGGACAATGAAGCTGGCGCCGCCCTCCTTGCCGGCGTCGAGGTCGGACTCGACGGCGGCGAGCATCCCGTCGACGCCGGCGAGGAACTCGGAAGCCCACACGCGGGAGCTGCGGCGGAGGAGGTCGATGGCGAAGGCCTTGGTGCGAGCGTGCTCGGGCTCCTCCGTGTCGAGGTACACGCCGACCCGTGTGCCGCCAGTGAACGAGTCCGATGGGTTGTAGGGCCCGATGAGGCAGTCGCGCTTGTCGACGAGGGAGGTGTCGAAGAGCGCCGTGAAGGCGGCGGAGTCGACGACGGCGACCACGCGCGGGTCGACGCCTAGGAAGGTGGGCGGGATGTTGGCACGGAACACCGTGCCCCGGTGCTGCGCGGCGCGCCGGCGGAAGAACTCGTCCGGGCCCTGGAACCAGAAGTAGTCCAGCCGGTCGCGGATTGGGCCGAGTACGGGGATGCCGTAGCTGCCGGGGATCGGGCGCGGCGGCGGCGTCACCGCTGAGGTGGCCGCCGGCGAAAAGAGTGGCAGCATGCCTGGCGCTGGGATGTATGTGGTTCCGTGTGGTGGCTCGCGAGCGAGCTAGATATCGCCAGCTAGTTTGTGGTGTCGAGTGAGCTCCGTGGACCAGCTGATCATTAGCTCAGTGGTGGAGTAGAGTGGGCGAGAGGTTGCCGATGCCGCGATGGAGACGCCACCAGAGTGAGAGGATTATGTGGGGCCGTTTTGACAGGCCGTCTGCCTCTCTGTCTGGACTCTGGAGCAGTGAAATTAGGAATAGAATTGCACATAAAGTTTTGTGGAATTTATGTCTCCAAAATTTTAATTGGGTTTCTTGGCACATTCCAAAGCTTACATATTTTACACCTATCTTTTTTGTTCTGTACAAATGCACGTTTAGTTATGAACTTAGACTAACACATTACAAAGGTCTGAAATTGCATCTAATTGTTTTATGCAAATTTGGTTTTCAATTTCTGCACTTCAGTAGTTGTACGTTCTAACTCATAAAAAAATGAACATAATTACGCTGTGCAAATTAATATTTTGATGTGTAATTAAGTAGGCAGTGGCAACTTCACTTTGTTACTTGTGCTCGACTGACTAATATTTCAAGGTGACAAGCTAAGGCATTGCTTGTATACGGGATTTTGGTAGACCTAGTTTTCCGTGAACTAAGATAACTGTGTTGTACACTGGTTTTAGGTTTTACCAATCCAAACATGGTTTATACACGATCCTAACTGAATTATTATCAAAACTTGATTTCCATTTTTTTTCCTAAAACCTGTTTTTCTAAAACTCAGGACTATTTTTCTCAAGAAAATTTAAGGGCGCTTTATATTTTGGGATGGAGGTAGTATCAATTTTATTGGTTGCTTCCCTTTTGTTGCATTATGTTGGATTGTCAAATTTTATTTTGGCTTGCATTCAATTTTGATTTGATTTGGTTTCCATTGAATTGTTGAATTTGTGATGAGTTAAGATCGTGTGTTATATGATCCACGTCCATGTGTTAGCATGAAAACGAGGGTTTGTATATCAGGCATGTGCCTGTCCGGATAGACAAAGAGGGGGGGTGAAGGTGTCCGACTACTATCTACACGGATGAGATGGACATATAGGGGTGAACTTTTCTCAGATATGGACTTAAATGCGTGAATCTACACACTAAAATGCATCTATGAACATTCGAATAAGAAAATGCTAAAATATCTTATATTTGGTAATGGAGGTAGTAGATTTTAGAACACTTGATGGAGTAATAACACACCCACCAACACACTACAAATCTAGCTACGATATTCTCGAACTTTTTTATGTAAGTAGAAGATAATTGAACATAACAATTAATTGCCAACTCACCCTTAATGATGTGCTACAAAATGTGGAAGGATACACATGCCAAACTTTGGCAATGATTAATGTATTCTGATTAAAATTAATTATATTAATTGCTAGTTATCTTACGGGTGTAATTAAAGTTTTATTGTGTATATATATTGCCGTTGGTGGATAGATCATGCATTAGTGGCTTATACGAAACACAAGCTTCATAGACCAGAACACCGTGTGGGTTGTGTTGCGTCATTTTTTTTTTTGTTGCATCATTTGCATGGATAAGCACATGAATCGTTGCTATACAGGTTTTATAAGTGGATAATTGTCGCTACTTTTCCTTACAGTATTTCCAATATTATTCTTCCAATCTTTTGAGAGCAGTCAGTGCACATATCGTTTATAAGTTGTTGACCTCGTTAGAGACACGATGTGCTAGCTAAGAGAACGCTGTTTTAATTTAAATTTGACCCATTTTTTGCTTGTCATCAATGAATGAAGACTTACATGAATATATACTAATAGTTTTGTTTTCATCCCATAGGCAGAATAATGGAGGACGTGAGCAACAAGAAGATAAATTTCCCATACGGACTATGTGGCCATCAATCAGATATTCCAGCCTGCAAGAAGCGCTCATTTTGCTACTGTTGTTTGGTTAAATACATCTGCTATCAAACAATGGATGAATGCACGGCACGTTGTGGAACATTTTCTTCTGGTGCTGCTTCTTCCCCGACCCAACCTCCTTTGCCCTCCCATCAGATCTGATTATATGTTGTTAGAATAGATAAAATACTTCTGATGCTTGTATTAATGAACAATTTGGAATAAGAAAGCATTTGCCGGCCATGAGGAGATACTGAAATTCGTGTGCCGTTGCTCGTCAGTTAGGTTTAATGCTCGCTATTGAGTCGCCTCGGGGAAGCATTTGTACCAGATCGGAATAGTTTCTGCCACAAAATGGAAGCATATGTACCTGTATCACTGCCATAGTTCCGTTCCAAGGCTTCGTATCCCATCGGGAGCTCATCTGCCCTTTTTGCCCCAAAAGGATTAACTGTCAGATTAATGTTCTGTATTAATATGGGACGATAATATATATGAACGTGTTATCTTGTGAGTTTAATTAAAATTACAACTCAACCAATAAATTTTATCGGTATGATCAGTAACCTCCCACTTACCATGCTTAAGCTCAGCATTGTCAATCAAGCGTATCGATGATCAGGAGAACTGCGTGCTAGCTCAGTGGCAGTGGCAGTGAGTGTGCGCCCAGCCGACCAGGGTTCGAGTCCCAGCTGCGTGCGCTCGAATAAACCGGGTATCTCGCCTAGGGATGGCAATGGGTACCCATTACCCTTTTACCCTGCGGGTAAAAACCCTATTAGGGTAAGGGTATGGGATAAAAAATTACCCATGGGTACGTAAATGGGAAAATATCATACCCATCGGGTAGAGAGGGTATGGGTATGGGACGTATAACCCATACCCGCGTACCCATGTACCCATATAATATTTGACAAGTGAGTCTAAACTTTCACGCACGGACATATGAGTAGGGTCTATGCATGAGGCTACAATCGTAATTTAAAGATATAGGCTGGGATTGCTCGCTAACCCTCCGCGGATGGCGCACCATCCGGTGACTACCTCACTATACCGATAATTTAGCTATTCCTAATATTATATCTAATCTATCTGATTCACGTGATCACGTCTCGACTCCTGATATAGCAAAACAATGAAATATAACTCTTCTGTATGTGTTGTTTTTACGACTATTTTCTGCCCAATTTTACGTGTTTTAAACACGGATATTTTTACCCGCGTGTACCCATCTACCATGTCGGGTGACGGGTATGGGAAAAAGTTGTACCCGTCACTACTAGGAAACTGCCTTTCTGTGGATCACATTTCTGTGGCGCACCAGGCTACATGCGCCACAGAAAGTCACATTCTGTGGCGCACCAGGCCACATGCGCCACAGAAATGTCACTTTCTGTGGCGCACCTTGCCATGTGCGCCACAGAATGTGACTTTCTGTGGCGCACCAACCTCCATGCGCCACAGAAATGTGACGCAGATGGCAAGGTGCGCCACAGAAAGTGACATTTCTGTGGCGCATGTGGCCTGGTACATTCTGTGGCGCATGTGCTCCATGCGCCACAGAAAGTCACATTTCTGTGGCGCATGGAGGTTGGTGCGCCACAGAATTTTTTTTCCCTCTCACGCATGCCTACCCCCCCCCGCCCCCGTGGATCGCCTTTTCAGTTCTGTAAACAAGAAAAGAAAATGATAAAAATTTCAAAAAATAAAATCATTTGACATGTAGTTTCGTTTTAGTGTCTAGTTGGTATAGAAATTTTGAAATATGAATTTTGACCTTTTTTGCAAAAAACAGGAAAAAAAACTTTGCAGGGGCATAACTTTTGCATACGATGTCGAAAAAATGCGTTTAATATATCAAAAAAATCGTGAGAAAAAATGGAACTCGATTTCACCCGGGTTTACCCGGTGAACTTTTCTCAGAATCGGGAAATTCCAAAAGAGTAAAAAGTTATTTCAAAAAGAAGTTTTTTTCTACAAAATCAAAAAAATAATAATAAAAAATCAAAAAAATCAAATTTTTTGGATTTGTTGAATTTTTGGATTTTTTGAAGTTTACTGGATTTTTTGAATTTTTTTGAATTTTTTGTTTTTTTTGAATTTTTCTGGATTTTTTGATCTTCTTTCTGAAGTTTTTAATTTTTTTTGGATTTTTTAAACACATATATACACATACCATACATAAACTACACACACATATATACACATACACATGGGTTAAGAGGGTTGATATGATACTATTATCAATAAGAACTTGAGTAGCATGAGGGTAGTTGAATTGAATGGAACTTAGAAGTTAAGCGTGCTTGGGTTGGAGCAATCTGAGTATGGGTGACCTACTGGGAAGTCATCATTTGAGATATGTTTCGAGTGTTAAAAATGATCAAAAAATTCAAATATTTAGGGTTTTCCAAATTATTTCATTTTCTGATTTTTTTGATTTTTTTTTGGATTTTTGGATTTTTTTTGGATTTTTTGAAAATCCAGATTTAGATCTGGCCGCCCTTTTTTTAAAATTCAAAAAAAAAATCTGTGGCGCACCGGGGTAGGGGTGCGCCACAGAATTTTTGTTTTCTGTGGCGCATCTGTTTTCTGGGGGCGTGCGCCACAGAAAAAATATTTTTGTGGCGTGATGTCTGTGGCGCATGCCCCATGCGCCACAGAATCACCAAAATGGTGCGCCACTAAAAGGCTTATCCCTACTAGTGCGTTGACGGGTATGGGTAAGGGTGACGGGTAAGATCGTGGTCGACGGGTAAGGGTATGGGGTGGCTCCACCCTTACCCATACCCTGCGGGTGCCATCCCTCGCCTACCTAACAACGTATGACCAAGGGAGGGATCATTCCCACGTTGGCAACGTTTTTTTAGTGATCGGTGATCATAGATTCATAGTCGACCTACATAAAAAGAAAATTAATTAGAGATTGGCTAAGTTATTTTCATGAAAAAATATTGCATTTCGATGCATTGATAGATAAGAGAGAGTGTCCAAATATCACTTGTCTTAGACTTAACTCTAAGTAATTCGCACCTGATCGACCAATGATCGTAGTCAATCGATATTACAAATGTGTTCATACACATTAAGAAAAATGCTCACGCTAACATAAATGTTTGTTAACATAGTGCAAAACGACTGTACTCTATGTTCCGAGAGTACAAAAAATGTAAAATTTTGCACTATTCTTAGCGTTGGATCAACCGTTGTTGGTGTCATAGAACAACACTTTAAAAAGTACTCAATCGATGATTCACAAAAAGCCATTTAATTACTTTATTACACTTTGACCACTAGATCGACGGAAAATATACAATATGTACGGATATAGCAAACTTACTAAAACCTGAATTTTCTTCTTGGCATCCTGGGCGGTCTCCTTGTCGACAGTATTTTTCTCCACCTCCATGCATTGATTTAGCGTGTGGCCGCTTGATGATCCATCTAATGGTACTGCATGCAGCCTTGGTTTTGAAATTGGGTCTCTGATATATTTCGGCCAATACCGAAATAATTATGAATAAGTTGGCGAATTTTTGGTGCTTTCGACAAAGTTCCAAACATATCTCTTAAAATTCCTCCAACTATTTATATTTTTTAATTTTAGTAAAAATCATGCGATATTTTGACAAAAAAGATAACGATTTCAGTAAACCACTGAAATTTAGTAAATTTCGATTAAAAATCACACTGAATTCTATGCTTGCACCCATGTCACAGTGCTCGTGTACACATAGGGAGTTTGTTTTTGCTGCATCAGTGTTTTTCTTTAATTTAAGACAAGTTTTAAATTTTTGTGCTTTGTTGTATGGAGATGTTTCAATTGGTCTTACTTTTTTCACACTTTTACACCCAGTACGAAAAATTGCCATGACTGCCAAATTAAATTGTTACCTCCGCACAAAATATTTGTTGCATAACTCGAAATCGTTGCCATCTCATGGCATGGACAAGAAGTAAAGGCTTTTCCATCAAAGAAAAATGTTTCCATCTCACGTGAAAAGCGTTTGCATCAAATAACTCAAATGTGTTAGACATATATCTTGTACACCTAATATTGTTGTTGTGTAAAGCATATTCGGTAGAATCTTCTGCTGTTGCAACCCCTTGAAATCCTCCTGTAATATTGTTGGGGATCGTAGACAGAAAACAAAAAAATTCCTACCGACGATAACCATAAACTAGCCAAGATCTATACTATGCCGATATACTTATACGGAGGAGAACGGAGTACATACCCTTGTAGACCGATAGCGGGGATTATGCTCCCGCAACAAGCGTTGTCGAAGTAGACGACGTAGCCGACCTCAGGGTCGTGTAGTGGAAGAAGACGGCTCCCAGCGCAAAAACGATGGCGCCTCGCGGTTCCACACACGTACGGTGTGGATGACGACCTCTGGGCTCCAGATCCAGCAGAGCAGCGGAAGTGGAAGAGTGGATCTAGCAGCACGGCGGTGTGCATGTAGTAGAGAGACTTCCCTCCCCGTACGCAGCTCCAGAAACAGAACCAGGCTCAAGGTTGGAGAGAAGGAGGGAGAAATCGGTGTGTTTTCCAAAGGCAAAGGGGACCTATATTTATAGGAAGAGAGGGGAGACCTTCTCCCTTGGCTTCCCCATGTGGGACTAAACCCTACATGTGGTGTGCCGCACCAAGGGGCAGCCGGCTGCCCTAGGTGGGCCCCATTCGGCCCACCTAGGGTGGCTGGCCCTCTTCTCCCCTTTTTTTTTCTTTTCCCTTTTGGGATTTTCCCCTAATGGGCCTTAGAGGCCCATTTATGATTTAATGCCTTTAAAATTCGCGTTTAATTAAATAAAAAATATATTTAATCATTAATAACACTTATTAATATTAAATACATATTACTTAATTCATTCGGACACCGAAACATATTTCGTTGCCTCCGATCAATTATCGGACAAGTCCCGGAACACTTCCGGAGTTCCTGGTTTCTTTTCTCTCTAAATCCAATCTAATCGTCATCCACCCTTAAGTGTGTTTCCCCACGGTTCGGGATCACATCACAGACATGATCGAGACACGCTCTCCGATCAATGACTAACAGCGGGATCTGGATACCCATGATAGCCCCTGTGTGTCCACGAATGTTCCTTTATCGTTTGAACCGTTAGACGTCCAGTCTCATCCTCTTGCCTAGCGATACTTAGATTGTCCGAGCGTCGTTCTCCGGTATCACGATTACCGAGCATTACCTCGTCATCGACAAATCTATCTTTACTCGTCTGTGATATTACATCCCCGTGACCTAGTCACATGCTTGCAAGCTTATTGATGTAACCTGACCGAGTGGGCCCAGAGTATCTATCCTGCTATGTGGATTGGCAATTCCCGCTCTTGATCACTCGCCTCTACTGCTTCCTTCCGATACCCGAAAGTGTCACCTTTATTGTCACACTATATAAGTCATGCCGTTTGATGCAATCAGCCGTATCTTTCAGAAGCAGAGATTTGATATGATCTCACGGTCGAAGGCATGAACACTACGTTTCTATATTTTGGGTATGTCCATCAAATCATTCACCTAATGATATGACTCCGTTGTTAACCGACCCATTGTCCATGATCAGGAAACCTTGATCATCTGTTACCCAACGAACTAGTTAAATAGAGGCTACTAGGGACCTGGTTGTTTTCATACCACACGTGTATTAATGTTTCCACATAATACAGTTATAGCATGGTATTAAAACATATTATGAACAATTGAGATATGACAAATAAAATCACTTTATTAATTGCCTCTAGGGCATAACTCCAACAGTCTCCCACTTGCACTAGAGTACCAATTAATCTAGTTTACAACTTGGTAAAAGCTTAACACCTATAGCAGCATGGTGTATGCTTGTCTCGTGGAAGAGGTTTAGTCAACAGATCTTCCCACGTTGAGATCTGTATGTGCTTTGCAACACTTCTATGTCACCTAGTTTGACATATCCCGTATCATATGATAACGGTGAAATATATGCTTTGTCGATGGAGTGAGACTCAAAATTTCGCATAGCATGAGACTTAAAAGTCTAAGAGATCTATTAAGGGAAACCAGTCATGCTCGGGAAAACAGCACAGTCCAATCACACTTGCTACTTCCGAAATAGCCATATATTCCTATACCTATGTAGATCATGCGACAGTGCATTCATATGCAATATCGCAAGCTAACCCTTCTATGATAGTGCATTCATATGCAACTTCGCAATCTGACCCTTTCTTCAAAACAAAGGACTTCTCCTGTATGAGATTTCTAGCCGTATGGGTCAGTGTCATAACTTGCATCATCGTAACCCTTTTACGGCAAGTTGTCTCTTCACTCTCACCCATACAAGAAACATATCTTTAGTTCTCTATGGACACTGAAGGATACACTTAACATTTGTTCATTGATCCATCCAGGATCACTCTAGAACCCGTTCTTCAACCAAGAACCTGGGTCACATCAAGTCAAGCTTTCAGTATGATAGAATCTACGACTAAGGCATAGAGGATGTCGGACATCCTTTTCTTTCAATAACTATCGCCGAAATGCCAAGATAATCTTAATATTTTACCTAGTCATACAAGTAAGAACATTTCTTCGCTTGTTCTATTCTGAAACATTTCAGAATCTTAACGTAGAAAAATATTCCGACCTGATCTATACAAATTATAGATTTAAAGCCTAATACTCTTAACTTCACTTAAATAATCATTTGTACTTTACTAGAGGATCTGTATCATTCTCAATATGTCGTTACATATAAAATTTGGAATGACACCTAGCTCCCACTCAAATATGCCTTCCGCATACAAGACCAGGGAATTTACTTTTAGCTCCCACTCAAATATGCCATTCACATATAAGATCAAGAAAAGCTACTTAGCTCCCACTCACTTCTTTGCAAATGCAGGTTTCCTCAACTATTTTGGACGACTCCAAAATCATTTGATCACATTATCAAAGTGAAGATTCCAACTCCGATATGCTTGCTTCAGCCCATAAATGGACAACTAAAGCTTGCATACATGTTTAGCATCCTTAGGATCACCAAACCATTTCATTGTACTAATTACAACTCTTTCTTAATGATACCATTAAGAAACATGGTTTTCCTTATCCATCTATCAATTTCTCAATTTGAAATTATAGTAATTGCTAAACGACCCGAATAGATTTAGGCTTCGCCACTTGAGACAAAATGTCGTTGTGGTCAACTTTTGAATCTGTCGAAACTGTTTTGCAACAAATCGATCCTTATCAATGTCTATTCTCTCATAAAATTCCATAATCTATAAACGGCCTAGATGCCATCAAGAAGATCTCCCCAAGTCGTTACTCGGTAATCGTATATGGATTTTATCTCGGATCATACATGGCTCATAGCCATTTCTCGGACTTCGGTCTACCATCTCTTCTTCGTAGTTCGTAGGTTTGTCATGTTCCATTAACATGACCTTCATAACAAGATTGTCGTACCACACATTGCGGAACACAACCTCGTACGCCTACGGTCTTAGTATGAGCTCAGAGCATCATGATCTTTATCATCATTTTCCTTCCAATTAAGGAGGACGACACCGGAAACACTTTCCGTTGCGCCACTCTGATGTCTGGAGAGAAAGTTCATTAACTTCGTCTTGCTCTACTTTCTTTCCCACTTATACCCTTGGACAAGAAACTATTTCTTTGCAAGGCATATTCCGGCAATGATTTTTCCTATGTCGTGAGACATGTACCCAACTAATTCTTTAGTTACGGTACACTACAAAGATTTATCCATTTTAGGTTTCATCACATCGAAACACTAAATTACTGAAACGACAATCTAGGCTAAAAGCCATGCCATCACTCATATGGTATTGCCTCCACAGATTAGATGGTTGCCCTGTTATCTAATGTGAATGTTATGTTTCTACCATATGACTCCAATGATCACAATAATTCGATAAGAGATTTAATTTACCACACACTATCCAATAGAGTGTGATTACGACGTCAAAACACACCACAACACTATGGTGTTCCATGCGACGTAATTTGTAGAACTCTTCTCACAAGTCTTCCAATGATATGCCAACCTTATAACTCAAATCTTTATTTCCTCGATCTGTATCGCAGGAATTTGATTTTCTTGTTAGGTTTATTTTCTTACTTCACTCTGAACTTGTTTGATCGAAACAAAATTTTCAGACTAGTATTTTCTAAGTGGATATCCATATATCTACTTGGAATATTCATGAAGTCTATGAAATAAAGATTTCCACTATACGTTAAAGTACTTCATTGATTCACATACACCCATATGCATGATTCTCAACAAGTTATACTCAAAACGTTTAGTGAAGTTTACGAAATAAGGGTCTCCACTACACGTTAATTACTTCATTGATCCACATACATCTATATGCATGATTATCAATAAGTTATATGCCCGCTTTCCGAAAACGGTGTCTTAGTTATCTTGCAAGTGTCAAAAGATCAAATCTAAGGACTTGTAGATCCATCTGTATGGAGCTTCTTCATGCATATAACATTGACATGACTTAAAACGTTAGTGCCACAAGAATGTGGTGTCTTTATTAAGCTTGTATCCTTTGGCATTAATGTTATGAATGTGGGAGCTTGTACCATCTAAATTCAAATCGGTGTATGATCATTACTTCATAAATATAGGACAACGATTTTGTCACTAACATGTATGAACAATCGTCTCGCTAGAGGAGACACACTTATAACGATCATACTAACAGGCGATCACAAAAGAATTTATTCAAATGGTAGATGCAGAGGGAGAGTGTCTATGGCCATCACAATCATATTGCATGCCATCATCAACACACATTGTCTCCTCATCCTTCCAAGTTACTCAGGCAGAAAATCTAGTTTTCATAAAACATGACTAGTATCAAACTTAGTCACCACTGCGAGCACTTGATTAGGCAAAAACATTCATAACTTGTATATCATATATATACCATCATCATTGATGACTTCCCGGTGATTCGTTTCATCTTCTTAATTCTTCAACGTAATCAAGAATTCATGAAGGTGAATGATTCCCCTTGCATGACATAGTCTATGACAGAACTTTTGCGTCTGGCAACGTTTTCTGTCATCCAGCGATCGAGCTAAGCGAGGCGTCTCAATGTCATCAAGTATGACCAATGTCATCAAGTATGACTACCACGCGCTCCTTTAATGCGATGTTCTCTTCCATCTTGGTTGAGAAGAAAACCTGATTTACGGTGGATACAGATCATCAGTCTCAGCGACCATTCCAAATGTTCGCGATCTGTCAACACGCACCCATAGTTCATTCTCTATGGCAGAGATCATAGCATACACTGGACTATGATGGAATTATCCGCACAAAACTTGATAATCTAAATTATCCTTTTGTTTAGCGGAATCTCCGGGTCTATCTCCTATTGGGTTTTGTAGCATGTAGAGCTAAAAGGTTTGAAATAAGGAGTATCCTCAAGCTATGGTATAAAACTATGAAGTTTGGACCCACCTTTTAAGTTTCTCAATCGCAGGAATACACCTAAGTTTAAAAGGTCTATAGAGGTGGTTATCATCTACAAAGGTTTTGCAAAGCATAAAGACTTTTGTTCATAATAAAATATGGGTTCAAGTTTTCAAAATAAAACTAAGTTTTCAAAGTAAAACTAAGTTTTTGAAATAAAACTACTAGAACTCCCACTCAAGACGAGTATCCCTCGCATCGTCTTAGTGATTACACAACCCCCATCCATTACACTACCCCCACCGATCAGGCAGATAGCATAACTTCAAAGGTAGACATCGTATATCAATCACATCACCGCATGTGACTCGTGCTTAACCTTTCGGTACTTGTGTTCCGAGGCCATGTCTGTACATGCTAGGCTCGCCATAACACCCTCTGACATATTCGCGTGTGCAACGTGGCTTACACCCACCGTATGCGAACGAAGAGACGAGTGTAACGCAAGCGGCGTACCCCGTAACGTAGAACTTTATTGGTGGTGCACGACAGAGGGAGAACACTATTATCGGAATTTTGGGAGGGATCATCTTATATTACTACCGCCGTGTAACTAATATATAGACATATATATATATACACAATATAAGATGCACACAATCTACATAACATCTAAATGAAATGTAATGCGACATGATATGGTCTCCTCCGCGCCGATGGTCTCCTTCGCACCAACAGTTTTATAAACAATTTAATAAACCTACCTTGACCATATCACATTGCCCCTGCAAAATAAAGTTAGACGCTTTCTACTTTATCTTTTGCATATTTTACGTGGCTGCTAGGGCTTCCGCACAAGAACCGTTTCTTACCTACGAAAACAACCACAACAGCGATAAGACAATTGTCTCTATTACACCCCTTTCGGGGCCCTCCATTGCAAATGATATATCAACTATTGTAGGAGATACAGACACCCGCCAGCCACATATACGGTACAAGCCGTATGTCAAGTGTGGAACCAGTCTCGCGTAAGAGTACACGTAAAGTCAGTCCGGGCCGCTTCATCCCACAATACCGCGATATAAACAAGTACGCACGAGAGGGTAACGAATGTAGAATCGATGCCCACATTCAACATGTGTTCTAACCGTATAGATATATCTACGCATAGATCGGCTCTGATACCACTGTTGGGGATCGTAGACAGAAAACAAAATATTTCCTACCGACGATAACCATAAACTAGCCAAGATCTATACTATGCCGATATACTTATACGGAGGAGAACAGAGTACATACCCTTGTAGACCGATAGCGGGGATTACGCTCCCGCAACAAGCGTTGTCGAAGTAGACGACGTAGCCGACCTCAGGGTCGTGTAGTGGAAGAAGACGGCTCCCAGCGCCAAAACGATGGCGCCTCGCGGTTCCACACACGTACGGTGTGGATGACGACCTCCGGGCTCCAGATCCAGCAGAGCAGCGGAAGTGGAAGAGTGGATCTAGCAGCACGGCGGTGTGCATGTAGTAGAGAGACTTCCCTCCCCGTACGCAGCTCCAGAAACGGAACCACGCTCAAGGTAGGAGAGAAGGAGGGAGAAATCGGTGTGTTTTCCAAAGGCAAATGGGACCTATATTTATAGGAGGAGAGGGGAGACCTTCTCCCTTGGCTTCCCCATGTGGGACTAAACCCCACATGGGGTGTGCCGCACCAAGGGGCAGCCGGCTGCCCTAGGTGGGCCCCATTCGGCCCACCTAGGGTGGCTGGTCCTCTTCTCCCTTTTTTTCTTTTCCCTTTTGGGATTTTCCCCTAATGGGACTCTAATGCCCATTTATGATTTAATGCCTTTAAAATTCGAATTTAATTAAATAAAAAATTATTTAATCATTAATAACACTTATTAATATTAAATATATATTACTTAATTCATTCGGACACCGAAACATATTTCGTTGCCTCCGATCAATCATCGGACAAGTCCCGGAACACTTCCGGAGTTCCTGGTTTCTTTTCTCTCTAAATCCAATCTAATCGTCATCCACCCTTAAGTGTGTTTCCCCACGGTTCGGGATCACATCACAGACATGATCGAGACACGCTCTCCGATCAATGACTAACAGCGGGATCTGGATACCCATGATAGCCCCTGTGTGTCCACGAATGTTCCTTTATCGTTTGAACCGTTAGACGTCCAGTCTCATCCTCTTGCCTAGCGATACTTAGATTGTCCGAGCGTCGTTCTCCGGTATCACGATTACCGAGCATGACCTCGTCATCGACAAATCTATCTTTACTCGTCTGTGATATTACATCCCCGTGACCTAGTCACATGCTTGCAAGCTTATTGATGTAATCTGACCGAGTGGGCCCATAGTATCTATCCTGCTATGTGGATTGGCAATTCCCGCTCTTGATCACTCGCCTCTACTGCTTCCTTCCGATACCCGAAAGTGTCACCTTTATTGTCACACTATATAAGTCATGTCGTTTGATGCAATCAGCCGTATCTTTCAGAAGCAGAGATTTGATATGATCTCACGGTCGAAGGCATGAACACTACGTTTCTATATTTTGGGTATGTCCATCAAATCATTCACCTAATGATATGACTCCGTTGTTAACCGACGCCATTGTCCATGATCAGGAAACCTTGATCATCTGTTACCCAACGAACTAGTTAAATAGAGGCTACTAGGGACCTGGTTGTTTTCATACCACACGTGTATTAATGTTTCCGCGTAATACAGTTATAGCATGGTATTAAAACATATTATGAACAATTGAGATATGACAAATAAAATCATTTTATTAATTGCCTCTAGGGCATATCTCCAACAAATATCTCATGTAACAACTTGCATAACACGTAGGCGACCCGATTCGCTCCCTGTAAGTTTCCATATGGTATCAGAGCGATCCCTTCTGTGACATCGAAGAAAACCAAACCAATCCGATCTACATATAGGCGAGAACACCCAAAAGCAATCTACACAGCCTCCTCCTCCACCGCAGCTCAACCCCTCGGCTCTCCTCCGACGGAGAAGCTCACACGGGCCAATCAACTGCTATGGAAGGCACAAGTCATGCTGGCTCTACGCGGGCGCGGTTGCTCGGTATGCTGGAAGGCAAGGAGCCGGCGCCAACGACATACCTCACAATCGAGAAAGAATAAAAGAGGAAGACCATCCCAAATCCAGCTTACGTTAGTTGTATCTTGAAGGACCAACAGGTCTTGAGCTTCCTGCTCAATTCTCTGTCCAAGGAAATCCTGGCCCAAACTGTTGGGCTGGAGCACGCAGCGGAGGTGTGGTCGCTGATCACCTCCTCCTTCTCGTCGTGATCCAAGGCAAACTTGACGCACCTGCGTGGAGAACCTGCAAACATCAAGAAGGAGAACATGACCGCCGATCTATACATTGGCAAGATGAAGAGGTTCGCCACCGAGTTGGTGGCTGCATGCCGCACCATCGATGAAGACGAACTGGCGGAGTTCATACTCAAGGGGCTCGATGACGACTACACCTCGCTCGTGTCCTCTGCCAACGTCATGCCAACCTGTTCGGTAAGAAAACATTCTTGACTAGAATGGCATGAAGTGATAAGAAAATATTCCCTCTTGATGACTATACAATATACATGCCTATCAAAGTGAGCAAACTAAACTCTACCGGTTAAGCACATAACATGCATGTGTGCATTGGCAGTAGAGTCTAAATAGGTTATGATGGATCGCCATGCTTATGTGATGCCAAAGTTCTATCAACAGAATCAAACATCTTCTTCTTTTTCTTTACTCATAAAACCAATTATTGCTTGTCGGGAAAATATGATTTAAAAAAAAAACAAAATGTCACACTATTTGTGGATGCAAATTCGCTCACACTAATGTTAAGCTGGGGTCTCGCACTAATAGTGTGCTGAAATTGAGCAACATAGTCCCTCATGTAACTCTCTTCTTATTATATATACGCGTGATTTCTTCCTCAAGTATTAGAACTGGTTCAGTTTTATGCTTTCACCTTCTAAATTTCTTTGTAGTTGTATTCAGATGTTGGAGGAAACCAAAAGCATCGAGGATATGGCATACTCACTTTGTCAATGTTGGGTTCCATCCACTAGCGACCGAACTTCCCTTCGCCAAAAAAAGCTTACCTTTGTTATTCAGGCGAGCAAGCCATAGGGGTCTAGCCAGTCCTGCTGGGCAAGGCTGTGGCACTCCAGCCAGTACGCGTGCTCTCTCGGACCGACCCGCACACCACGTCACATAACAACTTAACAACAGCCTTCGCCAAAATATCCATAATGTTTCTCCGAAGTGCTAAGGATGGTTCCTATCCGATAGGCGTTTAGCCACTACTAGGGAGGACCCAAATTTCAAACCAGTGCACAGCGATATAATGGTCTACCTCTAGTTCACTTCCTTGAGTTATTTTATTATTTGAGATGTACTTCCTTTAATTATGTTTATTTTGTTACATCCTTTGTGCCACCTGCACGGAATACAAACTATCCACAGCGATTTGCGACCTCCTGACGATTCATTCACCTTTTGTGCATGTGTATACTATACAAGCTAAATGCCCACGTGTTGCTACGGTAAAATAAATATATGTTCGAGAAGATATGTTACCAGTGTTGAAATATAAATATATTGCATAACCTCTTTCATCTGTTCGGACTTTTGGTATATATGGTTAGTGCAGCAATTTTATATGCTATCAGAGCCAAGAGGTCTCGAAAGATGTGAGGGGCAGTGTTCAAATATAAATATATTGAATAGTCATTTCCATTAGTTCGCACATTTGGTCTAGATGGTTAGTGCGGCAATTTTATAAAAGTTTTATACGAAATATGTATACATGTTTGTCTCTCTTCCTGATTCAACACTTTAAATTTTGCAGACTTGCATTACTTGTCGCTTCCTTGATCATGTCATTTTACACAAGCGCGAAGAGAAGATATTTGCTTAGACAAAGTCATGGTTTCCACTTTCACTTATTTGCTTGAAATGGTCATGCCAAATTTTATCCACGGGCATGCACTATCTTTATAGTCAATCTAACTCGAGGTGCAAACTCAATGCAAAGATATCAAATAATTTAACTTGAAATTTTCTCTTTAAAATAATTTAAAACATCTAACACGGTAACACATTTCAATTCTATGCAAAAGGAAAAATAAGGCCCCAAAATTACGAACTGTGAGTACCTAAATGTATTTGATATTATCCAATAACTTCAATATATGTTTTTCATACAATAATCTATATACCTAATAATAAAGGCATTAAAATTTCTTGTGGTACGATCATTAAAATGGCCCCAAAGTTGGCAAAAATTACGCAACACTGCCACCCTTAAGTTACACTAGATCCCCTGGCGCGGCTTGCCGCGCGCCACCCGCCCGTTGACACTGATTTTCGATTTGCAAAACGTTATGATGAACATTCTTAATATGACACGGTAGTCAATAACTATTACACATAGCATTGCCACTATAGGTTTATACCAAAGCATAATGCTATGTCTCCAGGATAAATAGGTTATTTGTTACAACATCTACGATCATCACATAGATCGTTAAACTTAGATAGCAGGGGTTATTACAATATCTACAATCCTTACATAGATCATTAAACTTAGATAGCAGGGGCACAGACATATCCTCGGTAGCTCGATAAGCAGGGCAGCTGACGGAGAGGCATCAAATCTACAGGTAAAGATAGTCCATAGCGCACAGCCCATAACTGTCATAGATGTTTGGCGTCATCATAGCTGCACTCCATGTCATGCATTGGTGAGGGAGAAGGACTTGGGTAGTAACCTGGGAATTGATCAGTCTCACTTGAATCAGTATTAGTGTCATATGGATACTTGCCTACTTTCCTCAAGAGATAGTTTGAATCAAAGGTAAGCTGGTCAAGATGTGTTGTGCGTTTTTGTACTTCCCAGAGTGTGGCGTTGATGTCATTATCCAGCTGAGTGGTACTACCATTATACCCTTCCTCGGCGATCTGATGACATTGTCATTTGTGTTGGCAACATCACATTTTATCCATCAACTTGATTCCTTCGCTTTACCTACATCACATTTTATCCATCAGCTTCTACACAACACTGGGGAACATAACTTAACTTAAATGTCTTATGTAAGAACATAAGGTACCCTAACTTATAGACCACCAAGATGCCACATAATAAACACTTAAAGCATCTCAAAAAACATTGCGTACACATTATAAGTTCAGAAACTTTTCATAAATAAAGGAGCTGGGACTTGGGAAATAGAGCATGTAAAACATGTAGATAAACGAAAGTTAAGTAGACAAAGGATAAACATATGGATGGAGAAACGCCAACACCTTAACAAAAAGAATGCAGCGACACCCTCCAGCAACAACTTAACACACGATACCAGAGCTTGACCCTGTAACCCAATATATATGAGACCATCTAAAAAAATGTACCACTTAGGAGAAGAGAACATGACCTAACGATTAGTGATAAAGAAATATTTTTATTTCTATAGTACAAACGGGTACTACATGTGAAACCTAACCATCGGCAGAGAAATACGACCAATGTAGTCTCGAAAGAATCATATCGTCGAAAAGACGTCACCCAAAAAGAAAAAATGTATAGGAGACAAAGAACACCAGAGGCAGGCAACATAGGTCCCTATAAAGAAAGAAAGAAAGAAAGAAAGAAAGAAAGAAAGAAAGAAAGAAAGGGTGAATATGATTTAGGCGGACACCTGTAGAAATAACCATGAAGAAATGCAGAGCATTACAATACCTATTTTGTGCTACTAATGTTCTCCTGCCAGTTAGAATGTGAATACAAAAATAATATATTAACCGCCCCCTTACTTTCATGGTGCAGCAAGAAAGAAAACACTCCGCAACCATGCCAAGGAAACAGAGTAAGCTAAACTAAAGAAAACCAACTATACTAAAACGGTCCATATATTGCAAGAAGAGCGTACTAACCAAGAACCAGTCCACTACAATGAAACATAGTGTTATTTGGACTCACAAGAACAACAAAAGGGATAAATTTGAACAACTTCATCTATCTTGAACATCACATGCAAATTTTGCTTAAATTATGAAAAACAGCTTGAGAACAAAACTTCAGAATTTGTGTTTCAAGCTCAAGAACATTCAGCTACCGAGAGTGTCTGCTGTTATAAACTTACATCAATGGTTAGAAGTTACCAAGAATAGTAGCACAATTTTAGATCCAGCCAAATAA
Source organism: Poa pratensis (assembly GCA_947311845.1). Lineage (NCBI taxonomy): Eukaryota > Viridiplantae > Streptophyta > Magnoliopsida > Poales > Poaceae > Poa > Poa pratensis. Next base: position 40,486,530 of record CAMZMU010000095.1, on the reverse strand, counting down.
TGTTAAAATATCAACCGCTGTAGCCCCAGGGTAGCAATCTCTAGCAAGATGACACCCTAAAAAAATGAAGAGCGGAGCTACCCATTTCAAACAAAAGCTTAAAAAGCAAAATCCTGAAGGCACCAGTAAACACGGTATATATAAGGAAAGAAAGCACAAAGCACAAAGGTGAAACAAAAAGGAAGAAGAGGGACACAAAACAGTGGGCACACGCATGGTAAAGTAAGGGGAAAAATAGAGGAAAGCCTACCTTTTACAAATGAAAGCGGAAGTATTAATACAATTCTGAAATCTTAATCTATGGGCTTACTATGTCAAATAGGCTAGCACTTTATCAAAGATCGCTTGAATCAAAGATGTACGCAGTAGAACCTATATGTTTCATTCCAGCCAATATATCTTCTGTCTTGAGGGTATCTCTAGTTAAGGAAAAAAGCATAACATGCGAGCTCAACAACAACATTATGCTCCACAACTGGAAATATTCAAATATATGATAAAATTATAATTATTCCTAGCCATAATAAATTTCACAGAAGTACCAAGACAGATGTGCAAACATAATTGGGGTAATCCCATTTGTTTCAAGCTTTCAGCACACAACAACACAGCAAGAGTATAATATAGACAAATGTCACAAACAATACCTCTGCTTTGCGACCGACAATCTGGATATGCGAACCGATTATAAAAACACCGCTTCTGCTAGGAAATATCCAAGCTTGCTATTTTTTCCAAATACTTTTTCCGTGTCCTTTGGAAACAGGATTTTAGGACTATCCTATATTTCTTCAGAGTCTCTCCCTGGAACACACATAATTAATAAGAAAAGAAATTTTGGAACTGAAGCAGATCATGGCTAGAATTAACGCAGAGATTCAGACCAGAATAATCACAGCAAATGGGTGTTTGGATCTACTTTCCCATCCTAGACTGTCAAGGCATAAAGAAATAACTGAAATGGTCATTCAAATAACTGAAATGGAAGTGGATGAAACTAATAAGTGAACTGCATTGTTGGAAGAAATACTAAATACAATGTTTATCAAAGTCTTTTGTACCTATAACAAAAAACACTTCATATCTTCGATGATACAGACGTACCTATAGAAAAAACTATGTATCTCTGATGATACAGACGCTACGTAAATATAAGAGAAAATCTTAAGCAAGTGAGTTTACTTAAAAAGCACAGAAATCAATAGCACAAATATTTTAATGATAAATAGTGATCTGAGCATGCATAAATTTTGTTGACATGGCAGTCTGCCATGAAAAATATTGTTACAGCGGTTTATGTGTAATCCGCATCACAGAAACATGTCTCTTTGCGAACTTACAAACGGAGATGCAAAATATAGAGAGAAAATCCAAATGTATATAGAAGCAAAAAAAATTGAACCAATTGCAAACAAACCTGCTATTGTTCATATTATAAAATTACAAAATAGAGGGAAATATTAAATATCAACATAGCACAAATATTACATGATTAATGATCTCCTGCATCCTCGTTTGATTATTGTCAAACACCTTGTAAGCATATATAAAATAGCATCTAAACAATTACAAATGAGGATTTGTGGGAATTACATAAAAGCATAGTAAGAGGAGAGTGAGGACGAAACATGAGGAAGAGAGAAGTGTGGATACCTCCAAGAGGTCCAAGTGTAGCAAGGTCTCGGGTGGAGACAGAGCTGTACTGAGACGGCAAGGTCCATCAAATGCCCTGCCTCGTGCAGCTTCAAAGTAAATCATCACGAACATGTTGATTTGTTCAAACAGAGAGCAAGAAAGTCAATTAAGTAAACCTGAAATCCATGAATGGAATACAATTTATACCATACCCTAGATGTAAATGCGCAATTGACAGCACAAATTTCACTAATGAGCAGCCAAATCCCTGAATCATTAGGTTTTACAAAAAACAGTGATTCTTTTATTAGCCGTCGAATGCATTTGCACATTTTAGTAGCTGAGGGAGTAGAAAGCATATTATTACATTTTAACAGTGTGTGTTAATATTACAGTACGCAGGTTATTTGACTACCTTAAAGAATAGTCTCTGTTGAACTAATCTTGCATATGCAGTTTATCCCAAAGAGGAATGCCCTTAATTGCGGCACATAAGCTTTTAACAACAATGCCATTTTTAACCATATACAATGATACGAGGCATCTGAGATATTTTGCATTAATCCTTAAAGAACCTCAAATACTGCTCAAAATATCTGAAACAATAGGCAAGCAATATTTACCTTCTGAGGAGCGACTGTTGAGAAGAATGTGAAATGGATGTCTTCATAACAGTAGAAAAAATGATATTAAGCTTGCTCATGTATATTGGTTCTTCATCTTGCGCTTCTCCAATTCTGATATGCAACATAAAACAGAGAATAAACATTAAAGTTATGACTATGTAGCAAATATGTTTAATCAAACGTTACAGCAAGATTAATAATATCAAACAATCAAATCGTTTGGTGAGAAACATGAACAACGGTTAAATTCTTGCAACTTGCATGTAACACATCGTAACAAAAGTAAAATTGCACCAGATTTTGAAGGATAAAAACAGCCCCTTAAATAAGAGGCAGTATCATGCTAAAGCCATTGAAACGACTGGAGTAACTGAATATTCAGTACTGATCAAGGTGTACGTGAACCATAAGCAATTTATATCCGCTCCGGGAATCATAGAACTCCATCCTTTTGCTTGATTACCTAATTATAGGAATGTCAGAAAATGGAAATAAGTTAACCAGCATGCATACATGGATTTATCCATTCCAGGAATCATAGAACTACATACTTTTGCTTGATCAAGATAAATAATGATAATAATTTCAACATAAACCACTTCATATCCATAGTACCTAATTAAATGAATGTTAAAAAATGGCAATAAGTTAACCAGCATGTATACATGGATTTCCAGATTTAGATCACATCCATACAACAGCTCATCCATACAACCACTCTTCTAAGTCACACAGTTTACTAAATCAATGCATCCAAGACCAGATCTAGGCACAGCCTAATACATCCGTGAAGCTTATTAATCTCAGGAATCAAATACATAGTTCAGTGTTAACATTGAGGCAGCCAACGTGACAAACCTGCAAGTAGGAGTGCAGACCAATGTGGTTGTTATGAATTGGAAGTTGAGGCGGATGAGAAAGCAGTCGAGCACCATGCCACAACCATGTCCATGGAGGCATTCTGGTCCCTCACTGCTGCACCGCCAAATTCAGCAGCGGCAGCTCCGCCTTGCTGCTCGGCCAGTGGTTGTGTCACCGCTCAATCTGCATCAAGGACGATTGATTTTATGCTGTGAGCCTGTGACTGAGTTGCAGAAAGGACATCTGTAGTGAACTAAGAGAGAGAGAAACAGAACGACCTGGGATCCATCCGAGGACGACGATGGCATCGATCTGGCGCCCTCGAGTCATCTTGCGGTGGCCTCCTTCTGTTCCTGTGTGCAGCAAAAAAATAGTGATGGAGGAGATGGAGCCGGGCCAGCTGTTGTCTGCGAGATAGAGCAGCTAGCGATGGAGGCTGTAGATCGAGGGAAGTCGGCGGCGAACCAGGAACGAACAGCTCCACGAACCTCTGCCCAGCTTCCGCATCGTCGTCCTACACTCCGGCGCCTGCGCTGACGCCGATGAGGGAGAAGCCGGCTGCAGCGGTGGCGCGAGGGATGGCCGGGCACGGAGGAGAAGGGAAAGGATCTCGGCGGAGGGCGGAGGGGCAGAGATGGGTCACGGCGGCCAAATGAGAGAATTACAACCAAGTCAAAACACAATACGGAAAGAACAAAAAGAACCGTGAGAACAAAGAAGGAGAAGAAATCAAAACGAAAGAAAGAAGACCAGATCCAAAAGAAAGGAACCAGATGAGGAAAAATCTGAGTAAACAAAGAGCACAATAAAATCACCGGGCAACACGGAAAGAGACCAAAACGAACGAAGAACAGAACAGAAATCAAGCAACTCGACAAAAACAAAAGGCAAACGACTAAGAAAAGCCAAAGCCCGAGAGAGGTCCAAAAGCGAACACGAAAAGAAGCTGAAAAGCAAGAAGAAGACCAAATCCGAGATAGAAACCAAGGTGAGAACGAAAACGTGCGGCCAGAAAAGTAAACAGAGAAAAGAAGAAAGAGCCAAGAAATCGGATCCCACGAACAAAAGAAGCCAAAGAATAAAACCCCGCACGGGTCAACCAGGGCCTCGCGCCCTTGCCTTGACCGAAACCACCACCGAAGCCTTGCGTAGCGTCAGATCCGGCCAGAGGTGGGCGACGCGCTGGTGGATCTGAAGCTACCGTCGAGACAGTAGGTGGCAGGAGGGAGCGGAGGAAGCGAACCCTAGATCGGAGTGGGAGAAGAAAAGCAGAAAAGTGAGCCATGACGGGGCGAGCTCCTCTCCCAATCGGACCTGGAATAGGGTCTCCTCTCTCCTGCCCTGTAGAGGACCCGACGACCATGGAGAAGTCGACAGCGAGGAGGACGGCGAGATGCTCGGTCCACTTGGGACGTGAAAACCCGATACTACCCTCTGCAAGGAGATATTATCGCCGTGCTATACAAATGTCTGCACCGTACCTTGAGCAAGCTACAGCCACTGAAACGTGGACCAGCCCAAAGACAGGCCCACAAGACAGCGACCGAGCCAAGTAGAACATGGGCAGCTCACACCTCTCAGCCTAGCGCAGCAAATGCGAGATGGACACGCGTCCCGGACCCCACGGCCGGCGCAGGCGACCGCACGCTCCGAAGCGCACCGAGGACTCCATGCGTTGTGCCTCTGCGGAACGGGCCCGGCGTTTTCTGGACCCAGCGTCAGTGAGACATGTACCCAGTAAAAAAGTAAGGCACGGAATGCACGGTTCAGATCGCGTGGTAAGAGCTCGAGTGTGCTGAGCTCTGTGAGGCCTCCTTGGGGGTCATGCCGTTTACCTCTCTGGATACCGCTTTCTTTCTTTTTTTGTTCGTCCTCAACATGTTAGCCACGAGCCCCACGCCTTCCTCTGATTCCATCAGATCCTGGTCCTGATTCCGGCGGCGCCTCCTCCTCATCTCAATCCCTTCTCGTGCGGCTTCACCGCTAGCGCCGCATCACCCGTGCAGGCTGCTCGTGCTTGGTTGTGCCTCGCTCAGCTAGCTGACGGAGACGGTCGCCGCCGTCGTCGGAGGCCATTCAGAATCCAGTCGGAGGTCGTCGACTGCTGCTCCCATCTCGCCAGCCGACCGGAACCCCGAACTTGAGGATATGGAGTGGGAGGTGAGGGGTAGGAGAGGGGAGCGGGGAGGTGCGGCTGACGGCGGTAGTCGCAATTCGGGGCTAGGAGGAGCAGAGTCCGTCAGTCCGGCCGTGGGAGACTGGAATGCGGCGACCTGGAGGCGCTCCATCGCCGCCAGCGACGAGTCAAAGGGCCGGCTATCGACCTCTCTCTCTCTCTCTCTTCCTGTAGGTCTCTCTAACTTCTTCTCTGTTGTAGCAGAGTGCACACACGAAGCAGAACCATTCACACAATCCTGAGTTCGTCGGAGCACGGGCGTGGGCAGGAGACCAGCACCGCACCAGGCCACCAGTGGATCGACCCATTCAGCAACATCCATCGCGGACCACCGTGTGGATGAGATGCAGCTAGCGTGCTTGAGTTCCAATGTTCCGTCCTGAACTGGAAGCAAAAAACCATGCTACAAAATGAAAGAAAAGATTCCGACGGATGGACATATATATGGAGCCATGCGGCCATGCCCCCACCTCGATCGATCAGATAGCTGTTGGAGCGCACCTAGCTTCAGCCCACTCGGCCGCAAGTTCATGTGATGCAAACAGCGGGCGACAGAACATGGATTTTGTTTATATTAGTTTTAAAGTTTTATCTATTCTCCGAGCTTTGTCAGGTGGGTTCAGGAGGTGACATCCAGTTCATAGTGTTCTCGAGGTTCCAAGTATTTTAATACAATAGTTCCCGTGTGAATGACATTCACTGTGTTCTTTTATATCATGAAAAGTCTTCAGATCATATTGTGTAGGAATGAACGATAATCTGATTTGTTTTTTTTTCCTTTTGTTTTGCTTGAATATAAAAATGATAGATATTCACACTGCTTGAAAGTATAATATAAAAAGGTGCAAATGAATTACGAACGGGTTGGAGGGAGGAACATTCCTTCATTTGTTTTTTTTTCATCCGTCCCTCTACCCGAATTGACGTCTGTAGAATTTGATGAGAATTCATTAGTAAAAGGTCTCAAATTTTCATGATTAGCGCGGATGATTAAATGGCCACCGTTATTGGGTTGCGTGCACGGAAATTTAAAATTTTCGTCCAAAGACTACGCAACATGCGAAGATCTACTATGAAGATACAAGTGAATACGAAGATCCATAGATCTAGATAGAATACGTTACAAACACCGAAGTTGCGTAAGAAGTGTTGATGACGTAGTCGATGCAGCGTGTCGCCGTCTCCCTCAACCAAACCTGGTAGAGAGATTCTGGCGCCTCCTCCTCCTTCGCCTTGTCACCTTGATCCAGCAGAGCGAGAGCCAACCGTTTCTCAACGGATAACCCCTCCGAGAGCTTGCACGCGTACGCCGGGAAAGGTTCAGCAGGGCTTCGCCGTCCAAGCTTGAAGCACTACTGGTGTATATAAAGGTGGAGATCTCAACACATGAGAAGGAGAGAGAGATTAGATCTAGTCTAATCGGATAGGTTGCCTCTAATTAGAGGTTCCTCTAATCCAACTAGAAGAGCTCTAAACTTGAGAGACAATTGTGTGTCTATTGTGTGTCCTCCAAATAGGAGGGTGGGAGTTTATATAGATGGCCCAAGGGGTAGGGAGACTTGGACAAGGGGAAAGATCTCTCCTAGTCCAACTTGGACAAGGGGAAACTTTCCCCTTGCCCAATGCGCATTGGGAAGGAGGAGTTGGACTAGGACTCCAACTCCCCTCCCCCACCGCCTCCTCCTTGTGTCGCCGCCGAGTGGAGCCCGCCCTAGGTCAACCGACCTAGGCGTGTGGGGCCCACCACGGCCCGCCGCGCCGCCGCCGCCAGGTGGGGCCCGCCTTGGATCGCACCGACCTAGGCGGGTGGGGCCCACCACGGCCCGCCGCGCCGCCTCGCCCGCATGGGCCACTAGGGCCCATCTAGGGTCTCGGCTGGGGAGGGAACTTCCCCCCCCCCCCCCTCGGCGCCCTAGCCCACTACCACCACTTGGTGGTGCGGCTACCTTGGTGGGCCCCTAGGGCCCATCTTGGTAGCCCCACATTGGGCTACAATATTTTACATAATTATTTATCAATTAAATAAATTAATATCTAATTAAATAATATTTTGTCTAATTAATTCTTATTTGAATATTTCCTTTTACAGAATATTTCACCAAATTAATTACCTATCATATAAAACACCTTTTATATGATCCGGGACACCCAATGCCAGCTGACAAAAATACTCCGGACAAATATCTCCTTTATATATAAACCCTCGGAATAATTCCGACCGTGATAGCAACTTCTATCAGAAAACAATCTCTCTGATATTTCCATATCTATCACGCAGACACTATGCCCGTGATACTCTCTCCATGTTCCAGACCAACCAAAATACACAACTAACCAATCCTAGTTTAAGCGTGTCCACCCTACAGGTTCGATAACGTGTAGCTATGATCGGATGTCTCCATCCAATCACCGGCCAGGGTCAGATCCAGGGACGACCTGAATAACTGCTACCGTTATGCGAAAGACACTCTGTTGAACCTGCTGGCTATTTAATATATCATTCCCATTACTCGCGATACCAAAACTTCACCCGAGATATAGATCTGTGATGTTGCCATGAATCAATCATTGATTCACTACATCTTTGTCTATCTCGTTAACCGGCAAGTTCCCTTTACTCGTTTCCATATTATGATATCACACACAGTGTAACTTCACCATGCATTGTCTGCAGAACGTATTGGATACCTTTATAATACCGAGAGGGCCCAGCGCGTATCTCTCTAATCACCGAGGAGTAATTTCCCAACTCAGAACATTAGGATACACACACCTTGGAATCACCCAGTGACTGCCGTTTTCCCACCCAGTTACGGCCATGGTTAAGACAGTACCAAAGTAACTCTTCCAGTATGCATAACCCTAATAACCTCATGGTTACAGGCAGGGCCGGTCCTGAGATTTAGGAGGCCCGTGGCGAAACCATAATCTGGGGCCCTAAATATTTATATGTATATATGAAGTGTTACCAATGGACTCCTAAAGTGCATCACAAAAGACTCCTAAAGTGGTACTACCTCCGGTCCGGAAAATGTGTTGCTGGAATTGAACGGTACAGTACAATTTTTATGTAGCACTCCCGATACATTTTTAGGATCGGAGTAAGTATATGAATATAAATTTTATTGATTATCAAAAAATAACAAAACCAGGAGGGAGACGCCACCCCGGCTTGTCATTAAGGTAGAGGTGAGAACTCAAACCCAGGCACTGGCGCTTTGCGCTTATGCATGCCGACCACTAGGCCACGGAACAGTTCTCAATTTTATTGATTATCACGCGGACTGTTGCTAGAACCGTGTCCAATAGATCTTCCCAAACAGAGCACGGAGAATAGGTTCGTTTCCTTCACCGCGACGGTCCGGTGCTAATAGAAGTCGCTTACGCAGTCAGCCACCTTTTCGGTGCAGGTCACGTGACCTACAGCTCGGTCTTCGCTTTTCGTCACGGAGGTTTTGGGCACTGCGTGGCGTCCTGTCCGTGACTTGGCTTCACGCCTCTTGTCGGAGCCTTGTGAGGACCAACTATGGGTAGTCTCCAAACTCCAGTCCATAAACAGTCAGCGCAAAATGTGCGTCTAAGTGAGAATTAGACTAATAACTATTATCGTAATGGGAAGGGTAAATGAAATGATTTTGCCTTCGAGTGGATGTAAAAAAAATGTCTCACTTTTTTTAGAGGAAAATGAAAACATGTCACTTGTTGGCTTCATTCTTGGATGTCTTTCTGCCCTTGACCCTTGTCCAGTCTACTGGCCTCATCTCAATTATTTAATCAATAGGACCGTACTTAGTGCCTGCATATAGCTTTTTTTAGGAAAAAAAACAAGCTTACAAGAAAAGAATAAGTAAGCCAACGGAGAAAAAGCCCAAGTTACAGTCCAGTACAACATAACGTTTCGTCTTGGTTTCACCGAATTCTACTGTGCGAAGAAGTCCACTCGTACGAGCTCTAATGGCCTACTAGGCAATTTGGCGCGGCGATACGCCGCACCCGCTGTAATTCAAAATAGGTTGAAATTCGTCGTTTTTTCGTCTAGAGTATATCCAAATACTTAGTGAATTAAAATGTTCAAATGTATATTCAAATACTTAGTGAATTAAAATGTTCAAATATGCTTCTATTTTGCCTTTAATTTAAGTCCATAATGAGTGGTAATGCACCTTTTTTTAATTGAATTCCATATTTAGAGAGAGGTCATTTAGATTGTTTTCAAATATTTACGAAACTGGAGTGTTCAATTTAAGTCCATGATTAGAGGAAATGCATTATGGGAGCATTTAATAAATTTAAATCCATATAATTAGAGAAAGTGCAGTTGGATTTTCTCCGAATATTCACCAATTCAAAATATTCAAGTATGTTTGTATTTTTCCATAAATAGGTAGTTTTTTTCCTGAGCATTTTGATGTATTTTTCATATTTTTCCAATGGGTATTTATAGAAATTCTTCCATTTTATGAAAATTTAATAAATTTAAATCCATGTAATTAGAGGAAGGCAGTTTGGATTTTCTGAAATATTCACCAATTCAAAATATTCAGACATGTTTGTCTTTTTCCGTAAGTAGTTATCATTTTTTTTTTGAGCATTTTGATGTATTTTCCAAATTTTGATGTATTTTTTATATTTTTCCGACGGGCATTTGTAGAAATACTTTCCTGGAAATTTAAATTAGGGAAAGTCAATTTGGATTTTCTCCAAATATTCACCAATTCAAAATATTCGGACATGCTTTATTTTTTTCCATAAGTAGGTATCATTTTTTTCTGAGCAGTTTGATGTATTTTCCATATTTTTCCGATGGGTATTTGTAGAAATATTTCCATTTCCTGTTTTTTTTTTAAAAAACTGACAGGCCGGGCCCACTGTGATGTCGTGGTGACGTCAGCGGTTGACGGGCCTTCCACGGCGACGCCCACGGCGGCGCCGCGCCACCGTGTTCTAGGACGCGCGGCTGGCATGGGGGGCGCGCGTGGAGGCAGGGTGCCCGGGAGCGGCGGCGCCGCTGCACTTGGGTCGCCGGAGCGTCGCCGGCGGCGTGCGAACGCGGCGTCCCGAGCAAGCACACGGCGGCGACGATTCCGGTGCTTCTCGGGCGTCCCGGCACGCGTTCCTCGGCGAGGATGGAGAGGACGCCGCGGCGGAGCTCGCCGTGGGCGTCGATTTGAGCGGGGAGGAGCGGAGCGGCGGGGACGTCGGGATCGCACGGGGAGAGAGAAGGAGAGGAATGGGTGTGTGGACGGTTTTTTAGCGAGACCCCTGGATTTTCCTGGAATCGCAGATAGGTCCCTGCCAGCGAGAAACGTTGGGCTGCGGGGTAATTTCTCGAATTGCGAGTTTGTTTTTGCAAAATTATTGCGCCAAAATTCGTGCGCGGCGGGTGACCGGCTGGAAACCGGCGTGACCGGCTGGCGACCTGGTGACGTGTCACGCTGTGATTGGTAGAAAGTCCGTTGCTACAGTGACGCGAGTTCTGGGAGTCGACGTGGCCGCATCTGGGCTGCCCGTCGACGCGATCGGACGACCAGCGGTCATCGCGCGACGTGGACAGCGAATCTGAGGGTGAATCCTTCCAACTTTCATATATAGTACTATTGCTCAGCTACGTATACCTTAGCAAGTTCGGATTTGGGGGCCCCTCTATTTCGGGGGCCCAGGGCGGCCGCCCCTCCTGACCCCCCTCAGGGCCGGCCCTGGTTACAGGACATGTTATATAATAACCTTACTGTGATAAAGCTAAGGACAAAAAGACAGTTTAACGGAATCTCTTAGCATATCAAAACTTGGGTTACCCAGCCATATTATTATCCAATAATATGCCACTCATTGATGCTGACATAAACAATGTCCATGACTAGGAAAGCAGTGTCATCAAGCAATCAACAAATTAGTCTGTAAAAGAACTAAGGTATGTTTTACGTGTTCATATTCTCTACACGTACGAGTGAGCCCTGAATCACGTATTCAGAAATCACCGTAGTTATAGCATAGAGAATACAAATCATAATTTATGAATCAGATGTTTAAATTCATTGCCTTTTGGGCATACATCCAACAACCGTGCACCTGCATCCCGACTCCTTCCCCTATTTTATGCGACTTTCTTTGCTTCCTCTACTCGTTGACCCCGAGAGAGCCGAAAGCCTTTGTGGAATGGGGTGAGGTGGCAATGGTAGCACATGACTCTGTTTGCGTTGTCGCATGTGTGTAACGGGTGGTCTAACTAACCTTAGCGGCAGACATAGAAGGCGGTGGTGGCGTGCCTAACAAGGGAGCATGTCTTGGAAGCTGGTTGGTTTCTATGCAGGCCATGACTATACTAACGAAAACTTACTTTATGCGATTGTACGATGCACATCTGTTCTCTCCCAGTACAACGCAGGGGCATGTTTGCTAGTAAGAACTTAAGTGGGCATTGTCTCCGTTTCTTTTTCTTGACCGCTGCCTTAGTTGTAAACGGGGAGATAGCCGGTCTACTAATTAAGCTGGCTAGCGAGCTGATTTGATCGTTTATGCTCCTGGCCAAGAGCTGGTCAAGAGACCGGCCCGATCGGAAAACGCATTGCTCGTTCGCTGGACTCTCGCTTCGTCTATACCCGATATCGATCCGGTTTTTTCTCTGTGTACCGATCGGTCTCTTACTTCACCTTTTGACGTACCTTAAGCCAATATATTGTACAGTAGAGAATAGGGATACGCAGCGGTCGTATTAACCTAGAAAAAAGACGAGAAGCTGCAGCAAGGTACGTGAGATGGGATTCCCGGCCGGCACTAGCAGTACCCAATCGGGCCTCGACCACCGCGCCTTCCTCGAAGGCGCCGACAACGTCAACAGGCGGGCCTTCCGCGCGGCGTTCAACCTTGACACTCGGAGACTCCGTTCGTACGAGCCGGGGCCGCCGCCCGCGCTCCCGCCCTTCCCCGCCACACTCCGGTCCGCCTTCCTCGCCTGCCCCGCCAACCGCGCCAGCACTGAGTCCGCTGCCGGCGCTGAGCTGTGCCCAGTCCCTCCGGGCATTACATTGTACGTGCAAGGAAGACCCATCGAGGCCCACCGCGTCATCCTCGCCGCCCGATCCCCATACTTCCGTGCGAAACTCACGACGGAGTGGAGAAACCGCAAGGCGGTGACATTGGTCAGCAGCCACCCTCTGTTCTTCCAAGTCATGCACGGCCTCGTCGACTTCTTCTACTGCGACAGAGTCGAGGTACCAGCGGACGACATCGAAGCCTGGGCGCCAATATGCGAAGATTACAAGTGTGAGGGGATCCTAGAGCTGGTTAACAGATCAATTGATCGCAAGATTAGGTACGGATCAGATGCTCACACAAGGCAATTGGACCGCGAATATCCACCACCACCGAGACGTTTCCTTTTGCAAGGGCGGTCCTTGGATCGTCCACGACGGACCGCCTCCCGTCGGATCTCCGGCGGATCCTGCAAGAGTGTCTAGCAAACTCCAGAGAAGAATCTTCGCAACAACGAGCCTGTCGAGACTTGCGGAAGCCCCAAGTGCTACGACGATCTTGCCGACGTGTGCATAAAAGTAGAGGACAGGGTGTTCCGGTGCCATCAGCTGTTTCTTGCCCTGAGGTCGGAATACTTCAAAACCAGGCTGTCTCGACGAACGGATTTCCTCGAACGACATTGCAGCGGAGGAGAGCTCCCCCTACTTGAGGAGCACGACGTGAGAGCCGATGCCTTTGAGAAGATGCTCGAGTATGTCTACACGGACGGACTAGAGCATCTGGGTGATGATCCTCTTATTCAGGCGGAAGAGCTCTTCGACCTCGGATCGAGATACCTCATGTCCGGGTTTAAGCGAGTCGTTGCCGACTTGCTGCTGCCACATCTGGGTCTGGACCGCCTCTCATCGGCGGAACTGTGCCGCTGGCTGGTGTTGTCGGATGTGTACGACGTTGCCAAGCTACGGGAGCACTGTCTGGACATCATAGCAAGCAACTTCGAGGCGTTTGCAGAAGCAAGGGAGTTCTGGGCTTTGCTTCGGACGCTCGTGACGCCAGCTGATGGCCAGCGCGACCTTTTAAATGATTTGCGAAAGACATGGTTGGCTGCTGCGCTCGACAGGACAGATGAGAGTGTGGCGCTCTTTGACCAGCGGCTGGAGATGCTTGTCCTTGCTACAGAGCAAGAGGCCAATGACGACGACAGTAATGGCTGATAAAATGCTCTGCAAGTCGGATCCCATCGGCAGCTTTTCGTTTCATGTAACTAATTTTTTGTTGGAATATCCCAATATTCTAAATCTTATGTACTAGCCTAGTATAGTTTCAGCCACACTTTTATCGGACCGAAAGGGAAATCCATTTCGGATAGTGGGTGCAGATGCACCCACTGTTTAAAAAACAATTTTCAAAGTTCTGATGTACCTATGGTACAAATCTCAAAATGTTTGGAACAATTAGCGAATTTGGATATGTGAATAGAAACTTGAAAATGTGTTTGTTTTAAAACCTGGACCCAAGGACGCGAGTAGCCTGAGGTCAACTTGCAGTATTGTAAGGTCGAGTTATTTTGCAAGTAGACAGGAATATGGGACATTAGATTTCCACAAGAGACATGGATGAAATGTGAAAAGTGCTATTGGCTCCCGAACTCACCGGGACATTTAAAAAAATTAAAAAAACACATTTTCAAATCTCAGAAATTCAAATGAGTACATCTGTATTTCTAGTATGTACAGCACAAGTTTCTAAAAAAATACTATCTACGATCTATGTAAAAAAGAGAAATGTGGGATCGAAAACAAGTTTATTCTTTTTCCTTTAGAGCCGCAAAATTGCTAATTTTATATAGACCAAAATTCCCAACATTTTTTCCGTGAAATTTTTCAGATCTATAGATCATATGCATATGTGTCCATGTATCCAAAACTACAATTTTTTAACATATAATTACCCTCTTTGTACATTAAAAAAATACATGGCTCCAAAAACGAGGCTCTCGGATGAATGGCAAGAAACACGAGCCCATGTTTGTAGCCGTGTAGCCTACCTCGTCTCCACTTGCGATCGGTACCACTAGCAACAAGGATTGTTGACGGTGACAACACCACACGCTTCCAAGGGTACAGGACAGGGGACCGACAATGATAACAGAACGAATTTTGTGCCTGGACAAACAAATTACTAACTAAAACGCTGCTGTGGGATCCTGCCATGTACAAATTATCTGTGACGTTGCTGTCCACTGGGATCGGGTTTATGCAGTTGCAAGGTCCAGGATCTCCATGTACTATGTAATACTGCACAAGGCACATCATCACACATTAACGCAAGAGACTTCGTCTGCAGACAGTGCATGGGCACGCCGGAAAAAACAAACAAGTTTCCAAGTTTGAAAGCTCCAGAGCACACCGGTGCTTGTTTTCAAAAAAAATCGTAAAATATATTTCTAGGCCTCACCTTTTTAAAAATAATTATACAACTAGATATACACATTTCGTACATACGCCAGAAGTTTCGTCTAAAAATATTGTATTTTGGTCTACACAAAAAAGAAAAAATTAGGGGGAAGGGAGCTAATTTGCTTTTTCTTTCACATCCATACCCAGTGTTTTCTTAGCTCAGAGTACAACTTGTTTTTACCAAAATTTGCAGACATGTAAAAAAACATGTGTATGTATCCAACGGGAAAAAAATCTTTGAACTCAAATTAAACATTTTCAAAAAATATTGCAACCGAGCACACTGGTGCTAGGTGCCACGACTTAGCATTCACAATGCATCTACTATAAACCTATTTTTTTCCGCAGCCCTCAAATTAACATGTTTCAATTATGACAAATTCTACGTGTGTGCACCTGTGATTAAAAAAATGAAAATGTTCTGAACAATTAGCAGATTTGCATTTGTGAACTGAAGCTTCAAAATGTTGTTCCAGTGAACGGGGAGGGTGGCAAGAAACACGAGTCGATTTGTTGTATTCTACCTCGTCTCCACTTGCTACCAGTACCACCAGCAAGCTAGCAACAAGGATTGTTGACGGTGACAACACCACACGCTTGCATGGTTACAGGACACGGGACGAATAATGACAACAGAACGACCAAAACAGTTTTTTTACAAGGACATATGGCGCTAGGGGGAAATCTGGGCCGCCCGTTTTGGCCATCCGACGGCCCAGATTCGCCGTGGACCGGTCCATTTTTGTCCGCGGTCAACGGCGAACATGGGCCGTCGGATGGCCGAAACGGACGGCTCAGATTTCCCCTAGTGCCATATGTCCTTGTAAATCTCTTTTTCAATGTGTCATGTACAAATATCCTATCCTGTGATGTTGCGGTCCACTGGATCGGGTTATGCAATTGCAAGGTCTAGGATCCACATGTGAATGCACGAGACCAACTGTCCCGTCAACATACAAGAGTGCTATAGGCGGTGCATGGGCAAACCAGACAAGAAATCAACCACGGTCCAAGCTTTGCAAGCTGCCAATGATGCAAGCTCACGGCTCGGCGCAACACGAGATATGTGCAAGCAAACAAGTTTCCAAGATTCTGAATAGATAACACGAGGGAAAATGAGAGGACAAGAACGGGAGACAAGGACATGTCGCGGAGAAATGATTTGGAGAACACAAAAAGGAAATATTAAAAAAACTTAAGGAGTCTCCGAGTGGTTCACGCTTTGTATTGTAGGCGCCATTCTTATCCGCCATGGCCCGATGGCCCACGGCTAAATCTGAGATTTGTTGGGTAAATGAAGTAACCTGAGCTCAACCTCCGTGATGCATTCGAGCAAACCGAATCAAACTATTCGTATCCACACCTATGGGGCAACAATAGTTACCCTCAAATTCAAAAAAAAAACAATAGTTACCCTCTGTAAAGCATGACATATGGGCCCAATAAGTAGCCACCAGCCACTGGCACAAAGCATGAGAAGAAAGATAAGCCCTTGGAATTAGGGTTCTAAAGACAGCATCCCTCGCTGAAAGTTTTTTTGTCCCCTTGCCTCGGTTGTCGTCTTGGCGCTGTGAGGTGAGAGGACCTTACGAATTTTCAGAATTTTATATTCTTCATAACGACATCTATTGGTGATCCTAGTTTTTTTGCTGAAAACTCTACTCTAATTTTTTTGTGGTGCCATGGGGTTAGAGAAAGTTGTGTTCTTGCAGATCTGATTATTCAGATCCGGTGAGTATTTATTATTGAGTTATGTTACTTCCGTTGGTTTGATTATTTGTAGAGTTAGAAAAAATCAGCGTTATAGTAAAAAAAATTGGGGCTCGGTGCTCTGCACTTGTAGAGCAGCATCCCGATCCAAGCACGTTCATCGCTCATGGTTCCCATCTTTTTAGATGGGCGAATCGAGGGATTTTGTCGGTAATCATGTTTGTGCAAAAAAATGATTGGCGATATTGTTGTTGTAGTTCAATTGCAGTCTCTTTACTGAATGCTGCATATTATTTTGTCTTACAAAGATTGATATTATGGTGAAGATTTATCTAAGATATTTCCTTGTTTTAGTTATATGAGTTTATATCATTGTGAAGAGGATCAAATCAATGCTGCTAAACTGGAGCTCAGGCGCACCAGAAAATGCAATTGGAACACACATAATTATTCCATAAATTTATATTAAACTTTTATACTTATGTTTGCCGTACTGTGAATTTCATGAGTATAATTTTATATTAACTTAGCTGACATAGTTAAGCACATAACTATGTTTGGAAATATTAGTTATAGTGTTAGTTTTCATAAAGTCATAATTTATGTTACTGCAAAGTTAGCTTGTGTTAAGCTATAAATTGTGTGTTCTAAAATTATATAATGTATACATATGTATATTTGTGTTGTGTGTGTTCATGTATGTGTGATTTAACATCCTTAAATATCATGATAGAGATCTATATAGGTACAATTAAACTAATATCTTAGTAATAGTTCTCTTGTATTATTAGGTAAGTACACTTGTAGAAACTTCTAGATTATAAATTAAATATGTGGGATGTGTAGGCATATCCTGCTCATATGGGTTGTTAGGACATGGAAATAGGAAGCCTTTTATACATCCCAAACAGGTGCAAGATCTCACTACCCATTAGGGCTATGACCCATGGGTACTTTGAACTTTGCAGTGATGAAGGAATGAGAAGTTAATACTCCCATCCAGCCACCACTAAGTGAAGTGACTAAGATTCAAGGTTACTCAAGAGTGAAAACTTAATTTTTCTTCACCTCAAAGAGATGTTAGTTCATGAGCTTAAATGAGATCATGATTCAACTGCTTCGGCTCTTTGAGCTCAAGCGTTAAACTTTATTTTATTCATCTCATTGACCAAATTTTCTTGTTTGTTGTTTTTTGTTTTCAAAAAAATATAGCAGTTGTTTTATATGATGGCCTAACGTCATCAATATCGTCGCTTGCTAAAGACCTAAAGTATCATAATTGAAATCTTTGGAGGACTCGAGCGGCTAGGGTAGACGTGTGTTGGAAAAAAACACACACAAGATGGAAGCTCCAAAATATTGGACATGGCGAACAACATCGCTCCTTTCGGCTACAATATCCTTAGATTATCAGACATGGTGTTTTGACTCGTGGGTCTTGATGCACCCATTATGGAAATATTTTTTAAGTATATTTTAAAATGTCAAAAGGTTTCAACCAAAAAATTAGGGGGTACATCTAGACATTTTATGTTTGCACAAAAAGTTTCACAGAAAAAACACTTTTTGGGGGCTGTACACAAAAGATAAAAAAATGTTTGTACAAAGTCATTTTGAAACAACGGATTTGTCTTTTTCATACGGCACACAAAAAGGTCATTTTTCAGAAAACTTTGTGGACGGTCCTGAAATGTTCATATGTATACCGAATTTTTTGACATTTTGAAATACGATTTTTTGGTAGTTTGATCATATGCTGGTACTACCCAAAACTGATTTCCGTATATTATCATATTTTTTATTAGCATCATATTATCCTCTTCATGGCATGTAATGATATGGACCACTTACCTTCTCTTATACACCGGCCGGTCGTTTAATGCTGGGCCCCACTATGCGGCCCAGCAAGCCGTACTTTGCTCAAAGTCCAAAAAGAAATCAGACAAGGGGAGAAGCTCAAAGTCCTCAAAAAAAAAAGTCCCAGACAGCGGCGTACGCCGCGGGACAAGCGCCAGCGATGGCGACTCCGGTGAAGGAGGCGGTGGCGATGGCGGACCCGGTGGTAGAAGAGCTCACGGATTCTCTACCCGATCTCTTCACCAACGTCGCCCCCTCACGGTCCGCGGCGAGGTCAGGTTCGTTCACCACATATTTCGCTTATTGCAGCTGTACGTATGCACGATTGAACTTAGAAGAACAACAATTTGATTCTGAGATGCGGCAAGCGCCTAATTTCCTGGATTGAATTTAATAAATCCCCATCGGCGTGAGTCTTACAAGTTACAAGCCCACTTAAACCATTACAAAAAGGCAGAGCCTAGGGAGAACAGAGTGAAGCAGACTCAACAAAAAAACACTAAACTTGCTAACTCTTGGCAGGTGCTGGAGGCGAGTAGGTGTCGGATAAGAGTCTCTTAAGACTAGTCACAATGGGGAGTAACATAGGAGTAACATCAGTGTCACATAGGCAAAAAATCTGATGTGGCGGGTAATTAATGAGGAGAGAGATGGTTGTGGTAACTAGCTATGTTACCCTAACATCACATATTTCAAGGCAAGATGAGTGTATAACCTATTAAATATGACACTACACACATGTTACTCCCCACTATGAAGGTAGTAACTTAGAGTAGTAACATATGCATGTTACTAGTCTAAGTTACTCCCCATTGTGACTAGTCTAAGGAGTGCGGCGCGGGCATCTTGTCCAACATCGATGGTCCTTGGGCTTTAACAGAGGACGCCGCTGCGCATCAATTGCTCCTTTGATTTAACAGAAAAAAGTGTCGAATTGTGTTTAAGAAGTAGCAAGCATCTCTTTTTTCTCTTTGCTCTCCTTGCAAGAAATGTGTGAAAGGAGAATGCTATCATTAGAGATCTAATGCTTCTTTATACATCTGCTAGCTCCTACTATAAGGAACAGATTTGAAAAGAGGGTATACTTCTAAGCATGCCAACAAACAATGCAGGCTTCACATACATCAACTAGTTATGGAACTCATACCTAGAGGCGCTAGTTCGGCTGGAACAATAGAAGCCACTGTCCAGCTAGTCGAAGGTACACATGCGCGCCCATATTTTAGTTTTTTGGTTCCACTCCATTTCTAACTAGCTTTTGCTTCTAAATTTCAACGAGGTAGTCCCCTTGCTAAAGTTTAAGAGGTACTTCTCATTCTCTTATCCACTCTTCCCAAGACACGAAGTGTGGGCATCTCTAGCTGCTAGCTTAATCAGGCTCATTGACCATAATTTTGGATGGAATTACACAGCATTGCAACCATAAACTAGTAAGGCCCACTCCTTTTCTTTTCATATTAGTTATTGGCCTTATTTATATTTTATTTCCCATTGAAAGTTCCTGACTTATCCTGACTTTTTTTTAGAACTAACGACCCCAGCTGTCGATTTCATATAAAGAAATCGCTCGAGTTTTACAGAGATAATCCCTAATATTAAACTTCAAAGAAAACATAAAGAAAGAACAGCTACCACCTCACGCAGGAGGGGAAAGAGTGCAACTTATTACAGCCATGGACGGCAAAACCACTGAGAAGCAAAAACCTAAGGGAATCAACCAGTAATGCGCCCAACCGTAGGCGCCCACCCATGACTCCTGGCAAGCGCTCCTCGGATCACCTCCTTCAGCTTCTCCACTCCATCTTCAAGCATGCTTTTGTCTTGGTTTTTCTGCAGCAATGTCCACATGTTTAGAATGTTACACAATCTAAACACCACGGCAGCAGGATCATTAGGGAACTTTGAGTTAAAGCATGCATCGTTTCGTG
The DNA here is from genome assembly GCA_947311845.1 of Poa pratensis. Lineage (NCBI taxonomy): Eukaryota > Viridiplantae > Streptophyta > Magnoliopsida > Poales > Poaceae > Poa > Poa pratensis. The sequence goes on along the minus strand of CAMZMU010000095.1, from coordinate 40,466,306 downwards.
TTTTCCAAATCGTCCAGCACACAACTATACCCCCACTCAGCACTAGTTTTCTAAGTGCAGTTGGGAATGAATCAGCCCAAGCGCCAAACATGTCCTCCACCCCATCAGGGGGGCGAACCAAATCAAACGCACACATCACCACGTGCCAGATCATCTTGGCAATGCAACATCTGAATAGCAGATGATCTACAGTCTCATCTTGACTGCAGAAGTGACCTGTCCATCCCCTCTTAGTCAGATTGTCTTTTGTCAGAATACTATTCTTCAGAGTCAACCAAATGAATATCTTTACTTTTAGAGGGATTTTTAGCTTCTAGAGAAACTTCTGCGGGAAAGTCCCAACTGCTCTCAGACTTAGATATAGCCCTTTTACCTGAAATTTCCTAGTTTTTCCTATTTTCCAACTGACTCTATCTGGTTCATCATTAAGCTGCACCGCATCCACCAAACTCTGAAGAGATGCAAATTGCACTGCATACTCTCCCCCACAAAGTTCTTCTGAAACACAGGCATCCCCATCCTACTTCTTTCACCTTCGCCACTGTTATACCTTTCAAGAAGGTGATATTGTACAGTCGCGGGAATTGGGAAGCAAGAGGGATATTGTTAATCCATTTATCCTCCCAGAACAAAGTTATCTCTCCATTATTCATAATCTTCTTAGAATACTGTTGGAAGCTGTTGTTCACCCCCATTAAGCATTGCCAGAAGTGAGACGATCTCGGACCTGCTTGAGCTTGTGACAGAACTTGATTGTGAATGTATTTTCTCCTTAGCAATTGTTGCCAGGTACCCTCGGTATTCTCCAGCTTCCACAACCATTTGCACAACAGACTTTTGTTCATGGTACACAAATCCAGTACACCCAATCCACCACTTTCCTTTGGCAAACATATTGTCCCAGTTCACCAAGTGGTACTTCTTTGCTTCTTCATTCTCATTCCACACCATCCTCTTCCTGTGGATATCCCACTTTTTGAGGATCCCTTTCGGTGCCTCAAGGAAAGACAGCATGAAACGAGGTATACTTGACAAGCAAGCATTCACCAAAGTTAACCTATCACCAGCAGATAGAATTTTCCCTTTCCAGCCAGCCAATTTCTTGACGAATTTTTCATCAATTGGCCCCCATTTGGATTTTGCCAGTCTTTTGTCATCTATAGGTGACATGGTTATACATCTCGGGTACCCCATCATGAGGGTACCTGGTGCACGTAATGACTGAGGCCCAATAGCGAATAGCCCACTCGAAGCCCGAGACAAGAGGCCCAAGAAGATGGAGTACCTTCCAAGATTAGACATAGGCATAGTCGGTTTAGAACTTTCCATATGTATAAACTAGGTCGGTTAAGGACTCCCGAGACCCAGCCTATTTAAAGGCTGGGAGGGGCCGATCTAGGACAAGCCATACTCGAACCACCAAAGCTCTTGCGAGATCGTCATCTCGCCGGAGCCACCCTGTAACCACATAATCTCCAGCGATCAATAACAGACAAGCAGGAAGTAGGGTCTTTACCTCCACCCGAGGGGCCTGAACCTGGGTAAATCTTTGCCTCTGCTTGTCAGCCGACGAAACTACCAGTACTACCACGTTCTCTCCCCATAATCTCAACCCTAGGTCCTTAACCATGGGATTTGATGAGGGTACACCTCGTCAATTGGCGCCGTCTGTGGGAAAGAATAGTGCTGGACTCGCGGTTTCTTCGGTTCCATCGGAAAACGGCGACTCGCCGATCGGATCTACAAACGGCAACTCGCCGGCTGCATCGACAAACCAGAACTCGCCGACTCAGGCGGCACACGGCAACTCGCCGGCTCACTCGACAAACGGCAACACGCCAGCTTCACCCGCAAAAAGCACATCGGATCCTCTGATGGATTTCGAGCCACACTCGCCAGGATTCCAGGAGGCCTTCTCCGATCTCGAGTCAGGTTTGGGTTTAACCGTCGGTTCGTTCAATTTTTTCGTCAACAAGCTTGGTGTGCAGGACTTGACGGATCCACGCCAACTCGCGACTTTCGCACCCGAGGCTGCTCCTTCGACTGCGGATCTTTCCGCTGCGTCCATACCATCATCAACCCTCCAAGCCTGTTCATCTGCAACAACCATGTCCACACGAGAGATGCGCGAGCTCATTGAAGAGCTCCAGGGCGAGGAGGCCGAATCAGCATACCGCACAAACGATCCCGAGCTAGATCAACCACTCGAGGATAGTTTCGACTGCGGGATCTCCCTCAGCGACTTCGACGACCTCGAAACTCATATCGACAACCACGTCGACTCCGAGATCTGCGCCAACAACAACCTCGACTCCGAGGCTCACAACAACCTCGCCGACGCCGAGATGGGCATAGGCGACGAAGACGTCGACTGCGAGATCCGTCCAGACGAACCACTCGATGAACATGCAGGCTCAGACATGAGCCTCGACGAAGATGTCGAGTCTATGACGGGACTCGAAAGTACATACATATGCCCTCGGGTCATACCCCAACAGGTCTATGTGGCCATCGCCGCAGAAACTGCGGCCAGTCGCAGGCCTACAGAATTTCCGTGCACAGTCACTATGCCGGACGGAGCCACAACCCTCACAATCACTGCTGAGATGGCAGCAAAAGCAGATAAAGTCATCAAGGAGTGCACAATGATGCCAGCAGACGCAACACAAGAAGAGATGTTGACCTTCCAGTACTTCAACTGGCAGGAGTCACTTCGACTGAAGCAGATAAGAGCCACACTCGAAGAACGCAAAAAGCAAGCTAGCTTGTCAAGTGTGCGCAGAAGACAGCTCTCCCTGAGCTCCACCGGGCGAGCAGACACAGGCGCAGATCAAGGTTGTCACACCTCTCGCCAGGCGAGAAGGCGGCACTCACCCGCAACTTAGGCAACTCCTTCATGACATACGACGAGGAAGGACTGCCGGTGCCCAAAACAGCAGCAGGTGCTCTCTACACCGCTGCAGCATACCTGGAGGCAATCAAGCCCCCAGCGGATGACCCCAATGCAAAACTACACCGCCAACAGATCAAATCACTCGCCTTAGCTGCAAAGGCCATACGCCAAGTTCCAAAAACTCCAGGTGGGAGTCGAGACCGTGCCCTAGTCGACGCGCCTCGGGAAGAGCATAATCACAGTGGTCGTCGCCACCACTCGAAGGAAAGAAGCGGCTCGCGAAGGCGCAGGTCCAGGAGCAGGTCACGCAGATCATACAGTAGCGACTCATACTCTGATCGAGAGCCTGAGCCACATGGAGCTCTGTGCTTCACTCGACGCGTCCGCGAGACACGGATGCCCAAAGGGTTCAAACTCACATCTGAACAGCCCAAGTACACGGGTCGACAGGAACCTTCCGGGTGGCTGGAAGATTACAGGCTGGCTGTCGCATGCCAGCGAGGCACGAACACCACAGCCATGCAGTACATACGACTGATGCTCGAAGGCACAGCCCGCGACTGGCTCAAGGCCCTACCTTCATCAAAGTACGACTCGTGGGATCACTTCCGCGATGACTTCATCAAAAACTTCGAGCCTCTGTGTGAGCGCCCAAAAACGTTCGAGGAGCTGCGGGCCTGCGTTCAGCGTTCAGACGAAGCGTTGAGGTCATACATCAGACGATGGACTGAGATACGTAACTCAGTTGGAGTGGTTTCAGAAGATATGGCCATGGATGTTTTCGTCATGGGCCTCGCCAGGCGAGACCTCAAAGAAGCACTTGGCCGCAAAAAGCCAAAATCTGTAGCCCACCTCCTGCAAATCGCGACTGAGTGGGCAGATGGAGAGGATATGGCACGCACCGCACGCGGGTCCTCACCCCGTGACAAACACGAGAATAGCAGTCGAAGCCATAGAGACTCGTACAGAGATGACCGAAGGCGCAAACGTTCAAAACGTCATTACGACGACGACAGACCCGAATTCATGGCGGCTGGGTTCTCCACACCCCGCAACGATCAGGACAGAAGCGACCGACGGTCGGAAGAGCGAGACAGTCGAGACGACCGGCGAGACAGTCGAGATGATCGGCGAAACAGTCGAGATGATCGACGCGATGGCCAACGCAGTGACAGCTACAAGAGGAAGGATTGGCGCAAGTCACGGGCACAATCTGAGCGATCATTCGAAGAAAAGATGGACGCTGATTGCAGATTCCACCTGTACAAGGGGGACGATGGAAAACTGCGGTCCAACCACTCGATGAGAAACTGCAGGGAGTTCGACCAGATGGCGACTGATTACGTAAATCGCAGAAAGGCAGCAGCCGCACAAGCACCTGCACCCGCGCCTCAGCCAAACAACGTGCCTGTTCTGATGGCACCACCTCCACCACCACAGCCTGCCCCAGGCGGAAATCTCGCGGGTGCCATACAGCCCGTGCCTCGGGTGGACGAACCACAGTACCCTCCGCCCCAAGGGCAGATGTACATGATACAGAAAGGTCGACCTTCCAACAGGGAGCAAAAGCTTCGCACTCGACAGGTAAACATGGCGGTCATGTCACCGCCTGCGGTGACAGAGTACTTAAAGGGATCTGATACTGCAATAAGCTTCAGCAAAGAGGACCACCCTCCGTCGGTTGTTCGACCAGGGCACTCTGCTCTGGTACTCGACGCGCAAATTGGAGGCTACGCCATGTCCAAGGTCTTCATGGATGGTGGGAGCGGCATAAACATCATCTTCGCAGATACGCTCCGCAAAATGAATAGGTCAGTCGAAAACCTGCCAAGATCCTCAAATACCTTCCACGGTATCGTTCCAGGGAAAGCAATAAGTCCAGAGGGCACCATACAACTCGACGTAACGTTCGGGGACAAGCACCACTTCAGGACGGTCGATTGAGTTCGAAGTGGTCGACTGGAAATCACAATACCATGCTATACTTGGACGCCCGACGTTCGCTCGATTCATGGCGGTGCCGCATTACGCATATCTCCAGCTGAAAATGCCTGGACCAAAAGGAGTAATCACAGTCAAGGGGAACTTCCAAAAGTCTGACTCTTGCGACCGAGAATTCAGCAAAATCTCTGAGATGTTTGGCATGGAAGCAACGCTCGCCGATCTAGCGGTCTCCAACGATCGAACACTTATGCCAGAACAGAAAAAGGTGGCAGTCGACAGAGCATTCAGTGCCACCAACGACACAAGATCGCATCAGGTGCACCCGACAGACCCGACCAAGACAGTCAATGTCTCGTCGAGTCTGCCTATCGCATAGGAAAGCGCGCTCGTCGAATTCCTCCGTGAGAACTGGGATATATTTGCATGGTGTCCAGCAGACATGCCAGGTATTCCCAGGGAATTCGCCGAGCACTCTCTCCAGCTACTTCCAGGTGCTAAACCAGTCAAGCAAACAATGCGCCGCATATCTGGCCCAAAAAGAACTGCAGTCGAAGCCGAAGTCGACAGGCTACTCGCAGCAGGATTCATCAGAGAGATCAAGAAATCACAATGGGTGGCTAACCCCGTACTTGTAGAAAAGAAGCATACAGACATCCTGCGGATGTGTGTTGATTTTACAGCACTCAATAAGTGTGTCCAAAGGATCACTTTCCACTACCTCGAATCGACCAGATCGTCGACTCCACCGCCGGGTGCGCTCGCTTATCCTTCCTGGATGCTTACTCGGGTTACCACCAGATAAGGATGAAGGAAGAGGATGAAGAAAAAACGGCGTTCATAACCCCACTCGGGGTCTACTGCTACACCACAATGCCTTTCGGGCTCAAAAACGCAGGCGCAACCTATCAGCGCATGATGCAAGATTGCCTCAAGAAGCAGATTGGGCGAAACGTCCAAGTCTATGTAGATGACATAGTCATCACCACAAGAGAAGAAAGCACGCTACTCGATGACTTGCGGGAGACATTCGCAAACCTCAAGCGCTTCCACATCAAGCTCAACCCGAAGAAGTGCACCTTCGGCGTGCCAGCTGGGCAACTCCTCGGGTATCTAGTCTCAGCTCGAGGAATCGAGGCGGACCCGGAGAAAATACAGGCCATCTTGACGATGCAAAGGCCTTCAAAGCTCCACGACGTGCAAAAATTGGCGGGTCGAGTAGCAGCGCTCAGTCGATTCATCAGCAAGCTAGGCGAAAAAGCACTCCCGTTCTATCGACTGATGAAGAAAGCAGATAAGTTCGAGTGGACGCCAGAAGCCGAAGCAGCCTTCACGGACCTCAAGCGAGTCCTCACAAGCCCTCCAATCCTCGTAGCACCAAAGGAACGCGAGCCACTATACCTATATGTCTCTGCAACTAACAGGGTGGTAAGCACCGTTCTAGTGGTCGAACGCAGGGAGGAGGGGCACGCGCAAAGCATACAACGTCCAGTCTATTACTTGAGTGAAGTACTCTCCACATCAAAGCAGCGGTACCCGCATTATCAGAAACTGGCATACGCCGTGTTCATGTCCTCAAGGAAGCTGACGCATTACTTCTCCGAGCACCCGATCACTGTAATCAGTACTTCAGGGATCGGGGACATCCTCACAAACCCCAATGCAACTGGGCGAGTAGCAAAATGGCTCATCGAGCTAGCTCCAAGAGACATTAAGTATGATTACCCAAAGCACAAGTTTTACCCGACTTCCACACCGAGTGGATTGAAGCTCAGCTCCCAGGAGCACCAGATGTGTCCAATTCTTGGACCATGTACTTCGATGGCTCGAAGAAAAACGAAGGCGCAGGTGTCATCCTCATATCACCAAAGGGCGACAAGCTCCGCTACATCCTGCAAATGGGATTCGAGTTCCCATCCAATAACGAGGCAGAATACGAAGCTCTGATACATGGCATGAGGATGGCCAAAGCCCTCGGGTGCACTCGACTGATGATCTACGGCGACTCGAATCTGGTGGTGCAGCAAACAATGAAGGCTTGTGACGCAATCGCAGATAACATGATCGCCTACCGTGACTTGTACAACATCATGGAGGGCAGCTTCGAAGGCTGCGAGTTACGGCACATAGGGCGTGAAAGCAATGAAGAAGCGGATAAGTTAGCCAACATTGGCGCGACCAAAGCTCCAGTGCCACCTGGTGTCTTTTTCGAGCGCATAGAGCATAGATCAATCAAAAAGAAGCGAGAACCTCCTGCAACAGCCGCACCAGCCAAGAGCAAAGCACCCAGCACAGAGGACCCACCAGTCGAGGTACTCCTCATCGAGCCAACTTGGACTCAACCTTTCCTCGCATACATACTCCGCGGCGAGGTACCCGAAGACTTCACAGAGTCAAGACGCGTCACTCGACGATCTAAAGCATACACTGTCATCAACGGTGAACTTTACAAACGCAGCATATCAGGTATGTTCCAGCGTTGCATAGCATTTGAAGATGGCCAAGCCATCCTTCGTGATATTCATGCAGGAACTTGCGGGCATCACGCCAGCAGTCGATCACTCGTAGCCAAAGCCTTTCGCGCAGGCTTCTACTGGCCCACAGCACTCAAAGACGCGGAGGACATAGTCAAAAGGTGCATCGGCTGCCAAAAATTTGCCACAAAGCCGCACGCACCCGCATCGGCGTTGAAGACAATACCATTGGCCTGGCCTTTTGCCCAGTGGGGGCTCGATATGGTTGGGCCACTCAAAAAATCCTCCCATGGAGGGCATACTCACCTTCTGGTGGCGGTCGACAAGTTCACCAAGTGGATCGAAGCAGTACCCATCACAAGTTCGACTGCCACTACAGCAGTCAATTTCATAAAGTCCATCATATATCGCTTTGGTGTGCCAAGCAGCATCATCACGGACAACGGTACAAACTTCACGGCTGAGGAGTTCAAATCCTTCTGCAAAGAGCAAGATATCACGCTCAATTATGCATCTGTGGCGCACCCGCAATCAAACGGCCAAGTCGAAAAGGCCAATGGGCTTGTGACAAGTGGGATCAAGAAGCGCCTCCTGGTGCCACTCAAAAGGGCTGCGGGTGCTTGGGTAGAAGAGCTTCCGTCTGTGCTATGGAGCCTACGCACAACACCCAATGCCTCAACGCAATTCACTCCATTCTTCATGGTCTACGGCGCAGAGGCAATTCTGCCATCAGACGTAAGGTTCAACGCACCAAGAGTCGAAGCATACAATGAAGAAGATGCAGACGAGGCACTCGAAGACGCAGTCGACCTGCTAGAAGAGGCGCGTAACACGGCGCTCGCACGCACAGCTATTTATCAGCAGGACCTCCGCAACTATCACAGCCGTCGACTGCGTACCAGGTCCTTCGAGGTTGGCGACCTGGTACTTCGACTGAAGCAAAAGAAGGTGCATAAACTCGCTTCTCCATGGGAAGGACCTTTTATCATCACCGAGGTGGTTGGTGGTGGAGCATATAGACTGAAGCACGCGAAGACAGGAGAACTCTCGCATAATCCTTGGAACGTTGCGCAGCTGCGCCGTTTCTATGCTTAGATTGATCAGTCGAACAATGTAATAGGCACATATGTCGGATAGCTGCAGGTTTCAGACGCGCTCTTTTCCTTACCAGGGTACCTAAGGGGACTGGAAGGTTTTTAATGAGGCGGCCTGCAGCTTAACATTCAAAAAAGGAATATAATTCATGATTCCTCATATTTCTCCCTGCTTACTACTCGCATAAATTGATTTCACAAAATTAGCCTCACCCGAGCACTCGGGGGCTGCGCTATCTCAAAAAGCATGTGTTTCCGCTTGTTCACAACATAATACCCCAGCCGCACTCGAATACTCGGGGGCTGGGTCATAAAGAACATACATAAACACAAAAGTGGCTTAACCCACTCAATTATTCGAGGGTTGAGCCTAGAAGCATCAAGTGAAGCTTCAAGTATTGCAAAAATTCATAACCGCACATAAATAGTCATGGACTGTGCAGCTTATGTTTGATACTCTAAAATATTTCTATCAAGTTCACTCAAAATACACGGGGGCTGGATAGTCCTAATTTTACAACATGTTGCTTCATACACCCCGCTCAACAGGCTCGGGGGCTGCATACGTGTAAACAAATAATGTACAATAATCACAAGTGTTGCGTTTTACACTTTGGAGTTACTTCCCATACACATAACCTACTCAACAGGTTCTTCCTTGGGTTCAGTCCATTTTTCCTCCTCCTTCAGCACACGATGGATTAGGACCAGTGCGTCCACTCGTGTCTCTTGGTAGTGCTCCTCCATCGGCACAGGACCACCACCTGGTACGGGTGCGGGTCCCATCGCAATCCTTTTCAAATCAAGGTGCGGAAGGTGCGATCGCACAAAGGCAAGAGCAACGTTAGCCCCGCTAACCAGTTGCTCACGCACAAACTTCTTGATCGCCTTGCCCTTTCGAAATTTCTTCAGCAAAGCCACAAGGCCTTGTGGTTGCTCATTCAAAGGAAACAAAGCTTCGTGAACTCGAAATAAGGCCAGCCTGCAAGTCTCCAGTCGAATGGCTGTGCGCCAAGCACGGTCTAGAAGCCTTACCAAAATGGCACTCTTCTCCCTGTCTGACCAGAAGGGGTGGGCGGAGTACTCAGTGCTATTCGCATGACCATCGAGTCGATCCTGAATTCGTGCCTCCTCCTTTATTGGGTCAGAACAAACACCTGCGCAAAAGCAAAGGGCTCATCATCGCCCAGTCGAGTCACCTTGCTAAGAGGAGATCTCGATGATTCAAAAATGTCTTACATTCGAGTTGCAGGTTTATTTTTTCCAACTCCTCAAGCAAAAAGGCCTCCCGTTCTGAAGTTGGGGATGGCCTCGACTGCAACTCAGCATACGCGTCTTGTGCCACCTTCAGTTCGCCCTTCACATCAGAAAGCTTCTGCTGAAGGTAGTCCATAATTTTCTGGTCGTTCACGCTTCGCGACTTCGAAGAACCACCCACAACAGGGCCAGTTGATGGTTTAGAGGCTTGTTTCTACAGTCAGAATAATTAAATGCATAAGGAAGCATGAAGAGCTCAAGCAAAAGGCTCGGGGGCTGCGCCTCCCGATTGCTGAATTTCATAATTCATAACATGACAGATACGATGTCTGATGATTTACACTTAGCAAAAGCAAAAGGACGACATTCCTAGACCTAGTCGACAAAGGGATCACTAGCTAAGTCGTCGACTTCTTAGAGGAAGTTTTCTTCGCCTGGACCTTGGCTGCCCTTTCTTCAACAGTTGTCACCATCTGTTGAGCGTATTTTCTGGCGGCATCCATCCAAGGGTTGAACCCGACAGTTTTGCCGTCAGAACCCCGTGGAAACTTTGTCGTCGCCTTGTCAAAATCTGCCTCGACTCCGTGCGCGAGCAACATGAGAAAAGTAGTCTGAGCACCACTTACCATTTGCTCGCGACAGAAATCGGCGACGGCGGTCCCTTCAGGATTGAACAGCTCCACTAGTTCCGCAAAAGAAGATGGAAGCTCTTCGCCGGGGAAGAAGCTGCCATGGAGGCCGCCTAAGGCACTCGCCGCCTGCGTCAGCATCTCCCCTGCTCTGCTGCTGGTAACCTCCGAGACAGCCACGCTTTCATCAAGTGAGGCGCCAAGGCTTTGCTTGCCAGTAGCAGAAGGGCCATCCATCACGCCTAGCATAAGGACAAAATGATCAGCACAATATATCAGGAACCTCAAAAGGAACACAGCAAAAATTCATACCAGTTAAGCTGGCGCTGGCGGCAGAAAGTCGACCAATTGCTGACTCCTCTCTCAGCTCAGCTGCTTTCAGCCTCTTCTGTAGATCATCCACTCGACGAGTGGCTTGGTTCAAATTTTCTGCTGCATCAGCGGCAGCCTCTGCAAAACAACCACACATGGTCAGCAGACTGCAAGAGGAATCAGACTTAACACGTAAAAGCATAAAAAGATACGCACTCTTCGCAGCTTCGAGTTGCTCCTGCAGGGTGGCGGCTTCCGTCTCCTTGTGCACATACTTGGCACCAGCCTTCAGCAACTCTTTTACAAAAGCCTAAGTGAAACGGCATAGACGAAATCATAACTCAATATCTGAGTTTATGCAAAAAAGTTTGGCACTCGACGAGGCATAAAACTTACGTGCTCCAAGAAGGAAGAAGTCGACGCAGGGATATCTGCAGCCGCAGCTCCGCTCTCAGTTGCTGCAACCTCCGGTTCGGGTGGTGTAACTGTGGCCGTAGCAGCAGGAGTCGCAGACGTAGGCGGCTGCTCTGGTGGCAGCGTCCGTGCAGTTGATGCTGCGCTGCTCTTATCCGCCGTAGGTGGCGGAGGCATATCCTCATCCGAGGAAACACTGTGTCAAAACATTATCAGTATACCAAGTGGCATAGTTCATAAGGTGACAAAGCATATTCACATAATACTTACTCCCCAGTGAGGTCACATAAATGATCAGGCGCCAGCATACCCATGCTGGGGCGTGATTTCTTCGGGACGCGAGGGGGAAGCGAGCGAATGGGAGGGACGTTGAGCGGCGCCTTTGTCGACTCCGTCTCATTCCCCTCCTTTTCCTCAGAATCAGCGGTGTCTTCTTCCTCGCGTGCCCGCTTCTGCTTGCCCTGCACCTCAGTATCGCCTTCATCGGCTTCTGGAGTGTGTGCAGTGGCGAGTGAAGCCACTTCATCATCTGAGCCCGCATCGAGTGGCTCGTTGTGCAGCACTGGGCCGTCCTCAGGCAGAGGAGGCATCGACTCATATATTCTGTGGCCCTGCACACAGAAACCGCAAAGGAGTCAATCTCACACATGCATAACATATGAACTAACATATGGTATCGGCTATTACCTCTGGAAGAGGATTGCTGGTCTCATAGGGAGCCACAGGCGAGTTCATCTCGCAAGGTTCTTCATCGGTGAGCTTGGTAAGGCCTCTTACCAATTTCTCCGCTTCGGCATCAGATAGCTCGACTGCGCGCGAGCGGGTTGGATCAGAAGCACCGCTGTATGCCCACAAAGCATGCACTCGAGCTCGGAGAGGCTGCACTCGCCTCTTTGCCATGATGGCCAGAAAGTGGATGCCCGTAACCTCTCGACCAGCAGTGGTCTGGAGCTTCAGCACCTTCTCCATCAGAACGTCAGCCTCTTCGGCTTCGACTCCGGTCGGCTGGGAGATCCAGGAGGGCCTCTTCTTCACCAGAGCATCCGCATCAAAAGGAGGCAACCCGAAAGCTTGGGTGCCTATGGTCACATCCTTGATGTAAAACCACTTCTGGCGCCATCCTTGCACAGACTCCACGAAGTTGATCTTGAAGTACTCGATATCAGGTCGAGTCTGTACTCCAAAACCACCAGGTCCCTTCGCGCTGTGCTGGCGCTTGACGTTGAAGATGCGGCGGAAGAGACCAAAGTGGGGCGCAACGCCCAGAAAGCACTCGCAAAGAACAAAAAAGCACGCAATGTGCAAAAGCCCATTGGGCGTAAAATCGTGCAGTTGCACCCCATAAACGTGCATCAGTGCACGCAGAAAGTTGTGAACAGGGAAAGAGAATCCCCTGTTCACAAAATCCACAAAGCAGACCCGCTCATTGGGGCCTGGGCGTGGGATTACCTCGGCGCCGGGGATGCGGACTTGCGAAATCCTCAGGAATCAGCCCGTCGTTCCGCAGTCCGGTCAGCATCCTATTGCTGCAGGAGGACTTGGTCCAGGCGCCCTTCTCCCTCTTCAAACCGCTGGCGGAGGCTCCAGCGGCGCTATCCGCCGATGCGTTTGCGGCACTCCTGCCCCTCCGGGTGCTCGGCTTCGCCATCGCAGTGGTGGATTGCAAAAGCTTTGCTATGTGGCTATGGCGAGGCGCAGGGAGGAAGAAGAAGAAGCAGCGGCGGCGGAGAGCAAATGGCAAGTAAAAAACACTATTTACTCAGCCGTCCCCTTTTAACCTCACCGCAAAAGAATCCTCACCGTCGATGCAAGATCGTGGGCTAAAGCAAATCTAGCCGTACACGTGGCAGCCATGGAGGGCAACCGTCGCCGGCCACTCCGCCCACTACGCACGGGAATCTAGGAACTACCATCATGGCCCCGGAGAAATCGTGCCTGAACGGTCAAATCCAGTCCAAACGGCTGTACAATGGGCCCACAAGACGTGTCACGTCCCATCTCTCGCAGCACAGCGCACGCCACCGCGTGTCAGGTGGCGCAGTCGCCACAAAACGTCATCCCTGACGTCATTGCAGCAAATTTGTTCCGAAAAGATGTTGGGTTCGCCCAAAGCATACTAATCACTCGATTGGTTGTCGACTGCATGGTCACTCGACTGTTTCTACGATCAAATACATATTACTCCCATCGGGAGCGTATCAAAAATTTCTTCGACTAAAGATGATCATGACTGGCTGATTCTGAGATTATCCTCCATTACAAGTAATAAAGCACAATCTCGGGGGCTACTCCCATCGGGAGCGCTGGCGCGCACCCGATAGAATTATGGCTAAAGGTTTTCTTCGATTAACAAATGTAGAGAAAGATGGTTTTGAGATTATCCTTCATTGCAATCAATAAAGCACAATCTCGGGGGCTACTCCCATCGGGAGCGCTGTCGCGCACCCGATAAAATAGTATCAAAGTGTCAGTCGATGAATATGTCGACTGCGTTCATATGCAAAATCATACTCGAAACATTCCCGAGTTGCGTCCGTCGCAAATACCTCGGATGCTGCATGCATAGTGCAAAGGTAAGACCCGCCGAACTTTCGAGCTGGGCTAAGGACCGTTCCAGCAACGTCAATCCTTATACTTTCCGTGTCAGCAGACATGATGAAAAATCCCGACGGACGCGTTGGGTAAAATTCAAAGTTATACTGCAGATCGACTCAGTAAGACCTCAGCGGCCTAGTCGAATCTGACCAGTTTGTTCCAGATTCGAGTCCGGGGACTCGAGTTTGATTGAAAGCTAGTAAGGTATTACCCAAATGTGTAGTTAACCAGTCCCGATCCGTCGAGTGAACTGGGCCTGCTAAGCTATTATCCCTTGATCATCATAAGCAAAAACCACAGTCGATGAAATACTCGACATAGCCAACATGTGCTATTCATACAGGAATTCCAATTATAAAAACAAAGCATATGACGTGCACTTACGAAAGAGTCCATGCCCGATTCTTCGAGTCAGACAAGTACTCGGGGGCTACTGACATGGTTATACATCTCGGGTACCCCATCATGAGGGTACCTGGTGCACGTAATGACTGAGGCCCAATAGCGAAGAGCCCACTCGAAGCCCGAGACAAGAGGCCCAAGAAGATGGAGTACCTTCCAAGATTAGACATAGGCATAGTCGGTTTAGAACTTTCCATATGTATAAACTAGGTCGGTTAAGGACTCCCGAGACCCAGCCTATTTAAAGGCTGGGAGGGGGGCCGATCTAGGACCAAGCCATACTCGAACCACCAAAGCTCTTGCGAGATCGTCATCTCGCCGGAGCCACCCTGTAACCACATAATCTCCAGCGATCAATAACAGACAAGCAGGAAGTAGGGTCTTTACCTCCACCCGAGGGGCCTGAACCTGGGTAAATCTTTGCCTCTGCTTGTCAGCCGACGAAACTACCAGTACTACCACGTTCTCTCCCCATAATCTCAACCCTAGGTCCTTAACCATGGGATTTGATGAGGGTACACCTCATCAATAGGCATCCCCAGATACTTCATCGACAAATCCGCAACTGGGCACATAAAAATATCACTGTACACTTCTGCTCTGTCTGAAGCCTCTCCTAGGCAATACACTTCGCTCTTGTGAAAGTTTATTTTCAGCCCTGATAATTGCTCGAAAATACATAATACAAACTTCAGGTTTCTCGCTTTTTCAATGTTATCTTGCATTAGAAGGATTGTATCATCCGCATACTGCAGGATAGATATCCCTCCATCCACCACATGTGGAACCAAACCATCTATAACCCCTTGCTCTTGAGCCTTATGTATAAGCATAGCCAGTCCATCTCCCACCAAATCAAACAAAAGTGGAGATAAGGGATCACCCTGTCTAACTCCTGCTTTGGTGGGGAAATAGGGACCAATCTGATCATTTACTCTAATAGCAACTCTTCCACCTCTTACTGTTTTCATCACCCAGTCAGAGAACACATTACCCAAACCTTTTGTTTGCATCATCTGATACAAAAAAGTCCAGTTGACTTTGTCGTTCGCCTTTTCAAAATCGATTTTGAAAAGTACTCCTGACATTTTCTTGTTTCGAATCTCATGTATGGTTTCGTGCAAGATAGCAACACCCTCCATGATGAATCTATCCTTAATGAAAGCAGTCTGCGTATCTGATATGACTTTGTGAATCACACAACCTATTCTTTTAGACAGCGTTTTCATAATGATCTTGTAACTCACATTTAACAGACAAATAGGTCTGTATTGTTGAATTTTATCCGCATCCAGAACTTTCGGAATCAGGATAATGACCCCATGATTCAGTCTCTCAATATCAAGCACTCCTCTATGAAAGGCATCAAATAGCTCCTTCAAGTCGTGCTTGATGTATTCCCAGAATCTCTGGTAGAATTCTATCGGGAAGCCATCAGACCCCGCAGCCTTATTGTGCTTCATCTCAAAAACCACTTCTTTGATCTCTTCCAAATCAAAGGGTTTTGTCAAAAACTCCCGGTCTTCCTCACTAAGTTGTGCGCCTCCCATATCTTCTAATCTTAATCTAGAAATCTGGGAAGGCCCAAACGGCTGCATGTAATATTCAGTAGCATGCTTTATCAAGTTATCCTCACCAAGCATATTTGTACCATTGTACTTAAGTATAGTAATCCTGTTTTTTTCTTCCTTCCGCTGGCTTTCAGATGAAAGTATTTAGTGTTACCATCACCTTCCTTCAGGTCTTTTTCTTTTGCTCTCTGTCTCCATTTGAGCTCTTCATCTCTCATAAGTTTCTTCAAACTCTTCTGCATATCTATCTGCAATTCCCTTTCTTTGGCTATCAGAACCATATCTTCTGCCTTCTTATCTAGCTCATCAAGCTTAATCAACAAAGCCTTCTTCTCTGCTCTATATTTTCCATCCACATTTATATGCCAGCTTTTAAGGTTTCTCCGCAACCTTCTGTATATCTCCTGCCATTTATCTAGGTCATGGATACAGTAGGTCTTGGTTTTCAGACTGTTAATAACAACTTCATCAAACCCCTCCCGTTCCTCCCAGCAGGTCTCATATCGAAATAAGCTGCTGTGTGGGGGAAGGTTCCCAGTCGATAACAAAAGCGGCACATGATCAGAAATATCTCTGTTCATGCCTGTCACAACCGCTAAAGGATGAGCCATCTCCCACTCAGGGGAAACTAGAATCCTGTCTAACTTCTCATAAGTCGGATCAGGTAAGTTATTTGCCCAGGTGTATTTGCTTCCAATGAGTTTTATCTCTTTCAATCCATTAAGATCAATAACGTAGTTAAAGAGGTGACTCCATTTTGAAAGGGTACAAGGTTTATTTTTTTCACTAATCTTGCGGATGATATTAAAATCTTCACCAATTAGGAAAGCTCCTTTACATCTACCGCATAATCCTGCCATCTCGGCAAGGAACTCATCTTTATCTTTATTCTGAGCAGGACCATACATTGTCACCAGATGCCACTGGAACTTAGAATTTTTATCTACCAGCAGCATTCGGATAAAAAAATTACCAATTTCATGTTCAATGACATCGAACAGATCCATATCAGCACCTAAAAGGATACCTCCAGATCTGCCGGTCGGTGGTAACCATTGCCAGGCAAAATTCCTATTGCCCACAATTTTTGTAAACCACGTGGAAGAGAACTCACTTTTTATGGTCTCACTGAGACCAATAAAGCTGATTCCCTCCTCTTTAAACAAATCATGTAGGAACTTTTGTTTATTGGGGAGCTCCACACCCCTAATATTTGAAAAGCAACCTATCATGGATCTTTCTGGGGTTTCCCCCTTTTTTTGGCGAGCTCAACCCTAACAGGGGAGCACCGCATTGGTTTCTTTCCCGTCCTCTTATTCAACTGAGCCTTTTCAGGGCTAGTATGTAAGAATCCCGGATCAACCTCATCATCATCAGCAGCCATCTCTGCAACTTTCTCCGTCACTTGTGTGAACGGGTCATTGCTAGTAGGCTCCTGCATGTTTTTTCCTTCTTGCATTCCTCCATCAATATATCATGGTATGTCTTCTTCTTGACCTCAGCAACAATGGGTTTAATGGCTCAATCTCGCCACAGCTCGGTGACATCCACAACCTAGGCTACCTCAGGCTCTACGGCAACAACCTTGCCGGCGACATTCCGCACCAGCTTTGCACTCTTCTCTCCGTTAAATTAATGGATCTGTCAAACAACCTGCTCACCGGGGAGCTCCCTAACTGCTGGTGCAACCTCCAGAGTCTACAGTTCATGGACTTGTCCGAAAATTCGCTCACCGGAGAGCTCCCAGACTGCTGGTGGAACCTGCAAGGGCTTGAGTTCATGGACCTGTCCAGCAACTCTTTCTCAGGTAAAATGCCAGTTGCCCAGACAACCTACGACTGCTCTCTCCGTTCGCTATATCTCACTGGAAATAGCTTCATTGGTGCCTTCCCGCCGGTACTAGAGGGATGTACCTCGCTAACCACCCTGGACATCGGGAACAACATGTTCTTTGGCGGTATCCCTCCATGGATCGGGAGTCAGGTCCCATATTTGAAGATACTTAGCCTCAGATCAAACAACTTCACCGGACAAATTCCGCCGGAATTATCACTGCTCTCCCAACTTCAGCTCCTCGACATGGCAAACAATAGCTTGACTGGATCAATTCCGGTAGCCTTCGGTAACTTTGCTTCCATGATAGATCCGCCAACCCTGTCAGCTTCAGGAGTGCCCCCGTTGGGCAACGAGCTAAAATACAAGCATAGAGTCACCGTAATTTGGAAGGGCCATCAATTCGTTTTCCAGAGGACAGTCTGGTTATTAACCGGCATCGATTTATCTGACAATTTTTTGTCTCAGTGCATCCCCAAAGAGTTGACGAACCTTCGGGGCCTCATGTTTCTAAACCTGTCAAGAAACCATCTGTCATGTGACATTCCTGAAGACATTGCTAATTTGAATTTTCTCGAGTCCCTTGATCTATCATCTAATGAACTTTCAGGAGCAATTCCTCCAAGCATCTCCAAATTATCGGGGCTCAGCATATTCAATGTCTCAAACAATCATTTGTCTGGCAAGATACCCGTTGGGAGTCAGATTCAGACACTAACCGACCCATCGATTTACTCAAACAATTTTGGGCTATGTGGGTATCCTCTCCTTATTTTGTGTAGAGATACTTCGCTCACACCGGATGAGAGAAATGGAACAAATAATAGAAATGGTGAAGGGGAAGATCGGTGGTTGTACCCCTCTATGATTGCTGGCATTGTTATTGGGTTTTGGCTATGGTTTGTGATGCTCTCTACATTTGCGACCTGGAGACATGGTTTTCACTCCTTTGTCGATGACATGCAACATTATATTATGCAGAAGATGTCACATTAGTTGTATTTATGCTTTTTATATATTAATAGAGAAATGTATGTACCCAATTTATTTACGGGCAAACTGGCCCTTAAAATATAAGTATTTGATTGTCTCGTCGTTGATGACAGAACGCCGACTTCGTACTTTCTTGTCACTTGCGCTTTGCAAGGTTGTCTTTGGTGATGATTACTCGTTTGCGAATATACAACGTAAAAACTTTAATTTCAAGTGGTTTCTTCATTTTTATATTTTATTGTTATTATCGACGTATGTTTGGACTAGTGTTCTATACATGGGATCTACAGAGAACTTTCCGTTCTCATATAGATTCCACCGAAATTTATCCCTAGTGTGGATCAAAGCCAACTGCCCAGTTAGGGCATTCCATGCCGCAAGCCTGGGACCAATAAAATTTCGTCTGAAAGTCACATCTAGTGGAGATGATCCCAAATCATAGCAATTGTGTTTCCCTTGTGACGAACAATATTATATAGAGCTACATAACTATTTTTCATCCTAGAAGCTAATCTCTGATCCATATTTGACACTGAACGGTCCAAAATGGACGAAACTTTTATTTGTAGCGATTAGACCCGCCCAAAAAGGTGAGTCCCTCGGTTTCCAGAAAACCTAGGACATTGCCATTGAGCTCGTATATTTTTGTAGCAGAGTTTGACATACCCCATCTTCGATAAGAAGTTTGAAAAGCCATTTACTGAGAATTGTCGTGTTCTTGACCTGAAGGTCATGGATACCCAGCCCTCTTTGATCCTTAGCTCATCAAACCACGTCGCATTTAGCTGGTCGATATTTCTTTTTCTCACTATCAGCTTACCAAAAGAATTTTGATCGAAAATAGTCCAATATATGTAAGACTCATAACTGAAAGAAAGCAATTATATATATTACCGTATTGCTTAGTACTGAATTTATGAGAACTAGTCTTTCATCAAGAGATGGTAATTTTCCTTCCAGTTGTTTAGTCTTTTTTGTAGACGGCGTGTTTCCATTCAGCACTTGAGAGCATCCGATAGTGTATCAGAATACCCAAATACCTAATAGGAAATTGGTCAAGCTCACAGCGATGCCCGGGCATCGATCTGGCCAACTCACAGCCAAACAATTCCAAACAATTCGGCATAAAGATCAGCCTCATCTTGGGCCTCCCGGAACAAAACAGTTTACTCTTGTGTAAGTTTATTTTGAGCCTGAAAGTTGTTCGAACACTGACAAAATTAATTTTAAATTTTTACCCTTTTCAAGATCGTGTTCCATAAAATAATTATATCATGTGAGTATTGAAATATAGATAGTACATCATCAATTTTCTCGAATTAATTGATTAATTATGTTTTGACTGTACAAGATAGATCATTACTGCCATGGCAGAGGATCGCATCGCACCAGAGTCTGTGAAGCTAATTGACTACTGAGGAGGTTCGTCTATCTATCACTTCGACGGCGTATACTTGATCAGTTGATCTAATGCATTCGTTCACCTGAAGAGGTTCGTCGACGTCGGCTGCGTGAACGTCTCCAGCCGCGGCTCCGTCAGGTCCACCTCCTCCGGCTCCGGCGACCGCCAGCTCCGCCCCAGCGCCGCCGTCACCGGCGTGCCCGCGACCTCTCCCGACACGACGGTCGCATTGTTACCGCTCCCTCTGTCGTGCAAGTGACCGCCGTCCTGCCACCGCTCGAGCGACACCGTACACTCCCGCGGCCTCCCGGCGTGGAAGGCGGCGGGCAGGTGGTGGCGGCGGCGCTTGTTCGCGGCGAGGGGCGCGATGGTGGAGAGGATCTGGACGACCTCGGTCATGGTGGGCCTGGCCTCGGGGTCCCACTGCAGGCACTCCCTCGCAACGTGCGCCATGATCTGCATCTCCTCCGGCGGGAACCCGCCGCCCTCTCTCAGCGCCGGGTCCGGCAGCTCCGCCACCACCAGCCTGCTGTCACGAAGCCGCGACGTTGCCCACATCACCAGGCTCTCGTCGCCGCCGCCGGAGGCCCTCCTGTGCAGCACCGGCTGCCGTCCCGTGATGAGCTCCAGCACCACGACGCCGAAGCTGAACACGTCCGACTTGAGTGACGCCTTGCCCACGATGGCGTACTCCGGCGCGAAGTACCCGAACGTGCCCAGCATCCGCGCCGGCGAGCTCGAGCAGCTCGTCACGCCGTCGTTCATCAGGCACTTGGCCATGCCGAGATCAGTGATCTGCACGCATGCACCAAAAGAATCCATCATCTCCTGAATCTTGATGCAGATTTCACTGACAGAGAGTGATGATCAAACCAAAGTACCAAACCAGACCTTGGCTCTGAACTTGTCGTCGAGGAGGATGTTGGTGGACTTGATGTCGCGGTGGAGGATGCGCGGCGCCGCCGCCTCGTGGAGGTACTCGAGGCCCCTTGCCGCCCCGAGCGCCACGCTGACACGGGTCGCCCAGTCCATGGGCTTCCTCCCTTGGCTCTTCAGGTCCAGGCACTCTCTCAGGTTGCCGTTGGTCATGCACTCGAACACCAGCAGCCTCTCCAGCTGCCGGCCCTGCCTCTCCGAGCAGTAACCCAGCAGTGGCACCACGTGGCAGTGGTTCAGCCGTGACAGCAACTCGATCTGTTCGTTTGTTCATGGAGGAAGAAGATGCAAATGGTCATGGATGTGTTCTTCTTCAGAGTTCAGAGCATAAGTGTATCTCATCATGGTGGTAACAGAGCATGATTTGCATTTGCATACCTCGGACAGAAACTCGTAGTCTTCGTCCGCGCCTCCAAGGGGCCGGAGCTTCTTCACAGCGATGACTTTGCCATCGGTGAGCTGGCCCCGGTACACCTTGCTTGTCCCCCGACGCCGATGAGATGTTCGTCTGAAAATTTCCCGGTTGCTTGCTCCAACTCCACGTACGAGAACCGGAGCACGACGCCAGGTAACGGCTCCTCCTCGGTCTGGCAAATTTGTGGGCAGCTACACAAAAATCCTGCAGCAGGGAGCAAAATGACAGTTAAAGCGAGAACCAGGGCTCTACACAGTCCTGCATAGAACTTTGGAGCAATTCAATCAGACAAGTAAAAGATGGCTGCCTTGCCTTTGATGACACTGAGCCCCGGTTTCGGTTTCAGTTGAGGAAGAGGAGAAGATCGGTGGCTGAAGAGGTTCGACCTGCTGCTCCAGCTGGCGTACTTATCAACAGAGTACATCCTGGAACGAGGAGAGAGCGCGTCCTTGCGGCGGAAGTAGTACGCCGTGGTGACGACGAAAGCAACAGTGGTGAGGATCACGCATACTAGGAGTGTAGCAATAACCGTTTTGCTAGAAAAATGCTTCCTGCCTTCTTCAGAATTTCCTGGAGAGTCAAAACATGCAGCATTCAGTATCCGAATTATATATGACGGATACGTCTGAATCAGTCGAGAAGAATGTCATTATACCGGATGTGCAGTTACAGGAAGTGAAGCAGCTCGTATCGTGTAACAAAGTGTGTTCTTGTTTTTGAAGGGCCTTGTCGGACTGGCACGAGCAGTTCCATGACCCTGTGCCGCCGTTTTCATCTACGACGGCAAAAACCCCCATTTCAGGTATCTTGTTATGCAATGAATTGTTCAACTACTGATAAGCATAGCTGTGATTAACTGTTCATACCTTGTAGACAATGGCATGAGGAAGAGCAATTGGATGACAGGCTGCTATTTGAGTTTGGTTCACCCAGTGGATGGGTGGCGCATGAACAAATCCAGTTTGTCGCTCCAGGCCCCCCTGTATCTGTATGCCAATGTGAGGATCAGATGCTAAATCACCTACTGTCAGTCGTATTCCATATTCAGTACATTATGGTCGATAAACCTGCAGTGCTTACCACAGGATGCTATTTGTATCAGAAGTACACAGCTGAAGGACGCCAGGAGAAGCTTCATGTGCTGATCCATCATCAGCTAGTTGGCAGGCACACAGGGGGTGTGGGGGGATATCAAACAGGCCCCATCCAGTGCAATTTCTACAAAATGGTGGCAGCAAAATAACAGCAGATGCATGAAGTCATAGTTTATTGACCAAAATGGGAAGAAAAACATCAATTTGATACATGGAAGAGCACTATGAATAAGTACACTGCACAACTTTTGATATTGTTAAAATAGTACATGGTTGACTGTCTTTCATCATTAACAAGTCCTAATAGATGCCAAGTCAGGATATGAACAAGAAGTAGAATAGATACGTCAGAAATAATACTTACAGCTAGCTATATTATTGCTAAATAGATCTATGAAGCTTGCCGAGCCTATGGTACCGGCATGATCTCTCTCAGAGATGACAGCAAGAAATCATCCAAAAGTACAAAAGGACTAACTAATGAAATGCTTCATGAAGCATCCAGGTCAGAGAGTAGAACCAAAGAGAGCAGAAGTTGCAAGTACCGATTAACGAACGGGTCAGCTTATATGCAAGCAAGAAAATTTGAGCAATGAAGGGACATGAAGCTACCGACTTCAACCTCAACTTCAACAATAACAAAAGGTCCAGTAAATGCACTGCACATCTATCACTGTAATCATAAACTCAATTCAGGACCAGCACCTAGCAAGACAGGGGACATCTCAACCTACAGCACTACTGCACTAGGAAAGGCAAGTAAATAGGCCTAAAACCACTAGACCAGGAGCCACCTGTTTCCAATTACAAAGGGACTAGATCGCATGTGCATAGTTAGGTGTAATGTTGCACGGAGACTATGGATTAGAAGTTGAAAGGACAACTGACCTGAGACCACGGATGTTAGGAACGCCAAGTTTGGCGGTGGTCGGAGATCTCAGGCTTGGCAAGGCTTCTAAGAACCACCCTGCGCAAGAACATACATAGTATTAAACAGATTGTTCTTTAAGTATTCGCTGACGAAGGCAAAACCAGAACCTTCATCTGCACCAAGTTTCTGCAGGAAATTGATCACCCCAGGACAGGTTTTGCAAACATGATACAATGATTTATCAACTGAGCAGCGCCAAGATCGTCATTTTACTCTGTTTCGCCTCATTTCTTCCATTAGATTCTGTCGGCAAAGGACGACGCAGATACTTCTTGAAGAGAGGTCAAACTTTTTTTTTTGTTCATTTCAATACATTGCTTGCCCTGATGGTTACACCTCAACTCTAGCAGTATGCTCAAGGACGTGCCTTCTGCAACCACCACTGCTTAAACTATTCCATCCATGCTGGTAGTAGTGGGCACCAGCTTTGCTTTGCATTTCTTAATTCTTTTTGGTGGTGCCGTGTGAGCCATATAAATACTAATGATTAGTACATTGCTAAATTGGTTGTAATGTACATATCGACGGCATTGTGTCTAGATCCTATCTTTACTATATAACAATAATAAGATCTGTCATGGAGCAAGCTAATTAGCATTTTCTTGAGTAAGGTGTTGACCACCAATTGGGAGCCAGGTTCATCTTTCCCCTTTAAGGAACCTCTTGAGAAAACAACGTATATCAACCAACACTGGGGGCCTGTACTCTTCAGATCCCACATGTACTCTTCAGATCCCACATATATTTCTTGACACCGACATCGCGAGAGAAAAAACCAATCGATTGCACCCGTGTGGAGTAAGCTGGGTAGGCCAAGTGAACAATGCTGAGAACGAAAGAATTTGAAAACTGTTGGCTAGTGTCTGTGTTACTGCTACCTGACAGGCATAACTGGGTTTCAGCTCAGGAGATGTGATCTTCAGACCACGAGCAGAGTTTCCAGGCCGCCGGCTACAGCAAGTCAGCAACGCACACCTCTGGGCAGAACTAGTCCCACGAGGCCACAGCGGCGCACCGATTTGCCGACTGACCGGCTAACCCTGTACTCGGATGGCGTCGAATCCTCGCGTGAACTTCTGACAGCGGCTAAAATGCTTGCATTTTCTTAAAATTCCTTGGTGGTGCCGCGTGATCCATCCAAATAATGATTACGTGGTTAAATCGGTTGTGGTATACACATCGATGAAACCGTATCTAGATTCCATGTATACTATACACCCACTAGGCCATGGCGGCGGCGCGCTGATCCTCTACTCGGATGGCGTCGGATCATTGGGTGGAATTTGGTTGCAATGCATCTGGTTTCATCTCCTTGCCACTACTGTTGCTAAACTAATGGTCGTTAGAGTGATTAGTATTGTTAAACTAGTGGCCTTCTGACAGGAGGTAATACTGTAGTAAAAGAGAGCACACAAGTAGTAAAGGTGAAAATTCAGGGTCGGAAGAATCCTATGTTCCCCTTTGGATTCTGGGCCCGTGTGAATCCAGTCCAGCGCCGGATTACTAGTACATCGGAGGCAGAGAATTCTTCAGTCGATCCATCTTTGTAAAAGAAATGTGGGCACCGGGCAAGCGGCATTCGAGCAAGTAAATTACCTCTCCCCAGGTAAAGCTAGCTGGCCAGGAAGGTCAAGACGAAGAAGAAAAAGTTACCGTCTTTCCTCCCTCGAAGGGAGAAAACAATTGGGCGGCGGTGCTGCTGCATCTGCTGCAGGAGGAGGAGGAATCTGCGGTGTGTAAGAGTCCCATGTTGGCATGTTGGGGCCTCAAGGCTCAAGCGGCCTTTTTTTTCTTACGAAATCAAAGACGAGTGAAAAATGGTGATGTTCTTGCTCGGAGCGGGGACACTACAGACAGGGGTAATGCGAGCTGCTCGCATTTCGCTGCAGCGAAATCAGGAAACTCGGAACTGTCCTGAGATGGGATTCAGTCGGTACATTCAGGAATTCACAGGACGGTGGGGAATTCGTTGCTGGAGAAGCAGAGTAAGGACGGCGGCGTCGGAGGAGCGAATCGGTGGGAGGGAGCAGGCGGGCCGGCAATGCGGGCACCTGATTCTGACGAGCGGAGAAGGGGATAAGGAACGGGACGGGAGCAGAGCAGGAGAGCGTTGAAGAGGGCAGACCATTGCGAATCGGCTCTAGGACATAAAGAGAGAAATGGGAGAAGGGGGAAGAAGGTACCTCTGGAGAGTTGAGCTCGGCTTAGCTTCTTCTTCCATGGAACTCCTCCTCTTTCTCCATCTTCATCGCCATGTCAAGCTGCTGGCGTGAGAGCGAAGGGGAGCGTTTCGGTTTGGGTTGGAGCGGGGTGAATGAATGCACTGTAGGTTGGCTACCGTTTGTGAGGCCAGGTCAATAAATTAGTACAGTGGTGTGGAGGAGCGAGGGAACGTCACTCATGGTAGTGCTAGCACCAAAGTCCACTACTTCATTCCTGTCCGATCCGTTCATGTCTGTCCTCACGCACGCACGCACACACCACCGCCACCAAAATCAATTCCGGGCAAGCTGACAATCATACGGGTCACGCACAGCACGGATACTACACACCGCACCGCTTGCATTTGCAGCACCCGGTCCCGAGGATCCAACATCCCCCTGACCAGAAACACCGTCCGGATCCGGAAAAATCGACAACATTGAAAAACAAACACCATAATTCGGAGCATAGTCGCAAAAAACTACTCCTCCATTTACAATTACTTTGCGTTCTGAATATAATCAAAGTCAAACTTTGTGAACTTTGACCAAATATATAGGAAAAAATATAAACATTTACAACGAATTTTTAATATTATTAGAATCCTCATAAGATATATTTTCATGTTATATATTTAATATTATAGATGTCAAATTTTTTTCGTATACACTTGGTCAAATTTTGAAATGTTTGACTTTGAAAAAAGCCAGAACATGAAGTAAATAAAAAACAGAGGGAGGGTACCTGTCTAAACTATAGAGTGACAGCGTAACAAAAACACTGATTGCTCGGAAAACGAGTTCAACATGTCGTTGTCGCCACGCTGTGGGCCGCCGCAAGCAGCTCGACGAGGCTAAGCATACCCAGCGTGCTCCATCGCAACCTTACATCTTCAGCGGGGTGGTGAGGTGTTGATGTTCGACCAAGGTCTTGTCTGCCTCCGCCATGCCGCGCGTGAGAGCACCGGTCACTGCAAACGAGGTAGGGAAGATATTCAGCAGAGGGGAGAGGATCGAGGGAGGCGATCGGAGGAGGAAACAGAGCTAACATGTGGTGGGACCCACGTGTTTGTTTCAATAGTCTGGTCAAAGGGTGTGAGAATTTGGTGCCACATCGGCGCTTATAACAGGCCCCACCGTTTATAAACGGTGTTGAACTACGATTTATCAACGAATCAATCTGTTGTGACGTTGTTACAATAAAAAACGCCACAGTTCAGAAGACGAGGTCAACTGTTAGTGCCACGTCAGCACTTACAGTAGGCCCCACCCGAAAGACGAGTTCAACGGTTAGTGCCACGTCGGCACTTATAGCTTGCCCCGTCCGTTGGAAATGGTTTCAAACTGCGTTTACCGACGAATCAGTGCTTCTGCGATGTTGTTACAACAAAACACCACAGTTCGAAAGACGAGTTCAACTATCAGTACCACGTCAGCAGTTATAGCAGGCCCCACCCAGAAGACAAATTCAACAGTTAGTGCCACGTCAACACGCATCTCCACCCGCAACCCCAAAAGCAGCCCCTAAAGGGCCCTGACAGAAAAACCGGCCACAACGGCACCCTATTTGTACATTGCAATTTATGGATAATTTTACCCATCTACAAATGAGTCACAATCTGGAATAGAGGGATTTGACGGATTATTTTCAATTTGTGGCTATTAGGGACTCCTCACTCTCGATTTTTATCAGGAATAAATGAGTCAACTGCATGCCAAATACCGACATCTTAATATTCGTGCCAAAATCTTAGACACCTTACATCAAAAAACGGAGGGAGTACTACTTAGAGATGTACCACAAGAAGCCCTTCAATTTGATACATCGTTGGAACAAGCTTCAAAAGTGGAAAACCTTTGACTTTCTTTGAACGGACGAGGGGAGTAAGTGGGCAATGGCGATGTAATAGATCGTATTCCGGGGGCCGGCGGCACGGAACAACCAATTGGGACAAAGAAAGAAGGGACGGGAAAGAATGTGGCATCATCTACTACCTCCCTCCAAGAATCGCTTGTCGAGTACATGAAAGTCTCGTCCTCGACTCTCAAGTCGAAGATGCACAAACAAAACCAAGAAAGGTGGGCACCTACTTTGCCGTGCGGGACCAAAAGCTCAAGGAGATGCAAGACGATAGGGAGGCCAAGAAAAAGACCGAGGAGCACAAGATCATGTCCATCGACACGAGCAACATGAGCCCAAATTGGAAGGCTTACTTTACCAAGGAAGTCGCTTGCATCATGGAGGAGAGGAAAGCACGGCGGGACTTTGATTATCCGTATTTTGGTAACCGTTTTTGTTGTTGCCATTGATTTTTTGTGTTGCAAATGTAAAAATTGGGCAAAATATGGATATGGGTATGCCCGTTCCAGGGGGTGCCGCTCGGGCAGTACCCCATTGGGCTGGACATATTATATCATACACCCCAAAATTAGACGGGGTAGCGGCGAAGATGTTCTTATAGCAGCCTCACAGAGAGTGCGGTGATTTGTCTCACGGCTACATGTAGCCCTGTATTTTGAAAATTCAAAATCAATAGTTTTAAGTTTCCAAAAAATTCTGAAAATAATTATAGGCGTAGTTAATGATGATTTTTACAAGTGTGCAAAAAAAAAGTGAAACATTTTGTATTTTTTGTGAACTGTGACAGATTCAAAATCTCTCAAAATTGTTAGGATTTGTCATTTACGTGTAGACCGAAATATAAACAATTTCGAGTTGAAAATTTGCAGAAGTCTAAGAACATGTCATTGTCAACATCGCGGTCTACAGTTCAGAGCAACATCACAGAAACAGGGTACTTTGGACCAGTGGTTTTTTGCGATAAAAATTGAAAATTGACGGTTTGCGATTTTCTCGGAACAATCTTGCCAAGCACGGGCCCGTCCGTCCGTGAACCGACCAGACACATATACGCTGTAGTTGTAGCAGCGAAGCAACAAGTTGCCATATGGGGCACCCACGTGCTCTCCTCAAGGAAAACACCGAATTGTGGCAGTTCCAACTTCCAAGCAACCGATTCTCTCCCTCACAAAAGTTACAGGTAACCCAAGAAAGAAAAACATACGGCGTCAGTCAGTCTGGGCACACACACCGTCCACATTCCTTCCAGTTCCCAAGAGGCTAAAACCAAAAAATATTTACGAAAAAGTGAACAAGTGCAGCACTAGTTAAACTAGTTAAATAGCTAATCAACCTAGACCTGGATCTGTGTCCAGCGTTCCCTTGACATACACACGCAAGCACCTGCCATGTGCAGCTGAGTTGACTTGCCCAAGCCATGCCATACCTCTGCATGTTTACACAGCACCAACATTTTCCTGGTAGGTGACCAGATCCGATCCAACGCATGAAGCTCCACTCATTCCCCAGTGAAACCAACCAGCCAACCTCATTGCAGCAAACAGGAGGTACGGGAAAGAAGACACATGCCATCAAAAGTTAAATCGAAGCCCTCAGCAAACAGACAGAGACATGCATGCAGGTGGTGTTGCTACCAAAGTTATATATAAGCACCTTCACTTGCTTGGATTTCAAGACGACCAGTTATATACACCAAGTAGTAGCAGACCCAAGCCAGGACTGGTCTCAAGCTTAACCAAAGAGTCGGCCGGTTAACGGGCACTACTATGCAAAATTTGGTAAGAAGATCAGTACCATCTCTTCGCTAAAAGGATGATACGCTAGAGGCGGTGGATCCGCGGTTTCTAAGTCAACAAGACATCTGGCTATCACAGAAGCAACGGCCTACAGATCAACTATTCGTCATCGGACAGGCACACAACTTCTCCAATGGCCGCCCCTGCGCCTGTGGGGCTGCTACCCAGGCCAAACCTAGCCGGCACATATGGACCCACCGACGCCGGTTGGGAGCCGGTGGACTGGTTGCGATTGAGACCAGCTATTTGAGCGCCACCGTGCTGCTGGCTTCCTGGAGGCGCTGCATAAGGCATGCCTGAGGTGCTGCCGCCCAAGGCAATGTTTTCGTATGATGATTGCTGCTGGGATGGCATGAAGGCGTGGCTAGAGCTAGATGACTGCAGATAGTTCACCATGGACTCTGCTGGGTGTCGACCGGATGGCGGCAGCGAGGATGCTCGGTGAGGCGGGAGTGAGCTTGATGCTGGTGATGGCAACATTGTTTGGTGAGCTGAGCTTGGATCCATGGAGTTTCGTAAGGGAACTCCCAGTGGAATCGTCGATGCGTAGCTTCCCGTGACAACAGCAGCATACGGTCCCAACTGTGTAACCCCTGGACTAGCAGAGGGAAGCTGCTGCTGATCTGGGTGGACGGCATATGGCGGTGGCATCCTGAACTGCTGGAGATGAGGAGCGGACACGCGCAGTTGAGTTGCAGCAGACCCGTAGCTGCCATGTGGCAGATGCGGCGGCGGAAGATGTGCCATTGTTCTGTAGAGATTGCTGGCTAAGGCTGATAGCGGTTGGACAGCACGTGGTTGTGCTCCGGCAGATCCGTAGCTGCCGTATGGCACGCGCGCTGGAACAGAAGGTGATGATGTTGTTCCATAGGGATTGCCAGGCAGGATTGTCTGTGATTGGGCATTCCATGATGATGATGATGATGATGGTTGAGCCACAAACGAAGGTCGCACATAAGGTCCTGGTGGATTATACACTGGTTGTCTGATGGCTGGGGCTGCTGCGGTTTGAGCCGCTGAAGAAGACTCAGATGGCTGATCCATTACAGAGCTCGTCGATCTCCCTGCATTGCACAAGGAAAAAGAAAACAGTTACTCGCATGATCTATGGATTAAGGAGCATCTGACTACGCAACAGATCCTAGATCTAAATTGCATTTTGGCTTTTGAAGATAAAAGCAACCACCTAGCATGGCATTACTGGGAAAAAAGCCAGAAACAGCAGGAGAATGACACTGCTAACAGATCACAATATAATATGTTCACCATACAAAACGACCAAATATACACAAGATGCTGGTAAAAAAGTGCCCCACATTATAGGTCCATCACAACAAAAAACGGAGTTGAAAAATATGCGTTAAACAAAAATATCACAGCGAACGAAGCTAAATGATGAAATACTAGTTATGACCAGAATATTGTTTTGGAAAACAACGAGATATGCTAGCAAGTTTAGTTGGATACCTGGAGCTGCAGGCGATGGTGTGAACACCCTCGAAAATTCTCAGCTATTGCTTTGTTTACAAAAACTTTCTTGTAGAGACCAGTAAGCTCAAGCTGGGTCTGATTATAAGTGGAATCTACGTTTTGAAGTAACAACTCATACTTCTTTTGTATCTTCTCTATTTCTTGGTTGTACTCTACTAGAAGTAGTGATTTCTGTTGAAAAATATAGGTGCAGCCAAGGAAGAAATGAGAAAACTGACCATAGCACCAGACAATTCACGGTAAAACAGATAACAGACAGAATAGAAAAGCAAACCTTATGTTCATGGTCTTTACTAAGCACATTGTTGCACTGCATTAACTTGTTCAACTCATTTTGCAGCGGCTCGTCACTATGTATTGGATTATTAAACACTAACGTTGTGACTGGAGGGTGTTGGGTGGGCTGCTCAGGACCAGGTACCATATTTGGCTGAAAACCAATTTGTCTCCTTTCTTCAAAGTGTAGTCTTTCAAGTGGAACATGCTCAACTCTGGTTGATGATTGCAGTTCAGGCTGCAAATCCTGGGCTGCCGTGGAGCCTAATGTAACTGCTCCTTCTGCTTCTACATGCCGTTCCTGCATTGAGGTCGATGGCTGTACTTCAGATTGCAGATCATGAGCTATCAGTGGACCCAAAGCTTGTGTTGATTCTACTCTGGCATGTGGATCCAGTGAAGGTTCTCCACTATGACTTTGCAGCACAGGCATGCCAACCAGATAGGCTCTTTCGAAAGGAGCACTCTGTGTCGAGGTTGATGGTTGCGTTTGAGGATGCAAACTCCGAGAAGCTATGGTGTCCAAGATACATGCTTGTCCTTCTGCAGGTTGATCCTGCATTGTGGTTGATGGTTGCACTTCACCTTGTGGAAAAGGCTGTAAATCACAAGCGGCTTCTGTGCCCAGAATATCTGCTGGTTCGGCTTCTGCAGGTGAAAGTCGTGAAGTTGCTAAACTTAGTTGGGCAGGAACACTTGTACTTTGTTCCGTAGGCACAGAGGCTGATGGTAGTATTTCGGAGTGGAGATCATGAGCTGTGACCATGTCCGCGCTAGACAGATAAGTTCGTTCAAATGGAACCTGCGTTGAGGTTGATGATTGCATTTCAGGTTGCAATCCTGAGTGGCTATGGCACCTAAGGTACCTGCTTGCTCTGCCTCTGCAGATCCATCTCTGCTTCAGGTTCATCCTCTATCTCAGGTACCTCAGGTTCATCCTCTATCTCAGGTACCTCAGGTTCATCCTCTGCCTCTGTAAATTCATCCAGCACTGAGGTTGATGGTTGCAAATCGGAGGCTGGCTCTGTGCCTAGAATGCTGCCGGTTTTGCTTCTGCTGGTGGATGTTGTGAAGTTGCTAAACTTTGTTGGGCAGGCAGACTTGTACTTTGTTCAGCAGGCCCTGAGGCTAACGGTTGTATTTCAGATTGGAGATCATAAGCTGTCACCGCCCACTGGTTCTACTCCTGCATGTGGATCCAGTGAAGGTTGTACAATTTGATGGATAGTCGGACCTTGTAGCACAGGCATGCCAGAAAGATGACTTCTTTCAAATGGAACATCCTGTGTTGAGGTTGATGATTGCATTTCAGGCTGCAAATCCTGAGCTGCAACGGAATCCAACGTACCTGCCCGGTCTGCTCTCTAGGTTGATCCTGCATTGAGATCGATGGTTGCTCTCCGGGCTGCAAACCCAAGCTGCCTTTGTGCCCAATATACCTCGCAGTTCTGCTTCAACTGGTGGACACCGCGAAACTGCAACTTTGTTGGGCAGGTGGACTTGTAATCAGTTTCGCAGCCATACTTGGTTTGCAAATCTGGGATTCAACTTGCGTAGACACCTCTAAGGTAACTGGGCTATCTGCAGGGTAGGTTGGAGATTCTGGAAACACTAGATCCGTAGCTACTACATTGCCATCATCTTTTTCCTGGACTTGCTTTCGGACATCACCTAAATGGTGAGAAGTTGCTGGACCTCCCTGTGATTGTCCAGTTGCTTTATCTGGTTGACAACCTTCTTGGCTCCTGTCATCAGGGTTCGTCTTTTGAGGTGAAGCATCCGAAAATAAGATTGATGGTTGCATTTCAGGCTGCAGAACCTGAACCGCCTGTGTGCCCGACAAACCTGTCTGTTCTGCTTCGGCAGGTGGACACCATGAAGGTGCTACATTTTGTTGAGCCGACAGATCTGTGCTTTGCTGGGGAGACATGCATGATAGAACAGCTTGAGTTCCAACCAAGGGTACGACGATTTGTGAGGAAGCCAAATTTGGTGACTCCAAGTGGACTCCATCTGTGTCAACAGTGTCATCATTGTTTGCATTAACTCCCAGCAACACACTTGACTTAGCAATATTGTCTATCTCAATATGTTCAGTGTTTCTACACTCACTGGTTGAGGATTCCTGATATAAATTCAAGGTATTTGTGATCAGTCTCTGGCATCACCAAAACATATATAGTGAAATTAACACATAAGTCAAGAATAATAGTACGAGGAAACACAAATATGTGAAGCATGACGGGCTGGTGATTTATGAACAATGGAAAAAGGACAATTATCTGCCAAGTTCTGAAATCTACTAAATAAATATTACTATGTCAACTGCCAAGCTCAGAAGAATATTCTTGTTAAGCTAACATATATAACTCTCAATGCCTAGACGAGCCAATAACAGGCAATACAGGCGGAGAAATGATGATAGACTGCATACACAATACACAGTACACAATCTGGACGAGCCAATAACAGCTCGCGTACTTGAAGGCCTGGTGGTCCTTGCTGGCAAGATATGTAAGTAAAGCTGAACAGCAAAGGGGAGGACAGGATAGATAAGTGAAGCTCCACAATCCTTCTGGGCAACCATAAGTTGCTGCTTCATGCGCCACGACAATAGCCCTACCTTGGTGGTGTGTCATGTGTGTTGATGACATGTATAGCCCAATGGTGCGAAATATAGCAGTCCAGGTTAACTCTTTCAGAAATTTAGGATTAAAGCACAAGTAGCACATAGTCCTCAAGTACAGTAAGTAAAAAGAATAAAGAAGCTTCAGCATATGACAAGCATAATGCATTTCGAAAATGAGCAGCATAATACCTGACCGGTGGAATCATCATTTGCAGGAATAGTACTTGATGAACAGCCAGCTCTTTGTACACCAATGCCATCAGAACTACAGTGCATGTTGTTTTCTAGAAAATCAACAGCTTCTGATGCTGGTCCTTCGCCTGAGCCCACGAAGTCTCAACTGGCTCATTTTCCATTGCATGTACAGATGTGGGCTCTGACAGAACTTCACTTCGTACTAATGTAATTTCCATCGAGTGATGATCTGACACAGAACTTCCAGTCTGTTCCTTAAAATGGGTGAATTCTTCAATAACAAAGTTTGAGTCAGGTAGAGCAATATGCTGATCAAAGTCTCGATCTAATTGGCCTGATTTTGCTGCCTGGTGGAGCTTTTCCTTCAGTTGACGCTCTGAAGACCATGTATGATACTGCAGTCCCTCAAGCTTGTCATGCTGGAGCTTCATGTGCTCCAAAAATGCATACAAAAGCATAGTGAACCACTGAGCAGTCAGCTTTATTTTTTCACTCC
This sequence comes from Poa pratensis, assembly GCA_947311845.1. NCBI lineage: Eukaryota > Viridiplantae > Streptophyta > Magnoliopsida > Poales > Poaceae > Poa > Poa pratensis. The sequence continues at coordinate 40,432,175 of CAMZMU010000095.1, read as the reverse complement.
TCGTCATTTCATCAATGTGACTTCTACGAATATTTCCACAACTAAACTGCAAACTTTTTTCAGTCTGATGACATTGTTCTGCCTGTGTGTCACTAAACCTGATATCTCAAGCTGTTGTTTGCAAAGGATATTCTTTTCTCTTAAGGAGAAAACATTGTCGACTAAATCTATACTTTTCTCCACGATCATATTCGGAGGCTCATCATTTAGCAGGTGACATTCTTTGAGAGTTTCTTTAACAGGTTCCTGCCTCTGAGATCATCTGCTGAGCAACAGATGAGACCTCTTGAGATGCACCATTTGTGGAATCACCATGAAGATCAATTTCCTTGTTTTGGAGCATGTGGTCATTTTCAGAGTTAGTAGAGGTCTCTTGCCATGAAAGCTGGGTGTCTTCTACTGACACTGGTTGACCCTTGATGCTTGTCTCACCTGCTCTATTTGGGACTTTTTTCTTTAGGGTCCTTATTTTGTTATAGATAAATCCCGCAAGGGCTTCATTGTACTCACAATTGAAGCTTTTTTCAGCAAGGGCAAGCAACTCTCTGCGATCTACCTTATAATTTAGAAGATAAGCAGCACGCCAACACTGAAAAAATAACATCAGCATATTTGACAAATATAAACATGAAATCAACAACATAAATATTTGTATGGGTGCCTTTCTTACCAAGGCTATGTTGAACGCGTGCAATATGCCCACTGGCTCAGAATAATTAGATGATTGTTCAAGAAATTTTCAAATAACTGTTTGGCCATAAGTCTTACATTATCCTGCATTTGTAATTTATACAAAATGCATGTTAGAACAGGCAAGAACAAAGAAGCAGTGCAAGAACAAATAAAAAAAAAATAATGACAGTGAACAAATGCAGAACTCATGCAACAAAAATCAAAAGAACGGTACTAAATCAATGTTTCACGTGGGTGTAAAAAATGTATAACCATTTGGCATATCAGATAAAATTGCAGAAAGTGCAAAAGAGAATGTCTGAGCTGCAGCAGGTAAGGATTTTTTGTGCACTTTGTGTAACATTTTGTACATTAGCGGAACATATTCTAAGCATGAATAAATGTTACTCTATACATTCTGCCAATAGTGCGTCATGATGAAACAAAGAGGAAGTGGAAGAAGTAAAAAATACATACCGGCAGTTGTAACACCTTAATTAGTTTTGACAGCTCTTGCTTAAGTTGAACGTGAAGATTCTTGGGTGTGATCATCAGTTTTGAAGATGAAACTGTGATTCCGTCAACCTTTCTACGCTTCCTTCTAGCTTCATGACTGTTGTCAGATGAATGTTCTGAAGATGGAACTGTGATTCCATCGACCTTTCTACGCTTCCCTCTGGATTCAACAGCTTCTTCAGCAGGAACTTTGGCTGGTTCTTCTATGTTCTGTAACATTTTATGGCTTGATTGTGGTGGCTTGGATAAACTGCTCCAACAAGGGGATTTCCCACCCAGTAAATTTATCCAAAAATTTGATGGGTCTCCATCCAATTCAGGCATTGCCACATTTTCGCCTATTAGAGCAATGCTTCTTGAATAAAATTCCCCGCTCATTTTAGCTTTCGATATGGACGTGCAATTGATTTCGGTGCTGTCTTCAACATTCGTGGTAGTTTTTTTAAGACCTCCAAAATTACTTTATCCATAAAGCATGTATCGCTTTCAAAGCTTTTACTTGCACAGTTATGCTGAAGCTCATCGAATCTGGTGAAAAGAAATGATGCACCCCAACTGATCAAAGAATGGCCTAAACTATGTGGCAAATCCTTGTAGTTATCAATAAGCATGCCATGTTTTGCAAGCACAAGCTGCTTCTCCTCCATTGTGAAAGGAGTGTATAAACGAAAAATGCCCGGATACTTAAACTGTGGCTCTATTTTGATTCTTTGAAGAACCTTCAGATCATTTAGTGGGTTACAGTCACTATTGTATATGATAATGGCATCCACAAATGACAGCTTAATACTTGGTAGGCATGCACGACTTTCAATCAGAAAAACAAACCTCCCCTTAGTCTTGTCATTGAACATATTTACTGCTGCATTTTTCCTTGCCAATGGTGCACCACTCTCAACACGTGCATATGACTCGGGGCCAAATCTGTCACAAACAACACCTTCCAATATATCACCCATTGAGTTTCCACCTGCTACACCAGACTGCCATAGCACCCCAAAAAAAACTGCTGTATTAGTAAAATGAAAAAAAGCCATACAAGAGCACGAAGGGAATGCTTCAAAAAGGAATGACAATATTGATGAGTGCTTGAGAGAACACATTCGGAAGTTGGGAACAATATATGAAATGGGGCTTATGTGTCAGACTAAGGATATTTTCATATAATTTTTCTTTGAATTGTTTATTACTTGTCATAAAAAACACTTCTGCAGGTCACCATGTTTATTCATGCAAATATCTGCTGACATAAATAGGATACTGGATGCAGCACCATGAAATTGAAACCGAGGCAAGATGCAAACACCATAGCTAATGAGCATATTCTAGCAATGTAGAGAATAGTAGTAGGGACTATTTACGAGTATTCAATGTTCAGATGCTAATTATATCTTATCCAGCTTCTAAGAAATTTATAGGCTGCATTTTTCTCAAAAAAGATAACACACGGCATAAAGAAGGAACAGGTGCCCCAAAATGTTATCGTATAATCACCGGTTAGGCCCCATAACTGGACCAGTTGGGGCCACACAATCACTACTAGGTGTCTAGTGTATGACTGAACGAATATAGACAGCAGTGTTCTCAAAACAGAGATCATATGGCATAAAAAGGAACAGGCGCCCCAATACATGTTACCGTATAATCACTGGTTAGGCCCCCATAACTGGACCAGTTGGGGCCACCCAATCACTACTAGGTGTCTAGATGTAGGACAGAACAAATAATGTATAACAATACTTAGAACCTTGATTGGTTGATTACTGATTACCATCAGTGTTATACAATAGATAGCATGAAACATTCTAAGATGATAAACTATTTGCAAAACATGGAATGATAAAGATTTAATACATTGTGCCACACATATGTAATAGAAAAGAGACTAATGCCATGAGTATCTCACTTGAAAAAGAATAATGACTCTCAGCCTCCTGTTCCTTATCTCTTTAAGCATTTCTTGAAAAAGCAGTAGCTTGCCACATAATTGCACTCTGGTATCTATAGTACCATTACGATCATGATTGTCGACAGGAGAATGTTGCAGGAATTCATCGACAAGGCAAGGGTGATCACAGCACTATAACATAAGGACAAGAATAGATCAGAGTCAGTAACAGTGTCAGTAACTTCATAGAAGAAAAGAAGTACATTACTGCAGATTGCACATAGACTGGTTACTTGTTATCATGCAAATGCAAGCTGTAAATTTGTTTGCAAAGCACACCTTCGAGAGAGACATAAGAATGTCGCAATGAAAGCTATCACTTTTCATCTTCGACTGAAGGAGAGATGAATTTGAAAGCAGTATAGAACAATATATCTCTAGCTGCGGTTGTGAAATGTAAGCAGGAACCCAGTGCTCCAATATTTTTGAAGAATCTGCTTGGCGCTCATATGCAATATGACGTTTGAAGTTCACTTCCGACATCTCAAGGGCATCCGAAGTATCAACACAATTGCCATTTTCTTGCTCTCCAGAACTAAGGAAGCCTAAAAGTTTCACGTACTCAGGAAGATCATTCTGCAAAATAACAAGATTCAGCACGGCTTATTTGTGGCGCAGAAGCAGTTTTACAGGTCAGGGCTATTAATAGGCACCTTAATTGGGGAGCTCACAAGCAACATCCTAAAATCAGTGGAAAGTTGCTTCAGTTGTTCAAGGTATTGTAGGGTTGATTTTTGATAATAATCAACTATGACTGCCTCCCAACCAATGCGTGATATAGGTTCGATATCCTGCGCCAGGCAGAGAGATTGCAATTAAATGAAAAACATAAGCTTGACAGAGCTAGGGGTGTAGTAACTAGTAATGACGACGCCAATATGACCAAGGTGGCTTGTGCAATTTATGTGCTCTTGATTGGTAAGCCTCTACTTGCGAGGACATACTTAGCAGTTGACACTTACCTCTAAGATAGCATCAGCATGGGATAAGAGAACCTGTAACATAATGCAGCTTCCGCTCTCATAGAATTCCAAATCTTGAATTAATTTGAGCTTGTCTTTTCCTCCGTCATACACAACAACATTGATAAATGGTGCCAAGTTATTGAACTGAGCCTCCCATAGGGATAGAGAAGCAGGAGTCGTGACAATTAGGATGGGTTGGCTGACGTCAGGTAATACAGACATTGTGAATAAGACGGTCTTCATTATAAATTCCTGCATGATAGTTAAACATGAGTCCTTTTTATTCATTCATAAAGGAGTTAAAAAATAATACTGCAAGAGATGTACTTATAATAGTACAATGTTACATTACATCCATGTAAGGAAGCACTAGAACATAATCACATATGAGTATGCCAGTGGCCATAACCACTACAAACAATATATGGGTGGAGAACTATAATAGAAAGGATAAAGTATTGTTTCTTGACCTCTTTCTAAGACTAATGCAGCTAAGCTACTTGCATACTTCTTACCTTATCATCAATAAGAACAGCACCACAAGATTTGTACCAGAACTCTCGGAGGTGATTGATAGAACACAAATGATCATTGTCAAAATCAGGATGGCACCCATCTGGTAATCTCTGAAGTTTCTGAAATGAGCTTTGCTTAACCTGTAAAGGCAAGTAATAATTACCCAAAAGAAGAAAATTAGCAGTTTCATGAATATGTAAAGGTTTTAAGCACACAGGTATAACTAATACTAATACCTGACAAAGAGAACCGAGATAATATAGTATCAATGCTGTGATAGTTCAATACAGCTAGGTGAAAATTAAGTGTGAAATTATTTTTTTATGGAATTAGCAGACTAGTTAACCCAGCTTTTTCAGTTTTCAATTTTTTGGTGGCTAGTTTATCGATCATCTTAAACAGCGTCAATTTTATAGTATATATAACCTACAAAAGAAGTTACGTTTTTATTATTTTCAAACTGGCCAGGTTATATTCGCTATCAGACTTGTATCATGCATGAATCACAAATAGCATTAGAAGTACAAGATAAAGCATTAAAATTAGTTTTCCGCCACACCTTTGCTTTTGTAGGGATAGATGATTGTTTCGCAGCTTCACGACGGTTCTCGTAGTTCCTTTTAAGCTCTTCAGCCTCCGGCGTTTGTAAACAGGGTAAAGTCTCTAATTCCCATGTCGTGTGATCATAGCCAAGACCCCTCCATTTCACTAACCATTCAAGAGTACAATAAGAATAGTTATCATCAGATGAGGAAAAAAATCATCAGCTAATTTGGTGGGCATAAGTAGCCTCTTCCTCAACAGGCGGTGTGGCTTAGTCCATTCCTCCTTCCAAATTGCCTGGAGAATCATTAAAAGAAAAACATCAGCACAGTTCTTTTGCAAAGCCTGAATCATACCGCATGAATAATAAAAATAAATTTCACCGCAAAAGCAATCACCTTTTCAGTATGATTCCTCTTGTTAAACAAGGAAAGAAGATCAGGACCTCCAGGCGTGACATTGATGTCACCTTCTGGAACCCAACGATTATGGACATGCGCCAGATTATTATACTTGACAAAATACTGCTTGCTAATTTGCATTCCTACAAACATATAGAACCGATAAATAGAGGAAATAAATTTAAAAATAGAAGAACTGCTACAATAGATTTTGTCTCGTGCCAGAAGAGAAATTGTACTTACCCTCAGCCTCCTTCACATCCCACACAGACTCTATTCCATCAACAATAGATTGTAAACCAAAATGGAACCTCTTCTTCGTACAGCTGGTACAGAACCAAATGCCAGGAGACAAATAATCCACGGAAGGATCCAGACAAGAAATACAGTATCTACTTTGGCAAGCTTTTCCATCACAAGACCTATTATCAATTGAATACATACATCAGATCATATACAGAACATCAATAACATTAACATATACAGATCAGATGCCAAGTTTTAATATGTTCTCTTACCATGCTAGTGAGTATAAAAGAACAGGGGATTTACATGTGCACATAGAAATTGGTATTCATAAATGATAAAACAGGTTATTCATTCTGAGACATTTTAGAAAAACCACCCTTAAACAGTATTCTTTGGGCGCATTAAGAACTGGTACATTCTTCAGGATAAGTATTTAGTAATATTTGGCATCATGGACGCCAAAACAGTATTCAGTACCACAGTAACAAAGCAAAGAACAACTATTAATTTTGTGTTGCTCAGTAAAAAAGAAAACATGTCAAACATTAGTACAGGCTGCAGCATATTACTCGCATAAATTATACACACAGACAAGCATATTTTACTGGCATAAAATTATTAACACACAGACACGCATACAAGGCCCCTGCATGGCTCTATAACTAAACAGCATAACTAAATTCAGAGCAGACCCCTGGGCCCATGGGGTACTAAGGAGCATACAGGGCCGAACATTCTATTTGAATGGAGAAACCCGGCAATTTTACCATGGTTCAGCAAGGTTAGATGATTTGTTTTCATTTACATATCACAATAGTCTGTTCTTATGCTATCCTAGAGAAATGGCTTCATTTGCACGACTATTTTTTTTAATACATTAGTAAAACTGATGTTGATAAAAAAATGAATCGACTTACCTAAGAGTTCCTGGGGTTCCACAAGCAACGCATATGTTGGAGTTACCATCTGTTTCATCAGATGGCATCACCTTGACATGTCTAGACGCTGAATCTTCTTTCTGAACGCTAATGAGTTCACTGTCTCCAAGTGTGCTCTTGATCTAATACAATGTCAAAGAGCAAATGTTGAACCCCAAATCCGTTGATGCATAAAAAACAGAAAGCACATAGTGGGGAAGACAAGACAGTTAGTGCATAAAAACATGTTGCCGAAAGAATCGTTTTTGTTTTTGTTTGGAGAGGGGTACCTCTTCATGATGAATAAGAGATGTGGGCACACTTTGCAATGATGATAGACAGCTTTGTCTGCAAAATGAAAAGGTTAACACAGAATCACATGGATTCAAAATGCATACCCAGTTGCTTAGAATCTAATAAGCCGCAAAGGCTGAGCTGAGAATAGAAATCCTTGCAATGAGAAATAAAGCACCTTGCAGGGGCAGTGGGTCGACCTCTAGCCTTCACTGGAAGACTACTTTCAGGCGCTATATTTTGCCGGCACACATCGGTAGGTTTACGCGGCTGTACCTACAACAATTGATGTTAAAAGGTTAGTCATATCACTGTTTCAAACGGTTTCCTATGGACTACAAGGCACCTGACAGCATCAGTGATTGGATGTTGTAGTGCCACTGTAGCATGGAAAGTATATTGGTGCTTTAGCACAGAAGATGTTGCAGGTCTCAATGGGAACCATCTTTTGCATGCTGCATCTTCTCAAGCATATGCACATCCTTTATCATGAACAATCAATGCACTGAAATAGCACTTAACATGCTTGAGCTTTAATACTGCGTCATCTTCCCTTAACCGTTTTCTTATCTAGCCATATGTCACTATCAATTCTTTAACCAGATCCGAGACATACACATTGACAAACAAAAACAGAGGGAATGAAAAACGCATTGGTCCATCACCTTCATACGAGAACAAAAAAGTATATTAAAGCATGATGCTGGATTTTACATTTTGGTGGTATATTAATCACGCTGACTTCTATATCTTCAGTGATCTACTTTAGTAAGATAGATGGAATTGAGTAACTTGAAGAATTTGTGAATGCAACCGAGAGAGTTCTGCTATGAGAGAATACATAGACATTACTCTTGCAGTACATGCTATTGAAAACACAGGTCCTACCTGATGCACATGCACAGGTACGTGAAATGAGAGCAAAATCAGAAGACTGAAAATAAAGGTATATATGTAGCTCTATAATTCCGGAGATGTCTTTCTCAATTCAATGTACAGTACCAAATATCCCACTTAAGCGGATAACTGTTCTAGCAAAGATGACTAAAGAAAAGTATAATAAACCCCCTGCCAGTAACATGTAGGCAAAGAAAGAAGTATTGCAACATTACATAGAATCCTGCACCAGATGCCACTGAAGTCTACCAAGAACCCGCAAATATGTTCATAAAGTTTCCATTTTGCAGAGAGTAAAAATGGTGGCATCAGCACTGATCAAATGAAATGCGAACAGTGGAAGACAAACCTCTGACAACGGTGCAAAACATTGGTTAACTCTCGTCTCTGAAGTTTCATGTAAACCAAAAACAAGAGTTTTGGAAACTTCAGACGCAGCATCACTTGAATGCCTCTTGTTCTTTTCAATCGACCTGCTACCTTCAGATAGCTTAGAGATGTTGCTGTCCGCCACATGCCCGCTTGAAGTGTTCTCCTTGCCCACTCTGTCAGGAGAAGCAACAACTGCATCTGCAAAGTTAAGCTAAGTTAGGCGTGCTAGTCTTCGGATGAATTAGCGCAGGCTAAATGACCAAGAGCACAGCTACAGGGAAGCCTCATGAACCAGAATGCAATTGCGCTATCCAACAACACATGATCGGACATTTCCATCTTATTAAAAACATTAACTTATTAGCGAAACAAGAAGAGTTAGGTATTGGTAAGACTTTTATTTATGTTTTAGTGCACGGTCCACCACCTTGAATCCTAAAACCTTGACTAGTTTACGACATACTGTTTTTGTAAAGTTTATCCCTTTTCTCAATGCACGGAGCATGATGCAATCGATGATTATCTGACTTGTGTGCTCTGCACATTATATTATATTATCCTTCTAAACCTTGAGCTATTCCTAACCACCAGACAACCCCATGATTAGGATGCAGTTCAGTTGGATAACAAAGTGCCTCAGGCCTTAGTAGAAAACTAACTGCCACACAGGACAGAGTCACCACAAGCACAGCATAAGAGGATACGATACCTGCGGCATTCGGCCCTTGGACCATCTTGAATCTCTTCAGGTAGCTCCTCGAACTCATCCTCTTCCGCTTCTTCGACGAACTGCCAACACCCTCACTCATCCGCTCTCCCGCGCCTTTCGCTGAGCCGGCGCTCCTGTCTGAATCTCTCGACAGAGAACCCGAACCTCCGCGGGTCAGCAGGCGGGGCGCCTCGTTTGCCGCGCCGGTCCTGGCCGCCGGCGCCGGGGTCGCGGGGCCTCCGGAAGCGCGCGGCGTGCTGGCGCCGGCGGGGTCCCTCGCCGTGCTTCCGGACCGGCCGTTGCCCATCCCGCCTCTCTGGTCTCTAGCATCGGTAACAGAACAGAAACTTTCCATCAATCGCGCATTCACATCATCAGGAAACAAAACCCCAACCCCCGCCTGCGAAAAAAAAATCGGAAGCAAAAGCGAGCGGCGCCGTCGGTATGACAAAAACCCCGATAAATCCGAGCAGAGGAGCTTAGGGCTCGGCGGTCCCTAAGCTCCCGCCGGCCGTTCCCCGCACGACCGCGCGGAAGGCGCGCCGGCGGGCTGGCCCAGCGGAAAAGAGAGAGTAGCGCGAACGACGGCCGGCCGGCGCGCTACGGGCGGCCGGCCGGGTTGGTGAAGCCGTAGTACCTGTGCTGTGCGGGGAGCGGGCGGGGAATGCTGGCCGATCGCGGCGGCGGCGGCGGGGGGGCTAGGGTTTGCGCGCGATCGCTCCTGGAACGGGGCGAGCCCGCGACGGACGGGGTTTTGAGCGGCCGCCACCACCGGAGAGAAAGACGGACGCCGTTGTTTTCTCTCTGCTTCTGCTTTTTACCTGCCAGCGTCGGCCGTCACGTCGGTGGACACTGTAGAAGCAGTGGCCTACGAGCAATTATTGGAACGTCGGTGGAGTAACAGTAACTCTAGCGCATTTACTGCCGATGAGACGAGTGAGCGAACACGGCTCGCACTACTTGTGGTGAAATTATTTCACGAAAAATACTTTGGTGTTTAATACCCCCTGTCCTAAATAAAATGCGCTGTATTTTGATGATTTTAATGATTGGTTTTAACCACTAATAGATACAGTAGTACTAAGTTATACTATAACTATATGGCCATGCAAAAAAAAATACTCCCTCCGATCCATATTAGTGGGCACAACTTTGTCTAGATACAAATGTATCTAGTCTAAATACTTAACTACATACATATGAATTTAGACAAAGCTATGCCCACTAATATGGATCGGAGGGAGTACTATAACTATATGGATTGACAATGTATAAATGGTACATTTTTATTCGTATTGCAACATTATTTTATTTCATATACTATTATAAGTCCAAATCATGATCAAAATTGTAGTCACTGAAATTTAAGAACGACTTGTATTTTGGGACGAAGGATATACGTGCTAAATCATCGCGACCAGGCGTATCCTAAACAGTAGCTTTAAAAGGAGTAAGATCGGTATTATTCTGGTGAGATTAATCTAAAAAAATCTCTAATGTTGCATTTAAACCATGGCAAAAATATATTTAATGGATTGCTAAAAAAAATTGGTTAATAATTGTGTAGCTATTTATTGAATAATGACCTGCATTGACTTTAAGAAATTAATTACGAGTATCTAGAAAAAGTTATTTGACGTCACGCGCTAAATTATCGAATAAAGATCAACTGCGGTTAAACTAATTTGAGGTGTGTCGAAGAATCTCTAGTTATCGTATTAAAACATGACTAGATATTGGCGTATACAATGTGGTGACTCGGCATACACCAGGAGGGGGAGGGGGGCGACGTATCGTGTTGGGAGGATTCAGCGGATTGGGGTTGGTTAATTATGTGTACCAAACATGCGTTTGGTTTAAGAAATCAATAAGAGTGATATGGATGTAGAGATACAGTTACATTACACTAGCGACAATTAAAACTATACCGCGTAAATTGGAATTGATGTAGTTATTGATCAGAAGATTACCTCTAGATGTGCAGTTGCGGAACCTGAGGAGAATCATGAGGGGGGCAGTCGTACTACTTCCTACTCCACATCATTGCGTCCCACAAAGAGCTCCTTTTGTACGGCTCGTCCAAACACTACAGGTGCAGCGCCCTCCAAGGTGTGCACGTACGGGGTGTAACCGTCGACGCTGGACCGCTAGATCCTTACGGGCCGCTAGAGCGTGGGAGAGGTGACGGCTAGGGTGGAGGGTGGTGCAAATAAAGCAATCCTATAACACCCACCCCTTATCTTTTATATAGACCTCTGTGATGGGCTTTATCTTAAATGCCCATTATGACTCCATGCCTAATCCAATCCAGGTCAGAATCTAAATAAAAGTATGGAGAGGTGGTGGCTGCTATTTCGGAATGGAGAGAGTACGTGCTAAATCGCGACTAGGTGATTCGTAGATAGCTTCAAAAGGAAGACGGTCGGTATCTCTAATGTCTCATTCACAGCATGGCAGAAATATATTTAAGGGTTAATAATTATATAGTTATTTATTGAATAACGACCTCGATTGACTTTAAAAAAAATTAATTACGAGTATCTGGAAAAAAGTTATTAGGCATCACGCGCTAACTCATGCGGATACAGATCAACTGCGGCTAAATTGATTTGACTTGTGTCGAATAATCTCCGGTTTATCGCATTAAAGCATGACCAGATATTGGCGCAAATACAAAGTGGTGACTCGGCATAAACCAGGAGGGGGAGGGGTCATGTTGGTGAGGATTAGATAAATTGGGGTTGGTTGATTATGTGTTCTAAGGATACGATTGGTTAAAGAAACCAATAAGAGTGAGATGGATGTAGAGATATAGTTACGTTACACTAGCACTAATTAAAACAATACCGCACAAATTCGAATTGATGTAGTTATTGATCATGAGATAACCTCTAAATGCGCAGTTGCGGAACCCGATGAATCACGTGGTGGCGGTCGTACTACTTCCTCGTGCGCGTCACGGCATCCCACGAACAGCTCCTTTTGTACGGCTCCTCGAGCACTACAGGTGCAGCGCCTCCAAGATCCACGTACGGGGTGTAAGCGTCACACAACGGTCCGCTAGATCCGCACGGGTCGCTAAAGCGTGGGAGAGGTGGCGGCTACGGTGGAGGGTGGTGCAAATAGACCACCCTTCTCCTTTATATAGACCTCCATGATGGGTGTAGAACCTAATCTCTTTTGTATAGACATTCATAATGTGCTTCTATATTAGAACCCCATTAATACTCCATCTACCACATTAAAACAAGACCAAATATAGTGTCAATACAAAGTGATGATGTGGCAAGTACCAAGTTGGGGAGAACACGTCGTGTGGGGTTTTTAGAGGATTCGGTAGATTGGAATTGGTTGGTTATGTGTTTTAAGGATCTGTTTGGTGTAACAAATCAATAACGACGGAATGGGTGTAGAGATATTGATCGGCTACCATAAATTAAAAATTATACCGCGTAAATTAGCATTGATATATTTATATATCACGGGATCACCATTAGATGTATAGTTGTGGAACTCGGTGAAACATGTCGGGACAGTGCAGTTGTACTACTTCCTCGTCCACCTCACTATGTGTGACGTGACGAACAGCTACTCCGGTGAAATAACTCATAAAACATACCATGATATATTGAAAAAAGAAGAAGTTTATTTAGCCAAGAAGCATGTGCCATTCTCTAAGAAAGAACAATTAAAAAACACACCACGATATATTTAAATAGTGAACAGAACATGATATAGTTAAAAAAATGTTGTCAATTTTCTCAAAAAGTTTATAAAAGGATAAGCCCTCGATTTTCCAAGGAAGAAATCTCATGTTATTTAGAAAACAGCCTCACAAAGTTGTCACACACACTAGAACATAGTCATTCAAATGCCAACAAGGGTCCTCCAATTATTTTGAGCCGAGATGAAAAGGCTATGCACACGACAACCTCGCTACCGCATTGATGACGAGACACGAGTGAAAACCACCAGAGTCGTGACACAACAATCAAGGCCACTATTGTAAAGACCATGCCCCTGTCACAACAAGAAAAAGAGTAAAACAATCTATCGATGCAAGATATGAAGGGTTGTAAATTTAGTAATTCAATCTTCTCAAACCAACACGAGAAGAGTGATTGAGAAGCACTCATTGGAACAACCAAAAGCCCCATTGCCACTAAGCTATTTCCTACTGGTGACCACCGCCATCGGCACTATGGCTAAAAATAACCAAATCAAACAAACGAAAAGCTAGACGAGGTTCTCCGCCTCTCGTGACATCGGCAAGGTTAGAAAGGAGGAGAGTGAACCAAGACCGGTGTGGAGGACCACTTCCAGCGCCTAGGGTTACATGAGGCAATGCTAAAAATTTTAAAAACCAGTAATTGTGTATAAGAAGATTGGATGCAACAAGCAAGAGAAGAAAGTCGAGCAAAACCAACATTTGGGCCCAAAGTAGCGCCATCCCAACAGCCCATACAACATCATTCGTTCTAGCCTAGCCCCACACCGTCGCGGGACGATTTCGGCTCCTCATTTCGTAGGGTGGAGCCGAATCGGGGGTAGCGGAGCATTCCCAAAGAGTGTGCGATGAGCCACCGCAGGCGATCTCAGGCCACCGGGCCTCCACCGGAAGAGGGAGCAGGAGATTCCTCGCCGCCTACTTCGTCGAGGAAGGCGCGGCCGTGGCCGGAGCGGCGGGTGTTGGCGCTCGCGTTGGCGCTCCGCGTGGCGAACACGCTGCTGGTGCACACCTACTTCAACCCTGACGAGCACTTGCAGTGCCTCGAGGTCGCCCAGCGCATCGCCTTCGGGTAAGCATTCCATGACGCTTGCTATAGGGTGGGATCGGGACAGCAGCGCGAGATGATCCCATCCTGCTAGAGGATGTCGTGTCCTCTTGCTCGCTGTGAAGATTCGAACCGGGATTGCTCGCCGGCCACAGACGACGTTACTGTCAAGCTTCATACTCCTACTTGACTTTGTACCTATATATGCTTTCTAGGCTAGGGTATGTTCATCTTTTGTGGGCCTGGCAGTCCCCTCCTTTCCATGTGTGATTATATTTTGTTCGATTCTTCTAATTGTCGTTCTTTTTTTTTGAACGAGAGAGGGCCGGACAATGCCCAAATTTCATTCAGCTCAGAAGCATAGTACATAGAGGATTACATAGCCCATCGATCTCACTTGAGAAGTTGCAGCAAGAATGAGACAGCTAGAATTGCTATGAGCTGTGTTCCTGCAAGAACTAATAGGCTCAGATTGCCTGGATCTTTTTGCCTGATGTGGACAATCGTGAGCCACCCCATTTAAGTCCCTAGTAATATGAAGCACCCTAGATTGGAGAGGGGTGGTAAGTTTCTTGAACTCCATGAGTTGTTGACGAATTTCCCATAGGACAGAAGAGTGATCAGGATTTGGAGCAGCAACGGAACAAGCAAGATTGAGATTGTCTGTGAAGAATGCCGGTTCCGAAAGATGAAGCTAAGCAGCCACCACACCTGCCAGAAGTAAAGCATGCGCCTCTGCAAGGAGAGGAGAGTTGAGTCGAGGGGCCATGGTCTTGCAACCGCAAATAAACACCCACGCCTGCAGGTGCAGAAGAAGATTTTGGCAATTTGCCAGCAGCGTCAGTATAAATTTTGTGACCTGCAATAGATAGATCATTTAAAACTGAAGTTCCTGTGAGTGGATCTTGAATAGACTTGATAAACTTGAGCTTGTTTTGAAGATCATAACAAGCTCTAAAACCACACATGGAGGAAAGTCAAATAAGAATCAAGAAAGATGATGCAACGATCGAATTTTGGGTAAGTAAAATATCACTTGACAAAAGAAATCGAATACGGATTATTGTAATCCACGGCATAGTGGTTCAAACCGATAAAGATCTTCGTTGAATGAGTGTGAGTCATTATGGATATCTTGGTCCCTTTAATGGTTATTGATCGGAGAGGTGTCTCGATCATACATTCTCGAACCCATAGGGTCACACACTTAACGTTCGGTAACGCTAGATTAGCTCTGAGACATTTATTATGGTGAGACCGAATATTGTTCGGAGTCTCGGATAGGATCCTATACATCACGAGAAGCTCCGGAATAGTCCGGAGATAAAATTTCATATAAGGAAAGTTAATTTTGGAGTTTCGGAAAAGTTCCGGGGTTTTTCGGTAAAGTACCGGAACATTCTAGAAGGTTCTAGTGGATCCCATAGCTAGCTCATCTCTACTAAATTTTCACATGCTCGCATCGCCATCACCCAGTGCCATCCTTCTGTTTCTTGTTGTACTATTAAATGTGCACGTGCCACGCACGTATAATCTTATTTTGGTCGCCTCGGGCTTCCAAAATTCTTTACGTCGGCGATCACGGGCGAATAATGCAAACATCGCGGAAATATGTTTCACGGATTTCATATCATTAGAGAGTATCCTAATTGTGTTTCTGGCCATCTCTCTTTTCCATCTGTGCTTTAATACCTTCCCGGCCGGCAAGATTTCCTTCAACCCCGTGGTTTCTGTCATCCTGAGAAAAGCAAAATGTTTGGTCATCAAACATCCTGAAGATTTGATTGTGTTCAGAGTTATTGTCAAATTATTAGAAATACTTCCGACTATGCAAAACTCCAGCACTATATATTTTTTCTATTCTTTCCTACGCTAGTAACTTTGGTATTACATAGTGCTTTATCATACCCAAATTATTCATACATATATCACATACCTAAAGGAAGAACGTGTCCAAACCATGAAGACAAAAGAGCCCGGGTCAAATTTTCTCAGTCTCATGGTGGTTGAGTGGCTTGAATCTTATACACACTGTGACGTTGGAGTTGGACATCACGGCATTCAAATAGGTGCCAAATATGGGTAGAAGAAACATTTCTCGAATCTGGCAGAGCCTATCCCTCTGCCTTTTGACCTCTTTAGTCTCTGCATACACATTTCACTTAATTATTTCACATGTTAATTATTGTACTCAACGCATGCGATTGTTGTTAACTACCTTGGTTTTGCCCGTGGGCTTTATCCTGAAATGGAGTGCGCTTGGAAGATGACATGGATTTTTGCTTTCTATATCCTGGAATATTAACAGGTAATAATAAGCAATACCGCCCTGCAGTTTGTAGAAGCATCACTGAATATATTGGTGAAATGTTTGTTAACCCCAGTAGCATGGCAAACGCAGCCAGCACAAATGAAGTGTGGTTTCAGTCCTTACAGATGGTCTGTTCAAACTAAAAACATTGGTCTACTGACTTCATTTGTTTGACGACAGGTCTCTGTTCTAACTGATTTGAAACCAAAATTCGATTGATGTATTGGTGAACAACAAAGATAAATCACATGATTTAATAATGAGAACCACTGAGAACCAAACTATCTGATACGTTTGACATGTTTCCAAACAAAATAGAAAGAAGGAAATAGCTAGTATCAAGCAATTTATGAAGTGTGTAGTCAGAAAAACTGGGGCTATATTTACCTCTAAACAGTGTGTTCAGGTTAATAAAACACACTGGTCTTTAGGCTTGGAGTGGTAATTTTGGATGAGCACCTGCAACAAAACTAAATCATGATTTCTCGGACTACTCTTTGTCGAAGACACTAGAGCCATAGGTTAAAAACGAAGCAATTCATCTGTAGTTGAAAATTGGCTTGTTAACGGGAAGCAGTAACCTGAAGAAAGTGCGGCTACCTGTGGTCGTGCGTGCGGTCGGCCCTGGGACCTGTTGAGAGTGCGGCCGTCGCAGGGGACATTCATGGCGGTGCAGGCCGTCGCGGGCCTGTAGCGGGTATCCTGCAGCACGGACCTCGAGCGGGTCGTTGGCGGTTGGGACTGCGGCGAGCGCCGAGCGGTCTCGTCGGACCCGGTCGTCGGTCAGGGTCGCCATGCAGGCGGCGGCGCGCGCGTTTTCTGGCTGCTTTGGCCGGCAGGGGCGTCGGCAATCGCCGGGATGGAAGCTACGTCGTTTTGATGTTCTCTGAGATGGCAACAGGGACAGGATGGAGAGCTCGTCGGGCAGGGATGGCAGGCTGGGAGGAGGTCCGGCGGGCGGGCATGCGGGTTGGCGACCGCGTCGAGCGTGAGGGCCGGCGGCGCGTCGGGCGTGGTCGCCGGGCGGGCGTGGAAAGGGAT
This sequence comes from Poa pratensis, assembly GCA_947311845.1. NCBI lineage: Eukaryota > Viridiplantae > Streptophyta > Magnoliopsida > Poales > Poaceae > Poa > Poa pratensis. Next base: position 40,415,049 of record CAMZMU010000095.1, on the reverse strand, counting down.
TCGATTAACGGTGATTATGATGATTTGTTTTTTCAATCAACAGCCCGCTCTGTTCCGCTCGCAAATCACGGTTGCGTTGTACTGTAAATCGTTAGATTAGATGGTTAAACGTCCACGATTTGTTGGATCTGCCACCTCTCTCCCTTTTTATATTAGTGGTGATGCTTAATTAAAATATATAAGCCAAAATCACCTACAACATATATTTTCCATGGATAATGAAGTTGTCCACAACCGCAAAGACGAAGCACCTATCACTACTTATATAGTCGAGAGCTATGAATTTCCGTCTTGTCATTTCCCCCAAGAAGCTTTTATGCATGGTTTGAACTCGTGCTAACACCACGTTATTTTTTGGAGGAATTAACACTTTTAGTCTCACAAATTGCACGCTACAGACGATTTAGTCACACATCTTGCAAAGTGGACACCGGTGGTACCACAACTTGCGTTTCCAGGATTATTTAGTCCGAAACATGCCACGTTGGACGCTGACTGGACGAAAAATTTGCAATTTAGTCCAGCAGAGTAGAATAAATTTCCATGCCAAGTCCTGCTCATCAGTTAGGATTTGCGGCATTTTTGCATTTTAGTCCACCGAGACAATGACGTCGCTGCAGATGGAGCCGTCGGCGCCGCCGCCGCGGCGGTCCGTGTCGACAAGCTATGACCTGCACCTGGAGGAGACTTCACGGGCTTCTGCACTGCCTGCCTCCGCGAGCGCCTCGCCGGCCTCGACGCTGCGACGCGCGCCCCCCTCGGGCTCCGGTGCTGCGACGTGCGTGGCCGGAGCACGCCCTGGGCGCTGTTCCACCAGGACGACCGCGAGCGCGTCCGCAACGGCACAGCGTTCGGCGCGTTCCCGGCCTCGTCCTCTGCCGCGGCCGCAATGCTCCCCTTCAAATTCCAGCAGCATCCGATCTCGCCGCCGTGTGTCCCTAAGGTGTTCTTGGAGGACGAGATTGTTATTGCCGAGTGCTGCCACGAGATTACCCCGGTTGTTGACCCAATTGTGGTGCCGCACACCTTCTGGGTCCCTGTCTCTGTCTTCAGCAAGAAGTGGCAGAAGTGGAGGCGCAAGCACAAGCTCAAGAAGGAGGAGGCCGCTGGCAGCAAGGCAGCGGCAATGCTGCCGCCAGAGAAGCCCTCCAGGCCCTCGTTCCTTCGGCGGAGCAGCCTTCGCCTCGAAGCCTGCTCGAAATTCGCCGGAGGCCGTCGTTGTTCATGCGACACCGACCCAAGGTTCTCTCTTGACGATGTCCGCATGTCCGTCGACGATGCATCCGTGTATGTTGGGACGGGCCTCGCGCCTCCTGGCACGGCTACCTGTTCGGCGCTGGCTCCGGCTCCGGCATTGGCGCGGATGGACTTGGGACGGAAATTTATTCTACTCTGTTGGACTAAATTGCAATTTTTTCGTCTAGTCAACGTCCGACGTGGCATGTTTTGGACTAAATGGACTAAATAATCCTAGCAATACAAGTTGTGGTACCACCGGTGTCCACTTTGCAAAATGTGGGACTAAATCGTTCGCAGCGCGCAAGATGTGGGACTAAAAGTGTTAATTCCTCTATTTTTTGCTAGCTAGTACTTTGGGTACGGTTTATGTTGCCCATGCTTTTATTAGTGTTGGAATAAATGAAGTATATTTAGCCATGAAGCATGTGCGATCCTCTAAGAACCAACAATTAAAAACCATACCATGATTTATTTAAATAGTGAGTAGAACAAGATATATATAGTTAAAACTAGCAAATTGCCCGTGCGTTGCAACGGGATTGCAATCAAGTATATAGTGTTATGTTTTGCCACATAACATCCATTCACGTTAAAAAATAACAATTCGATGGAAACAAATAGGTATAAACTGTATTCTACTTGATTATATTACTATGTAAATTAGACTTCTACAAATGACAATGCAAGTCCATTTTACCATAAAATTGAGCATTGAACCTTTTTCGTCACGCAAAAACAACGCTAATAAGAGAATTTTTCAGAGGTCGAATTTGCAGAACATTGAAAACACCTTGAATTGATATTGTTTGTTTCAATTAATCCACCGTGATCATAGGCGATTTAAATTTTCATGTACTTGTAGTGAGTGTAAATGGACTCCACTTAGCTACGTCTAATTGCTATATATCTTTTTTTTAATTTAATTGCTATATATCTGGCACATCAGAACGACAGTGCCAAAGCTAAGTCAAAACTGAATAAAGTTGAAATATGGATGTCGACGATGACTTAAATTAGTTTAGCAATACACTGAATAAGATGCATGCATGCTTAGAAGATGATGTGCATTCATCGGACACTTTCCTTCAGATTTGAGCTGCAATTGTGTGACTTGTGTCACTTTGGTGTTAAAATAACCTGCATCAACTATTGATCAGGTCCTTTTACCTGCTCTCTTTTTTCTAACCCTGTACAACCTCAAGCCAGCAACATATGTAATTGCAAATTTAAAGCTGGCTTCCTTCTGACTATAGTTTTAAAGCCGGTAGATTGAAAAACAAATAGAATGAAATAGCTCAAATATCTACGGAACCACCAATAGTGCCTAGTAAAATATCTATGGAAGCTTTCAGTCTTTGTTATGCAAAAGCATTAGTACATCCGCACCTCTCCTTCTCGTGGACCTCCTTCATCAACGAGACCTTTGACTACAATGCAACAGAGTGTTTGTTGGGAGAGGGCAGATTACAGCTATGGAGGGCTAGGTGAATCCAGATGGGGAGAACTCCAAGCACGCTCGTGGCCTGACTTGCAGCTATCATGATGATGGTTGGAGAGAGAAGCCACGGAGAATGCCACCGCTGTCGGAACGGAACGCCGCCGCTGACCCATAGCTTTTCTGGGTGACAAGATGCGAGCGAGGAACACTGTCGCGGCTGCCCCGTCAGTACTGTCGTCCCACGTTGGCGAGCCGCGTGCGTGTAGCAAAACTGCAGAAGCCGACGGCGCTGCGAGACTCCGCGTCCGCACCCGCAGCCTTCTCAGCTCCGCGTGCGCCTCCCCGTCGTCGCCGCGTCGCGGCGCTGTCGCTCCGGCCATCCCTGTGCCCAGATGGTCCGCAGCTCTTTCTCTGCTGCTCCTTGTTCCTTGATTGGGAGCGACCGGTGCTCGATCGATTATAGATACATGTCGAGCAGTACCAAAGTCGGGTGGGAGCAAGAGTTGGAATAGGATTGGGAAGTCAGCGATCTGGAGCAGGTGGTCGCCTCGGGGCTTCCTGCCGGCGGCCGCGGCATCTCCCGTCGGTCGGTCGCCGCCGCTCAGAAGAGAAAGGGGGGAGGGATTTGTGCCGGAGGTGGGTGAATAGAGTTTAGGGGCGAAACTGCAAAATTGCCGATTTCGTGGACTGTGGGTTTATTTCTGAATTTTGGAGGGGCTAAACTGCAAAACAATCCGACGTACCACCACGGCCGCTTAGCTATATTATATAGTAGAGATTGTTCTTGTCAAATTTCTCAAAAAGTTTTTGAAAGGATAAACCATCGAGATCCTTAAGCCCTCGATTTCCAAGGAAGAAATCTCGTGTTATTTAGAGACATCCTCACAAAGTTGTCACACACACTAGAACATAGTCATTCAAACGACAACAAGGGTCCTCCAATTTATTTCGCGTCAAGATGAAAATGCCTTGCACACAACAACCTCGCTACCGCATTGATGACGAGACACGAGTGCAAACCACCAGAGCCGTGACAGGGCAATCAAGGCCACTATTGTAAAGACCATCCCCCGGTCACCACAAGAAAAGGAGTAAAACAATCTATCCTTCTGTTTTAAACCAGTAAGTAGATATAAGAAGATTGGATGTAACAAGCAAATAAGAGAGTCAGCAAAAACCAAAATTTGAGCCTTGACCACAAATTTGGTAGGGCTTATTTATGTGGTCATCCTTCTGTTTTTTTAAAAAAGTTGGAGTAATTAGATTTAAGAAGATTGTATGCAACAAGCAAAGCATAAAGTCGAGCAGAAACTAAAATTTGAGCCGACCATAAAATTGGTAGGGCTTATTTACGTGGTGATCCTTCTGTTTTAACAAAAAGTGTCATCCTAAGACCACCTGTAGCGGGCTTGCATGGGCCCAAAATTCTACGACGGCCCATACAATATGCGCCATCCTTCGTTCTAGCCCGGCCCCATGCGTCAGCCTCCCGGCCCCTCTGCTCACAGTTGCCGCCGCTGGATCGATCTCGCCGTCGCCTGTTTCACGCCCTCCGCCGCCGATTTCTCCTCGCCACGCCGAGGCCTAGCTCGAGGCCGCAGCCAGGAGCTCTCCGTCGCCGCCACAAGCTCCCCGCCACCCGATTCGCGCTCCCAGCCTCTTGCCCCGCGTCGCCCCATCCCGAATCGAGCAACAGCGAGCAGCTTAAAGCCAAGAGCTCGCCGCCGCCCCCAGGACCTTGCCACCGATGCCATGACCTCGCCGCACGAGCACCTCCTATCGGGCCCCATCCGGCTGTAGTGCGCTTGCAGCCCATTCACTCACGAAGGGATCTCAGAGAGTGTGTGTCGCCGGGATGAGCCACCGCAGGCGATCTCAGGCCGCCGGGAGGCCTCCTCCGGAAGAGGGAGCAGGGGATTCCTCGCCTCCTTCGCCGGGGAAGCCGCGGCGGGTCCGGCCGTGGCCGGAGCGGCGGGTGCTGGCGCTCGCGCTGGCGTTCCGCGCGGCGAACGCCCTGCTGGTGCGCACCTACTTCAACCCCGACGAGCACTGGCAGTGCCTCGAGGTCGCCCACCGCATCGCCTTCGGGTAACCCCTCATTTCCCCGTTCCCCCACGCTTGCTAGACTCAGTGGGATCGGGATTGGACGATCCTGTCGCCAGTCAGCAGTGCGGGACGATTCGATTCTGCTAATGTAGATTTCTGCTGCATTTGATGGTTTTGGCTGCTGCTGCTGCTGCGTGCAGGTACGGCCACCTGACCTGGGAGTGGAAGCGGGGCCTTCGAGGCTACCTCCACCCGTTGATCTTCGCTGCTCTCTACAAGTTTCTGGCTGTTCTCCACTTGGATACCCCATGGTTCATGGTAATTTACTCTGCCACTATTAGAAATGAACTGGTAGACTATCGGTGCTGGATATTTTCTTGAGCTATTAGTGAACATAGGTCTTCTTTTGTAGGCGATGGCTCCACGTCTTCTACAATCAGTCTTTGCAGCGTTTGGAGATCTATACTTGTACAAGCTCTCCAAACTTTTTTTCAACGAGCACGTTGCCCAGTGGACAGTATCCTTAAACCCAAACCTGTCTGTCATGATTATACTTTCATGGATAAACTGTTGCAGTTACCTGGTGGATGGTGACCTTAACAGATCACTCATAGTTGTTTTCGCAGTTGGTGAATTGGTTCATGTTTTTCTGTATTACACGGACTCTATCAAACAGCTTGGAGACAGTTTTGACCGTGGCTGGACTCTATTGCTGGTTTAGTGCAATCGAGTCTTCTAAGGGAATTTCAGTCGTTTCAAAGCAGCAGACCGCCAGCTACCAAAGTCCTCAGTCAAGGAAAGTGGCTCTGCTGATAGCAGCCTTAGCTTGTGCCATTCGGCCAACAAGTGCCATAACATGGTTGTATGTTGGTCTTTTGGATTTCATTCAGACAAAATCAAAGTGCCGTCTTCTATTTCTTGAGGTCATTCCACTAGGGTAAGAACTCGTGATTAAACTCATGTCAACTTGCAGTGTTCGGTTGTTTAGGCATTCGTACTTGGTAGATTCCTATGTAGTGTCTTCCCTGTACCGTTTCTTGTTTTAGTCCACTGGATATGCACAATGCTGAATTGCTCATGACATTTAGGAAGTTCCCCATTTGGGGTGGAGGGTGGGGAGGTACAATGTTCACAGGGTAGCAGCAAGGGAAAGTTTCCATATAGTCAGAGTCATAAGATGAAGATGTAGTGGTTCAGAAAACTAAACTGTCATTAATTACTTTTATTTTATTAGCAAACAGTTGTCTGTTTCTTCTTTTAATTCCCTTTTCTTCCTATCATTATTGATGAAACTTCCATTTGAAGTCTCTGTGTTGTTTAATCTTTATGCAGGGCCATCGTCCTTGCAGTAACAACATTCCTTGACTGGTGGATGTATGGTTCCAGGGTCATAGTGCCACTTAATTTTTTGAAATTCAACCTATTTTCTTCAGGAGGAGACTACTATGGAACACACGTCTTCCACTGGTACTTCACCCAAGGTTTCCCATCTATGATTTGGACGTTCTTACCATTTTCAGTTTTTGGAGTCATAAAGTCTCGAGAATGGAGGCTTTCAGGTCTAATTGCCTGGGTATTAGGGGTTTATAGCATACTTGGACACAAAGAGTTCAGGTATTCACCTCTTTTCGTTAGTGTATAATGTTCTTGTAATCAACTACTATCTTCTTCACACACACATATATAACTAGATTGAATACCACAGGTTTGTTCTTCCAGTGCTACCTTTAGCGTTGATGTTCTCTGGATATGGCTTAGCTGCAATGTCACAGTTTAAGGGTAAAAGTTTGCACGGGAAAAGACACTTTTCCAGGTTGCAACTTTCTGTTATTCTTCTCTTCATAACCAATGTTCCAATGGCCTTATATATGTCCCTGTTCCATCAAGTAAGCCATTTTATCTGTGTATATGTATCAACATTGTTCTTGTTTCTGCTGTTCATTGGACTTCTTATGGCAAACTTGTTTTACAGATTACTTTTAGGCTTTGCTATTATTTCTGATTAGTCTTCCTTTCCAATATCATTTTTCTCCCACTGACATGTTCTTATATAGCTATACGTACCTTCCATTGTGACAGAGAGGAACTGAAGATGTTATGTTTTATCTGTCAAAAGAAGCCCATGATGGAAGAGTTAACAGTGTCCTCTTTCTCATGCCTTGCCATTCGACACCTTATTACTCTAGCTTACATAGTAGTCTACCTATGCGCTTTTTGGACTGTACTCCCAGGTATTTGTCCTTTTACTCTTTCTAGTCAAGTGAATATTACATTTCATGTGACACATTCTGCCAAAAGACATAGCCAATGTTCCATGACTTAATTTCCATGTTCTCAGTGGTAATAAAGGGACCCTGGATGAGTCAGATCGTTTCCTTATGAACCCACTTGATTTTGTGGGTGAGCTTTTTGGAAATTTATCTTCCTTCAGTCACATTGTATTGTTTGAATCTGAAGAAAGACGCGTTCTTCAGTTGCTTCTGCGTGATTCTTTTCAGGAGGTAATATCCCATTTCACCTTAGAAAAATGAAACCAGGTGCTTATTTTATTCCACATCACCAGTCAAGTTACACTTACAGTGAATGCAACCCGAAAGGAAGGTAGGAAAGAACTTGGCCATATACTACTAATGTTCTGACAACTAGATTGCTGTACACATAAGTGGAGCTACAAAGTTGCTTCCATAGGTACAAGGAAAAAGTAAAGTCTAGAACGACTTTCTTGCAGTTCAATAAACACACACTAGTTACTTAAAAAAACTATCATGATTTGTCACCCTAACAAAACTATCATGATTTGCCAGGCAATATCTGTTGTTAGTTGGTATTAGTTTCCACGGACTTACAACATTTTAGGCCTGCTGGTTATCTTTCCACAATATGGCTCTGGTTGTCTTAGGTGGAGTGATCATAAAATGATTTTTCATATACAGAAGTATTTGTCAGCATACAATATCGCAGGTCAGATCGCCATCCTATAGAACCTGCCTTTTAGGTTTTGTGGCACTCTCCGGTCACAGAGGACACCACAAGCTTGGCGCCACTTCATCCAACCAGCTTTGATTCGATGACTCATATCTTCATCTATATCACCATCCTTCTGGAGCATAAACCCCAAATACTGGAAGGTGTCTTTCTCAGGTGCCACCTGCCCATCAAGGCTAACCTCTTCCTCCTCGTGCTAAGTAGATTTAGTTCTACTAAGCCTAAAACCTTTTGATTCCAGAGTCCGCCTCCACAACTCAACTTTCTATTAACCCCTGCCTGTCGACTAGCACCACATCATCCGCAAAGAGCATACACCATGGGATATCTCCTTGTATATCCCTTGTGACCTCATCCATCACCAAAGTAAAAAGATACGGGCTCAAAGCTGACCCTTGGCGCAGTCCTATTTTAATTGGAAAGTCATCGGTGTCACCATCACTTGTTCGAACACTTGTCACAACATTATCACACTTGTCACAACATTATCGTACATATCCTTAATGGGGGTAATGTACTTTGTTGGGACTTTGTATTTCTCCAAGGCCCACCACATGACATTCCATGCTATCTTATCATAGGCCTTCTCCAAGTCAATGAACACCATGTGAAGGTCCTTCTTTGCTCCGTGTATCTCTCCATCAGTTGTCGTACCAAGAAGATGGCTTCCATGGCAGAGCTCCCAAGCATGAAACCAAATTGATTTTTGGCCACACTTGTCAATCTTCTTAAGCGGTGCTCAATGACTCTCTCCCATATCTTCATTGTATGGCTCATCAGCTTGATTCCACGGTAATTAGTGCAACTTTGAACATCCGCTTGTTCTTGAAGTTTGGCACTAATGTACTCAGCCTCCTTCTTCGGGCATGTTGTTTGACCGAAAAAGGGAGGTTGAAAAGCTTAGTTAGCCATACTATCGCTATGTCTCCAAGTCCTCTCCACACCTCAATAGAGATACCATCAGAGCCCATCGCCTTGCCTCCTTTCATCCTCTTCAAAGCCACCCTGACCTCGGACTCCTGGATACTGGATACGTCGCACAAAGCGTCTGCTCGTATCATCAAAGGAGTCGTCTAGCTCAATGGTAGAGCTCTCATTCTCTCCATTGAACAGGTTGTTGAAGTACTTTCGCCATGTACGCTTGATCTCTTCGTCTTTCATGAGAAGTTGATCCGCTCCATCCTTGATGCATTTGACTTCGTTGACATCCCTCGTCTTCCTCTATCGGATCTTGGCCATATTGCCTTTTGCCTTCCTTCGTGTTTAGACGCTGGTAGAGTGATGAGGGTTGGGTCCCGATCTTCACGGATTGAGGGCGGATGCGATGAACACGAAGAACACGAACGAAGAACACAAAAGGGGATCGAGGGGAAAACACGAGGGGATGGGATAAAACGCGAGGGATAACTAACAACACCTACAAGAGAAGGTCAAACGATAACCGGCCCCGAGGGTAGCCCTCGATTCTCACAACCCAAGTCAATATTGCTCTTAATTGGAACCTTTTCTCTTCATCGGTAGGTCCACCGGTCCAATAGAATCCACAAAGGTGGGAGATTGGTGAGTAGCAACTACAAAGAAGAGGCCTTGTACAACCCGGGATTGGAATCCTCGGAGAGGTCTTGGTTTCCACAAGGGGAAAGTAGGAGCATAGCTCAACAAGTCAAATCATAATAGTTCTAACCCTATCTGATGAACACGAAGAACACGAACGAAGAACACAAAAGGGGATCGAGGGGAAAACACGAGGGGATGGGATAAAACGCGAGGGATAACTAACAACACCTACAAGAGAAGGTCAAACGATAACCGGCCCCGAGGGTAGCCCTCGATTCTCACAACCCAAGTCAATATTGCTCTTAATTGGAACCTTTTCTCTTCATCGGTAGGTCCACCGGTCCAATAGAATCCACAAAGGTGGGAGATTGGTGAGTAGCAACTACAAAGAAGAGGCCTTGTACAACCCGGGATTGGAATCCTCGGAGAGGTCTTGGTTTCCACAAGGGGAAAGTAGGAGCATAGCTCAACAAGTCAAATCATAATAGTTCTAACCCTATCTGATCTAGAAGGCACCTATTTATAGTCTAGCCTAGGGGCGAAAGGGTAGGTGGATGGATAAGATTACAAGACCCAAGGGTCAATTCATCACGCAGGCTCGTCCCACCTCGGTAGTACCGGGTTGGCCGCGGTAGTACCGGACCACTACCGGGCTACTACCGGGATGAAACAGAGAGGTTCCCGTAGCGTCTGGGGCTTCTCGGTACTGGGTCCGGTAGTGGGCTGGTAGTACCGCCCTGGCCTGTCCGGTAGTACCGGAGCTTGGGGTCGGTAGTACCGTCCGACGAAGTTTGGGCTTCATCTTCTTCTTCTTCTTCTTCTTGGCTCATCTCTTGTCCATCTTCTACACTTCCTTGGTGATCTTCATGAAGGTGGTTCCTGAGTATGCACAAGGTTTCTGAATGAAGTAGCAAACCATTCAAAGGGGTGTCTAAATCACACATAGATAGGAGTGAGTTCACCTTATCATGGAGAGCTTTGACTCTTGATCTTGTCATGGGACCAATTGGTGTACTTGGTGTAGGTGGCTTAGGTTGGGCTACATCATAGAGGTCCTCATACGCCGACCCCTTGCCTCGCTCACTGCTCGCTTTGGGCCCTTCTTTGCTCCCTTGTACTTCTCCATGTTGGTTGCGCTCCTGTCCACTGAAACAGTCCTTCTTCTCCTTTATAGCCTTCTAGACCTCAACGTTCCACCACCAGGTATCCTTAGCATCGCTTCTACTTCCCCTGGTCACCCCAAGCTCCTCTAAAGCCACCTTTTGAATGCAAGTTGCCATCCTCATCCACATACTGTTTGCATCACCTCCTTCCTCCCAAGGGCCCTCCTTAATAACCCTCTCCTTAAAATCTTGAGCTGCCTCCCCCTTTAGCTTCCACTCCTTCGTTCTAGCGACTTTGGCGCGCTTGTCCCGCTGGACACAAATCCGAAAGCGGAAGTGAGCCACCACAAGCTTATGTTCAGGGACAAGACTCTCTCCAGGTATCACCTTACAATCAAGGCAAGCGCGTTTGTCTTCTATTCTAGAGAGGACAAAATCAATTTGGCTAGAGTGTTGACCACTACTGAAAGTCCCTAGGTGGGATTCTCTCTTTCTAAAGTGGGTGTTAGCTACGACCATGTCGTAGGCTAAAGAGAAGCTTAAGACATCCTCTCCTTGGTTCTTGATGCCATAACCAAAGGCCCCATGCACCCCTTCAAAATCTATGTTAGATGTACCCACGTGGCCATTGAGGTCTCGTCCTATCAAGAGCTTCTCACCAATAGGTACCCTCATAACCAAGTCCTCCAGTTGGTGCTCTCATTGTGGCCTACTTGCCAGGCATACGCCCTGATAACATTGAGAACTAAGTCCTCCTATCAAGAGCTTCTCACCAATAGGTACCCTCATAACCAAGTCCTCCAGTTGGTGCTCTCATTGTGGCCTACTTGCCAGGCATACGCCCTGATAACATTGAGAACTAAGTCCCCAACAACCAGCTTGACTAGGATAATCCGGTCCCCTTGCCTCTTGATGTTCACCACTCCATCCTTGAGGCTCTTGTGATCAAGATGCCTACCCCATTTTCGTTTGAAGTTGTCCACGTGTACCACAGCTTGAAGCTAGCATCCTCCACCTCCTTCGCCTTTTGTCCCTTCCATTTGGTCTTTTGGACGCATATGACATCAACACGCCTCCTCACAGCCGTATCAACGAACTCCCGTAACTTACCCATCAGGGACCCTACGACCTACGTTCCAGCTACCTAAGCGGATCCTCCTAGGCTCGGCTAACTTCCTTACCCTCCGCACTCGTCGAGTCAAATGCGAAGACCCTTGCTCATTTTTCACTACACCTGGGCGTCGGTGTAGCGTGCCACTAAGGATGCGACGACCCGATCGCTCACTTATCACCGTATCCAGATCAAGGTACGGCGCCACCAACGGGGTGGCGGCCCAGCCCTTGCCCATACTAAGAGGGTTATGCCCCAATGAGGTTTTTTTGGGTTTCATCTCTATAAGAGTGGCTGAGTTTTCAACGTTGGGTCGCCAAGCTTATCACAACCCTCCTCTTTTATCCGGGCGCGGGACCAGCTATGTTGAGCAAACATAGGCGGAGCTATTTATCAGCATATCATATTGACTAAGTTTGCTAACAGAGATTATTGGGTGCCGTATTGCTTATCAAGTGGTAAGGATAAGCATCAAAGCATGTAACCGGAGTTTCCAATTGCTTACTACATCGTTTTGGCCAAAGAGAACCATCTTAGTTTCCAAAATCCTTAGTAGTAAATACTATTATGGTATCATTTGTTGTACTTCTGATTGTCAATAGCTTATCAAAGTTACAGTTACATCTCTTTTAGTGAAAGGGATGAGTCGTAGTACATTGCATGGTCAGTTTCAGTTCTATACTACATGCCAATTTTGTTCAATCTCTTATCTCCTTGACTTGCACTCATTAACATGTACTATTGTTGACAGGTTAGGAGGTTTTTCCACTCCCACTTCAAGATCGATAGGGACCTTCAGTCATCTGTTGTGATATATTCACAGAGCGATGTATTATGATTGTTTTGGCCGAGAAAAGCTTGTTGCCTACCCCTTCTAACAAACTCAGATTGTGCTTCATGATGTTTAGTTTGTTCTTTCTGAAATGATCTGTAACACTATTGGATACTATAATTGGCATTTCCTTATCATTTCTCACCCTTGAAATGTTGTGATGAGTCAGTTTTTTAGAGCAATATGCATAATTAAGCCCCCCTGTACTTTGTTCGGCAGCATGAGTGCGCAGGGCCCACCATCTTATCCATATATGCTCTGATTTGTTGGTTTGTGCAGACCCATTTTTTTGTCATACATTCAAACTGTTCAAGACATCATTTTTTATGCAACAAATGACATGCTGCTTATGCTTAGTGAAAAGTGGAAAATGAAGAAATAAACTTGTTTTTATGACCTTATGAAGTACAGGTGATTAATGGACCTTGTTCGCTTTTTTGTTGTAATGGACATCTATCTGGATAGATGCTGGTTTTATCGGTCTACTTGAAATCAGCAGATCACAAAACATTACAGCATTTCCTTTACTTTGTTGTGCAGATAATACAAGCGTCATTCTTTGCTTTAAGGTACATGACAAGGTGTGGACATAAGCTTCCCCTTTTGTTGTTAATTGTGAATATTTTCTCACAGTGTAATTTATCTTGTACTGAGTAATTGTTTTCCGCTGGCTTTATCTGCTGAGTATCTATACTGTGAACTGTCAAGTACTTACTGTTGGAATAATCCTGTGCACTCTAGAAATATCTACCACCTAGTAGGGTTTTCACTAGTGTAGTTTAGTAGCTAAGCTAGTAACTAGTAGAGTACACTGTAGAAGACAGTAGAAGCTAGTAGAAGCCAGTAGATATTTTCTAGTAGGTCGGTTTGTAAAGTCCTATAAATAGGACATGTACCCATCGTTGTAAGTCAACCAGAACACAAGTTGGAAAGATTGTAAGCCAAGATGTAGCCTCAAGCATATATATGAAATATAGAGCATATATGTGTCTGTCATATATGCATATGTGTTAGCAAGGTTCAATTAAGCGCTAGGCGCTAATTGAGCGTTTTGCCTCCGCTTTTCTCTTTTCTGAAGGATTAAAGCGCTAAGCACAGTTAAACGCACGTTTAAGCGCAGTTGAGCGCTAGGCGTTTTGCTCCGCTCAGCGCCTAAGCGAGCTTAAGCGTGCGCTTAAGCGCGCTTTTTATAACCTTGTGTGTTAGTGTGTGTGAAGCACAACCTTATTAGAAGGGAGCTAAGTGATTTAGCTTCCAACAATTGGTATGAGAGCGACAAGGTTCAGGGCCGTGGTGCGCGGCGGACGAAGGCTGCGGAGGCGCTGCGTGGTGGCGCAGCGAGAAGGCCGCGGAGGTCCTGTGTTGGGGCGCAGGAGCCGCGGTGGCGCGGCATGGCGGCGGCGTGGAGGTGCTGCGCGGCCACGGAGGCCGTAGCGGCGCCATGCGACGGCCATGGAAGCGGCGACCAGCGTGAGCACGGTGGCGACCGGCGTGTGTGTGCGTTCCGGTTGTTCCGTGTGTCACCGGGGAAGAAGAAGCTCGGCGTGTGTCGCCGAGGAAGAAGACCGCGTCCTGGGCATGCAGGGCCGGCCGTGTTGATCGCGTCAGCGCGCGGTCATGGTCACGAGCTGGGGCGTGTGGAGCGTGGCGACGAGCGAGTTAGGGGGAGGACCAGATCGAGCTGCTCGAGACGGCCGCGTTGCCTGCGTCAGTGCGCGGCATGTGCGTGAGCTGAGGGCGTGCTGATCGTGGCGTAGTGGGTGCGTTGATGCGTGAGTGCGCGTCGTGGTCGCGGCTGTGGCGACGTATGTGCGAGCCACGGCTATATATCCCCACCCCCTGTAACTCCGTTGAAGCACCACGAGGTTGAGCTCGGGTGGAAGAAAGGCGTCAGTGCGCCGAAAAGAGAAGCTGCGGCGTGTGTCGCCGGATCTTGGCGTTTGTCGCCAAGGAAGAAGATGGAGTCCACGTCAAGCTTGGTGGTGGTCGCGGTGGCGACCGGCGTATATGAGCGCCAGGTTGTGTCTGTGGTGGTGGCGACCGGCGTATGTGAGCGCCAGGTTGTGTCCGTGGTGGTGGCGACCGGCGTATGTGAGCGCCAGGTTGTGTCCGTGGTGGTGGTGACCGGCGTATGTGAGCGCCAGGTTGCGTCCGTGGCGGTGGCGACCGGCGTATGTGAGCGCCAGGTTGTGTCCATGGCGGAGGCGACCGGCGTATGTGAGCGCCAGGTTGTGTCTGTGGCGGTGGCGACCGGCGTGTGTGCGCCAGGTCGAGTCCGTGGCCGCTAGGCTTCACAAGTGAACGCATCAGGATTAGGGGGGTGATTGTTGGAATAATCCTGTGCATTCTAGAAATATCTACCACCTAGTAGGGTTTTCACTAGTGTAGTTTAGTAGCTAAGCTAGTAACTAGTAGAAGTCTCCAGAGTAAAAGAGATTGTAGTACACTGTAGAAGGCAGTAGAAGCTAGTAGAAGCCAGTAGATATTTTCTAGTAGGTCGGTTTGTAAAGTCCTATAAATAGGACATGTACCCATCGTTGTAAGGCAACCAGAACACAAGTTGGAAAGATTGTAAGCCAAGATGTAGCCTCAAGCATATATATGAAATATAGAGCATATATGTGTCTGTCATATATGCATATGTGTTAATGTGTGTGAAGCACAACCTTATTAGAAGGGAGCTAAGTGATTTAGCTTCCAACACTTACATACCCGAAACTTCTATTCCAGATGTTAAAGCACCTTTAAGAGCTGATTTCCTGTGTAACTTTTGTAAGCTAGAGGCCTTCTTGAGGTCAGTATATTGTAATGCACAATTCGTTCATGGAGAATAGTGTAACATTCGTAGTGGGTAAGTTCGTCCTAATCACTTAAGACCTAGGAAAAATCCAAAACAAAAATATATTCCCTGTTGGTACGAACTAAAAGAAAGAACTTAATATAGAGCAAAAGGTGTTCAAGATATATACAGACGGAGTTGCTCACCAGATACATGCATAAGCTAGGGGGATACTAAACCCCTAGAGGAAGGTGATGGCTAATTATTTTTGCACGATATAGCAACTCAATGTTGCTGACGTACTGAACACTTCCTAACATGGTACCTAGTAGTTTGCTATTCATGCAAGGAAGGTTGTCATTTAAAACAGATGACACATTTTTTACATGCCTCTGCTACGATGTATGATTTCTTAAGCAATTTATCATCTACCACTTTCTAAATCTAGTGCCATCAGACTTCTTTGCTGTCCTGTGCTAGAACTAGATGGGTCATAATGTGTTGAGTTCTCAAGCAGATATTTGGTTTCCGTGCTAGGATTCTGAATCAATTGTTCTCTCCAGGTGACTCGTATTGATTTCAACCTCTCAGCCACTTCCGTCATTAATGGCCGTTCTTCCCCCTCATACCCAAGCAACTCTTTGCCAGTTGCGCAACTTCTTGGAGCAGCTCAGTTTCAAATTCCAGTATATTCTTGTCCAAGATGAATTGAAGTCCGTTCTCTTTCATTACCAGAAGGAAGGATGAAGCAAGGTTTTTCCTTTCTCCAGCACTGTCGGAATAAATTGCGAACTTCATCGTAATTAGCTCTAGGAGCACTACTCCAAAACTATAAACATCACTCTTCTCTGTTAGTTGACGTTCTTGCTAGTATTCAGGGTCCAGATAACCTATAGTTCCCTGTACCATTGTCATAAATTGTATCTCATCAGTTGGAAGCATTCTTGATGCTCCAAAGTCAGTCACTTTTGCTGTGTAGTTGTCGCCTAGGAGAATGTTTGGAGATTTTACATCTCCATGAACTATGGGAGGGTATGCTGACGAGTGTAGATATGCTAGTGCTTCTGCAGATTCCTGAGCTATCCTGAGACGAGTATCCAGTGAAATGGACAGCCTTCTGTTTTTACCATGTAGCAGCTCGAATAGGGTGCCGTTCGGGATGCATTCATAGACTAACATTGGAACTTCCACTTCTAAGCAACAGCCTAGAAGCTTTACCACATTCCTGTGGTTTATCTGTGAAAGTATAATCATCTCTTGCGCAAACTCATCTTTCTGGGCCATGTTGATAACCTT
The DNA here is from genome assembly GCA_947311845.1 of Poa pratensis. Classification (NCBI taxonomy): domain Eukaryota; kingdom Viridiplantae; phylum Streptophyta; class Magnoliopsida; order Poales; family Poaceae; genus Poa; species Poa pratensis. The sequence goes on along the minus strand of CAMZMU010000095.1, from coordinate 40,398,663 downwards.
TGAGCGCTTTATGGCTACTACTCTGCTGTCTTTGAGAATTCCCTTGTAAACAGTTCCATGGCCTCCTCTTCCTAGTTCTCTGCTTGAGTCAAAATTGTTTGTTGCATTCTCTAGTTCTTCCCTTGTGAATATTCTCACTGTATCAACTTGCTTTGACCTGATCTGCTCATATAATAGCAGGCCGCCATTTTGTTGGAAGAATACCTTCTTTTCTTTCACCAGCTTTCTCTTCTCACATTCCATCAGGAGTGCAAAGATGCAGATAAGAAGAAGTATAGCACATGCTGAAATACCTGCCAAGAATAGCATTCTTTCAGTTACTAGAATTATTTGCATAATTAGCCCAGAAGACATTTTATTTCAGTTAGCAGAACAAAATTTAGTTTGAGGCACAGGTCCGCACGTAAACATGGAATTTTTGCAACTGCTTTATTTAGAACGTAAGGACATGTTTCTACTTATAGTTTTATCATTTAGTCAAAGTTTTAAATAGCGGGCTATTTCGGCGCTATAGAGCCGCTATAGCCTCCCAGGTCAGGTCGCTCTACAGCTACGACACTTCAGCGCTATACGATGAAAAATGCTAATAGCGCTGCTAAATGGTGAATAGAGGCAGCCTTTTGTGTGTTTTAGTATGCCCTTTGTCTCTTATGCAGTGATAAAGGTGTGCAACGCGGTGGGTAGTTTGGATATGAACTGCATGTAATTCAATGGAGCATATGCAGCTATTTTTATGTGACAAACTTAGAGGCAGCCTTTTTTGTGTTTTAGTAGTCATCTGCTGTCATTGTCAGGAAAATTCTATTTAGAACCTAGGTACAGATGCACTCAATGTTTGGAACTGGCATTTTTGTTTTTGTATTTTTAAGTTTGGAAAATTGCAAAAACAACCATGCAAGTAGGGTTAATTTTCATGAAAATATGATCATCTGCTAGCTGTGCAAGAAGAAGAAAATACAAACTGCTAATATATAAGCTTTGAAACTTGTTGCGCGTAAATTCATTTTCTGTTTTTTTTTTAGTTTTTTCCACAGTACACAATGAGTATGTTACTTTACAAAAGTGTACTTGCATGATTTTTTTTTTTCAGTTTTTGCCAAGTTAAAACATTAGGTCCATATGTACCAGGTTCTAAAACCGGCTCTAGTCATTACTACAAATAATATAAGGTGCATGCATGTGTAAGTATCACCATTTTTTTTTCTGGAGGACAGGATTATTTGCAAATATCTATAAAGCTCTAGCGTGCGACATGATTATCTGTGGATTGCTGATCAAGTATTCAAGTGCAAATTTGTATGCAGCTTCCAGATTCACAAATAATTATTTATGCATAAGAGGTTTTATATTGGCTAAATGATAAATTTATGCTTTGATATATATTTTACTTGGTTGCTTTAATATAATTAGTATAATGTTTTTAATGCAAAGTTTGAGTTAGTTGTAAGTTACAAGCAACCGACGACATACACAAGTATAACAAAACCCATGTTGTTTATTTTTATGTTGTGAGCTTTGTGTATGATCTGTTGCAACACACATGCACTTAGCTACTACTCCCTGGATCCCTGCGTCCCATAATATAAGTATGTAAGTTACCATTAGCACCTTTTAAATTGTGCACAAGATTAGAATTTCTATAATGAATGTTACTGATGCTTCACTATACGTGCTATATCAGTTCGACTTATTCATGGTATTCCGAGACACTGAAGTATTTGTAGCATATGAAGATTACCTGTGAACATTTTTGTTAATCTAGCTCTTTCTGAAGCTGCAATTGGGTCACAGGTCTCTCTCTTTGGATCTATACTCCGAGTCCCAGATTTGCATGAACAACTGTAGTTCCCAATCATATTACTGCAGATTCCATTGCAAGGATACTGATCTGGAAAACTGCACTCGTTGATATCTGCAAACATGATGAAGAATAGAGAGATAACTTAGATCACTGGACAGACAACTTGAGGTGAACCCGAAAGAAGGTGAGTTACTGACCTTCGCATCCATCTTCCAGATAGAGGTTGCCCTCAAAACCATCGTTGCAGGTGCAGAGGTATCCTGTTGCATTCGGCGAATTGATGCATTGGCCATTCTTGCTAATGCAGGCGTAGGATGACATGTTCTTCACTGCTTTGTCACAGTATTCATTTCCAGCAACCCAGTCAAGCACAGTAGGAACTCCATCCTTGAACTTTTCTGTTCCTCGAGATAAGAAGGCTCGAACCTGAACCAATCCTGCTCGGCGACAAAAGCATAGCTGCATGGATTGAAGCCACGCACCTCTGAATTGTTGAATCTGTCATCGAATGTTATATTGGGGGAAACGAGGTTTGGCGCGATAGATGTCTGGCAACAGCCCATGCCAGAGCACTGTCCACTATCATCCACACTTTGCTTGTCGGCACACATCGAGAAACACCCAGCTCCGGCAGTATACTCGTTAAAACCGACAAGAAATGCAAGGGTGTTGCATCCAATCGCTGTTAATTTGTTTGCCTTGGTGGATACTGTAAAGAACACACCAGTATCTAGTGAGGCCCATAAACCTGGGTCGTGGAAGCAGTTGGAGGCAATCAAGGTGCTGATTCGGGCCTGCCCTCCAGCTAGACTGATGTTGTAGATCTCCAGTCTGCTGCTTGAGTTATGCCTGTAAGCACTGTTGTTCTCGCATGAAACGTTGAACCCTTCACGGAAGCAACCTTCACCGATGCCGAAGGGGTATGGGATGGTGAGGTTGCCACATGTTTCTCTGCATCCAGGCCTCGCCATCCTGGATGCTGTGCTGTTCTTGGTGCTTGCTAGCAGCAGGGTGGATGCAAAGATTAGCCATGGTAAGGCTCCCGCCATTTCTCTGGGTGTTTCTGCCTCCTTTTCTGTTTGTCCTATGATCCAGCTCCCCTTCTCTAAATTGGCTATGCTTTTATTACGATTCAGGTGTGGACTAATTGGTCTTGCATGCTCTGTTTTGTCCAATCAGGGTGTAGACTAGGTCAGAAGTGGTTTTGGGGTTTGAATCAGCTTGCTTGTATGCTCCGCTAAGACTGCGACTTAATTGGCAACTTTGTTTTAGAGAGAGAGAGAGAGAGAGAGAGAGAGAGAGTAATACCAGTTTCGCACACCTACTTGTAACATTTAGGTTCTTATGGAAGATATGGCTCCTATTCTCACACATGAAATTTTGGTCTACATATTGAGTATTAACTGTTAGCACTACTTTTATCTTGAAATTTCTTATATGATCAAACTGGGAACTTACAGCAAAAATAATCTATCGGATGCAATTAACATAACAAAATAAAGTTTCCAACTGGTCAAAGGATGTTACGGTCTGAGAAACCGAGCTGTCCATTCCTCCCATTTTCTTTATTTATTAACTTGGGCCAGTTTGCCTTTATTTCCTGAAAGCATGTTGCCACCTACCAGAAACCCGGTCCTCATATTCTTGTAATCTTGTTGTGCGAACGTGCTCCATTTGGCTCAACTTAAGATGTCACATCGCACAACTGGATTTTTAATGAAATGAACTCACATATAAGATTCGGGAGACTCTTCTAACCTAGTTGCACGGATGAACTGTTTCATTACTGTATTTACCCCTTGGACACTAACGTAAATGCAGCAAGAGTTTTATTGCTGCAGCTATTAAACTTATCTTGTGTTGCCACAGGTGACTGAGCCAGGAACAGGTTTTAGTGACGTAGGGTGCATGAATGGAAGGTTGATGTGCCACAGGTGATTGAGCCAGGAACAGGTTTTAGTGACGTAGGGTACATGAATGGAAGGTTGATGCGACTGCCTTTCTATGGATCCACATTTTGTGGCGCACCATTGAGCCGTGCGCCACAAAAAAAGATTATGTGGCGCATGGAGGTCCCATGCGCCACTGAATGCCTACTTTCTGTGGCGCACGGGCTAGATGCGCCACATAATTTGACCTTTCTGTGGCGCATGGATTGGGATGCGCCACAGAAAGGCGTGCGCCACAGATTTTTTTTTTTATATCGGATCCCACCCCCTCCCCCGTGGATCGCCTTTTCAGTTTTGCAAACAAGAAAAGAAAATGATAAAATCTTCAAAAAATAAAATCCTTTGAGATATTGTTACCTTTTAGTGTCTAGTAGGTATAGAAATTTTGAAATATGAATTTTGACCTTTTTTGCAAAAAACAGAAAAAAAGTTTGAACGGCCATAACTTTTGCATACGATGTCGAAAAAATGCGTTTAATATATCAAAAAAAACTAGAGAAAAATTGGAGCTCGATGAACTTTTTGAACGGCCATAATTTACCCGTTGAACTTTTCTCAGATCCTCCAAATTCCAAAAGAAAAAAAAAGTTATTTTAAAAAGAAGATTTTTTCTACAAAATCAAAAAATCAATTTTTTTTGGATTTGTTGAATTTTTTGAAGTTTTCTGGATTTTTCGATTTTTTTATTTTTTGAATTTTTTGAACTTCCTTCTGAAGTTTTTGATTTTTTTTGAATTTTAAAAACACATATATACACATACCACACATAAACTACACACATATATACACATACACAAGGGTTAAGAGGGTTGATATGATACTATTATCAATAAGAATTTGAATAGCATGAGGGTAGTTGAATTGAATAGAACTTAAAAGTTAAGCGTGCTTGGGTTGGAGCAATCTGAGGATGGGTGACCTACTGGGAAGTCATCATTTGAGATATGATTGGAGTGTTAAAAATGTTCAAAAAATTTAAATATTTAGGATTTTTCAAATTATTTCATTTTCTGGATTTTTCTTTTTTTTTGATATTTTTTTTGATTTTTGTATTTTTTTTTATTTTTTTGAAAATCCTAGATCTAGATCTGGCCGCCTTTTTTTTAAATTTTTTAAAAAAATCTGTGGGGCACCGGGGTATGGGTGCGCAACAGAATTCTTGTTTTCTGTGGCGCATCTGAGGGTGCGCCACGGAATTCACATTTTTGTGACGACGATTCTGTGGCGCACACACCATGTGTGTCAGAATGGCAAAGTGGGTGCGCCACAGAAAGGCTTTTCTGTAGTAGTGTTAGACCATGAGGTTATTAGGGTTGTGTATACTGGAAGAATTACTTTGGTACTGTCAACGCCATGGCCGTAACTGGCTGGCAAAACGGTAGTCACCGGGTGATTACCAAGGTGTGCATATATCCTAATGTTCCAAGATGGGAAATTACTCCTCTGTCAAAAGAGAGATACTTCCAGGGCCCACTCGGTATGTATGATATCCAATACGTTCTTGAGACAATGCATGATGAAGTTACATCATGTGGGCTATCGGATTACGGGAACGAGAAAAGAATTTTACCGGTAATGAGATAGACAGAGATATACTAAATCAGGGATTGATTCATGAAAATATTAGGAATACTTTATCTCGGGTAATTTCAGTATCGTGAGTAATGGGAATGACGAATTAATAATCAACAGGTTCAACAGAGTGTTATTCGCATAACGGTAGCAGTTATTCAGGTAGCCCATGTATCTGACCCTGGCTGGTGATTAGATGGAAACATCTAATTATAGCTACATGTTATCGAACCTGTAGGATAACACGCTTAAGTCAGTTCTAGTTTGTTGTGTATATGGTTGGTCTATATACCGAGAGAGTATCACCGGAATGGTTTCTGTGTAGTAGATAATATCTTTATCAGAGAAATTGGATTATGCAGACACTAGGTGTCTCGGAGCCGAGGGTTTATATAAGAGGGAAATATTTATCCGGAGTATTTTGTCTGCGGACACTGGGTGTCCCGGATCATGTAAAAGTGTTTTACATGATAAGTAATTAATTCGGGGAATATTCTGTAAAAGGAAATATTCAAATAAGAATTAATTAGACAAAATAAATATTAATTAAATGTTAATTTAATTAATTAATAAAGAATTATTGGAAAAATATTAAATTTGGAGCCCACCACCATGGGGCTACCAAGTGGGCCCATGGGGCCCACAAGGTAGCCGCACCCCTGCATGGGGCGGGTGGGCCCCAAGGCCCAAGGTGCTAGAGGGGGGAACCTCCCCCCTCACCCGAACCCTAATGGGCCTAGGGCCCATGGGGATGCATGGCACTTGGGGAGGGGAGTTGGAGGACTCCTCCTCCTCTCCTAGGGCCGGCGCACCAAGGGCAAGGGTGTCGGGGGAATACTTAACCCGCGGCTCATCGAGTAAAATGTGGCTTATTATGAGTTCACGGCCGCACCATCAACAGGCTTACACGAAGATGAGCCGACCCAAGATCATGACGAGAAAGATCTAGAAGATTGGAGATGACTTGACTTGGAAGACACGAAGATGTTTTAGTCTCCAAGAAGGACTCCGGCTTGTACTTTCCTACCAGGAGAAGCTTTCCATGTAACCTAGCGAGCCTCCGTGTATATAAGGAGGGCTCGCAGGACGTAGAACCAGAAGCTCTCAAGTCCTAAACCCTAGATCTCAAGGCGATTCGACACCTTGATCGCCAACCCTTGTAACACCATATTCATATCAATTCCAATCTAGGATAGGCAGGAAGTAGGTCTTTACCTCGCATCAAGGGGCCGAACCTGGGTAAACATTGTCTTCCTCGTGCCCTATGATCTTAAGCTCGGAGATGCTTGACTGGCGCAATCCCCACACCTACGAAGTCATCACAATGAAATCTGCCGAGATTAACCCACGACAGTTGGCACACACTGTGGGGGCCTGCGGTCAAGAGCGTCACGTTCCACGTCGAATCTATGCCAGGGGTGAAGAATCTAGTCACCGGCCAAGTAAAGATGGTCAACGGCGTCCGATTGATCGATGATTCAGAGTGGGGGCCGGAAGCGGATTACGTGCAAACTGGGCGCGTCATTCCGTTCGGCGACATCCACGTCTTCGTCGGTTACGTCTTCAACTTGCCAAGTTCAGATCAGATCAACGACTCGGAAGGGGAATAAAGATCTGAGGAAAGCATGGACTCGCGGGGTTTCGGATCTATCATCCCCCTCCTTGAAGGAAATTACATGGGCTACACCCCAGAGACCACCTCAGCGTTAGATCAAGAAGAGATGCCGACTGGGATATACATGGCTGGAGAGGTGAGCGCTTGAGGAACCGCAGGAGAAGTCGAGAGACCTGCACCCATTAACAGCCCGCTGCTCATTCCAATATCAGCCGCAAACGCCGCCGTGCAGGCGACGAAAATCGAGGCTGCCAGGTGACATGGGTATACATCTTGGGTACCCTATCATGGGTACCTGGTGCACGTAACGACTAAGCCCAATATCGAAGAGCCTACTCGAAGCCCAAGACAAGAGGCCCAAGAAGATGGAGTACCCTCCAAGATTAGACATAGGCATAGTCGGTTTAGACTTTCCTTACGTGTAAACTAGGTCGGTTACAAACTCCCGAGACCCAGCCTATTTAAAGGCTGGGAGGGGTACCGATCTGGGACCAAGCCATACTCGAACCACCAAAGCTCTTGCGAGATCATCTCGCCGGAGCTCCCTGTAATCGCATAATCCACAATCAATACCAGACAAGCAGGAAGTAGGGTCTTTACCTCCACCCGAGGGGCCTGAACCTGGGTAAATCTTTGCCTCTGCTTGTCAGCCGACGAAACTACCAGTACTACCACGTTCTCTCCCCATAATCTCAACCCTAGGTCCTTAACCATGGGATTTGATGAGGGTACACCTCGTCAATTGGCGCCGTCTGTGGGAAAGAATAGTGCTGGACTCGCGGTTTCTTCGGTTCCATCGGAAAACGGCGACTCGCCGATCGGATCTACAAACGGCAACTCGCCGGCTGCATCGACAAACCAGAACTCGCCGACTCAGGCGGCACACGGCAACTCGCCGGCTCACTCGACAAACGGCAACACGCCAGCTTCACCCGCAAAAAGCACATCGGATCCTCTGATGGATTTCGAGCCACACTCGCCAGGATTCCAGGAGGCCTTCTCCGATCTCGAGTCAGGTTTGGGTTTAACCGTTGGTTCGTTCAATTTTTTCGTCAACAAGCTTGGTGTGCAGGACTTGACGGATCCACGCCAACTCGCGACTTTCGCACCCGAGGCTCCATCGGTTGCGGCTCCTTCGACTGCGGATCTTTCCACTGCGTCCATACCATCGTCGACCCTCCAAGCTTGTTCGTCTGCAACAACCATGTCCACACGAGAGATGCGCGAGCTCATTGAAGACTCCAGGGCGAGGAGGCCGAATCAGCATACGCACAAACGATCCCGAGCTGGATCTCCCACTCGAGGATAGTTTCGACTGCGGGATCTCCCTCAGCGACTTCGACGACCTCGAAACTCATATCGACAACCACGTCGACTCCGAGATCTGCGCCAACAACAACCTCGACTTCGAGACTCATAACAACCTCGCCGACGCCGAGATGGGCATAGGCGACGAAGACGTCGACTGCGAGATCCGTCCAGACGAACCACTCGATGAACATACAGGCTCAGACATGAGCCTCGATGAAGATGTCGAGTCCATGACGGGACTCGAAAGTACATACATATACCCTCGGGTCATACCACAGCAGGTCTATTGCCATCGCCGCAGAAACATCAGACTGCGGCCAGTCGCAGGCCTACAGAATTCCCGTGCACAGTACTATGCCGGACGGAGCCACAACTCTCACAATCACTGCTGAGATGGCAGCAAAAGCAGATAAAGTCATCAAGGAGTGCACAATGATGCCAGCAGACGCAACACAAGAAGAGATGTTGACCTTCCAGTACTTCAACTGGCAGGAGTCACTTCGACTGAAGCAGATAAGAGCCACACTCGAAGAACGCAAAAAGCAAGCTAGCTTGTCGAGTGCGCGCAGAAGACAGCTCTCCTGAGCTCCACCGGGCGAGCAGACACAGGACCAGATCAAGGTTGTCACACCTCTCGCCAGGCGAGAAGGCGGCACTCACCCGCAACTTAGGCAACTCCTTCATGACATACGACGAGGAAGGACTGCCGGTGCCCAAAACAGCAGCAGGTGCTCTCTACACCGCTGCAGCATACCTGGAGGCAATCAAGCCCCCAGCGGATGACCCCAACGCAAAACTACACCGCCAACAGATCAAATCACTCGCCTTAGCTGCAAAGGCCATACGCCAAGTTCCAAGAACTCCAGGTGGGAGTCGAGACCGTGCCCTAGTCGACGCGCCTCGGGAAGAGCATAATCACAGTGGTCGTCGCCACCACTCGAAGGAAAGAAGCGGCTCGCGAAGGCGCAGGTCCAGGAGCAGATCACGCAGATCTTACAGTAGCGACTCATACTCTGATCGAGAGCCTGAGCCACATGGAGCTCTGTGCTTCACTCGACGCGTCCGCGAGACACGGATGCCCAAAGGATTCAAACTCACATCCGAACAGCCCAAGTACACGGGTCGACAGGAACCTTCCGGGTGGCTGGAAGATTACAGGCTGGCAGTTGCGTGCCAGCGGGGCACCAACACTACAGCCATGCAGTACATACGACTCATGCTCGAAGGCACAGCTCGCGACTGGCTCAAGGCCCTACCTCCATCAACATACGACTCGTGGGATCACTTCCGCAGGGATTTCGTCAAAAACTTCGAGCCTCTATGTGAGCGCCCGAAAACATTCGAGGAGCTGCGGGCCTGCGTTCAGCGTTCAGACGAAACGTTGAGGTCATACATCAGACGATGGACTGAGATACGTAACTCAGTTGGAGTGGTTTCAGAAGATATGGCCATGGATGCTTTCGTCATGGGCCTCGCCAGGCGAGACTTCAAAGAAGCACTTGGCCGCCAAAAGCCAAAATCTGTAGCCCACCTCTTGCAGATCGCGACTGAGTGGGCAGATGGAGAGGATATGGCACGCACCACACGCGGGTCCTCACCCCGTGACAAACATGAGAATAGCAGTCGAAGCCATAGAGACTCGTACAGAGACGACCGAAGGCGCAAACGTTCAAAACGTCATTACGACGATGACAGACCCGAATTCATGGCGGCTGGGTTCTCCACACCCCGCAATGATCAGGACAGAAGCGACCGACGGTCGGAAGATCGGCGAGACAGTCGAGATGATCGGCGAGACAGTCGAGATGATCGCGAGACAGTCGAGATGACGTCGAGAGCCAACGCAGTGATAGCTACAAGAGGAAGGATTGGCGCAAGTCACGGGCACAATCTGAGCGATCATTCGAAGAAAAGATGGACGCTGATTGCAGATTCCACCTGTACAAGGGGGACGATGGAAAACTGCGATCCAACCACTCGATGAGAAACTGCAGGGAGTTCGACCAAATGGCGACTGATTACGTAAATCGCAGAAAGGCAGCAGCCGCACAAGCACCTGCACCCGTGCCTCAGCCAAACAACGTGCCTGTTCTGATGGCACCACCTCCACCACCACAGCCTGCCCCAGGCGGAAATCTCGCGGGTGCCATACAGCCCGTGCCTCGGGTGGACGAACCACAGTACCCTCCGCCCCAAGGGCAGATGTACATGATACAGAAAGGTCGACCTTCCAACAGGGAGCAAAAACTTCGCACTCGACAGGTAAACATGGCGGTCATGTCACCTCCTGCGGTAACAGAATACTTGAAGGAGCCGAAACTACAATAAGCTTCAGCAAAGAGGACCACCCTCCATCGGTTGTTCGACCAGGGCACTCTGCTCTGGTACTCGACGCGCAAATTGGAGGCTACGCCATGTCCAAGGTCTTCATGGATGGTGGGAGCGGCATAAACATCATCTTCGCAGATACGCTCCGCAAAATGAACAGGTCAGTCGAAAACCTGCCAAGATCTTCAAATACCTTCCACGGTATCGTTCCAGGGAAAGCAATAAGCCCAGAGGGCACCATACAACTCGACGTAACGTTCGGGGACAAGCACCACTTCAGGACAGAGTCGATTGAGTTCGAAGTGGTCGACTGGAAGTCACAATACCATGCTATACTTGGACGCCCGACGTTCGCTCGATTCATGGCGGTGCCACATTACGCATACCTCCAGCTGAAGATGCCTGGACCAAAAGGAGTAATCACAGTCAAGGGGAACTTCCAAAAGTCTGACTCTTGCGACCGAGAATTCAGCAAAATCTCTGAGATGTTTGGCATGGAAGCAACACTCGCTGATCTAGCGGTCTCCAACGATCGAACACTTATGCCAGAGCACAAAAAGGTGGCAGTCGACAGAGCATTCAGTGCCACCAACGACACAAGATCGCATCAGGTGCACCCGACTGACCCGACCAAGACAGTCAATGTCTCGTCGAGTCTGCCTATCGCATAGGAAAGCGCGCTCGTCGAATTCCTCCGTGAGAACTGGGATATATTTGCATGGTGTCCAGCAGACATGCCAGGTATTCCCAGGGAATTCGCCGAGCACTCTCTCCAGCTACTTCCAGGTGCTAAACCAGTCAAACAAACAATGCGCCGCATATCCGGCCCAAAAAGAACTGCAGTCGAAGCCGAAGTCGACAGGCTACTCGCAGCAGGATTCATCAGAGAGATCAAGAAATCACAATGGGTGGCCAACCCCGTACTTGTAGAGAAGAAGCATACAGACATCCTGCGGATGTGTGTAGATTTTACAGCACTCAATAAGTGCTGTCCAAAGGATCACTTTCCACTACCTCGAATCGACCAGATCGTCGACTCCACCGCCGGGTGCGCTCGCTTGTCCTTCCTGGATGCTTACTCGGGTTACCACCAGATAAGGATGAAGGAAGAGGATGAAGAAAAAACGGCGTTCATAACCCCACTCGGGGTCTACTGCTACACCACAATGCCTTTCGGGCTCAAAACGCAGGCGCAACCTATCAGCGCATGATGCAAGATTGCCTCAAGAAGCAGATTGGGCGAAACGTCCAGGTCTATGTAGATGACATCGTCATCACCACAAGAGAGAAAACACACTACTCGATGACTTGCGAGAGACATTCGCAAACCTCAAACGCTTCCACATCAAGCTCAACCCGAAGAAGTGCACGTTCGGCGTGCCAGCCGGGCAACTCCTCGGGTATCTAGTCTCAGCTCGAGGAATCGAGGCGGACCCGGAGAAAATACAGGCCATCTTGACGATGCAAAGGCCTTCAAAGCTCCACGACGTGCAAAAGTTGGCGGGTAGAGTAGCAGCACTCAGTCGATTCATCAGCAAGCTAGGCGAAAAAGCACTCCCGTTCTATCGACTGATGAAGAAGGCAGATAAGTTCGAGTGGACGCCAGAAGCCGAAGCAGCCTTCACGGACCTCAAGCGAGTCCTCACAAGCCCTCCAATCCTCGTAGCACCAAGGGAACGCGAGCCACTATACCTATATGTCTCTGCAACTAATAGGGTGGTGAGCACTGTTCTGTGGTCGAACGCAGAGAGGAGGGACACGCCCAAAGCATACAACGTCCAGTCTATTACTTGAGTGAAGTGCTCTCCACATCAAAGCAGCGGTACCCGCACTATCAGAAGCTGGCATACGCCGTGTTCATGTCCTCAAGGAAGCTGACGCATTACTTCTCCGAGCACCCGATCACTGTAATCAGCACTTCAGGGATCGGGGACATCCTCACAAACCCCAATGCAACTGGGCGAGTAGCAAAATGGCTCATCGAGCTAGCACCAAGAGACATCAAGTATGATTACCCGAAGGCCATCAAAGCACAAGTTTTACCCGACTTCCACACCGAGTGGATTGAAGCTCAGCTCCCAGGAGCACCAGATGTGTCCAATTCCTGGACTATGTACTTTGATGGCTCGAAGAAAAACGAAGGCGCAGGTGTCATCCTCATATCACCAAAAGGCGACAAGCTCCGCTACATCCTGCAAATGGGATTCGAGTTCCCATCCAATAACGAAGCAGAATACGAGGCTCTGATCCATGGCATGAGGATGGCCAAAGCCTCGGGTGCACTCGACTGATGATCTACGGCGACTCGAATCTGGTGGTGCAGCAAACAATGAAGGCTTGTGACGCAATCGCAGATAACATGATCGCCTACCGTGACTGTACAACATCATGGAGGGCAGCTTCGAAGGCTGCGAGTTGCGGCACATAGGGCGTGAAAGCAATGAAGAAGCAGATAAGTTAGCCAACATTGGTGCGACCAAAGCACCAGTGCCACCTGGTGTCTTCTTCGAGCGCATCGAGCACAGATCAATCAAAAAGAAGGGCAACTCCTGCATCAGCCGCACCAGCCAAGAGCAAAACACCTAGCACAGAGGACCCACCAGTCGAGGTACTCCTCATCGAGCCAACTTGGACTCAACCCTTCCTCGCATACATACTCCGCGGCGAGGTACCCGAAGACTTCACAGAGTCAAGACGCGTCACTCGACGATCTAAAGCATACACTGTCATCAACGGTGAACTTTACAAACGCAGCATATCAGGTATGTTCCAGCGTTGCATAGCATTTGAAGATGGCCAAGCCATCCTTCGTGATATTCATGCAGGTACTTGCGGGCATCACGCCAGCAGTCGATCACTCGTAGCCAAAGCCTTTCGCGCAGGCTTCTACTGGCCCACAGCACTCAAAGACGCGGAGGACATAGTCAAAAGGTGCATCGGCTGCCAAAAATTCGCCACAAAGCCGCACGCACCCGCATCGGCGTTGAAGACAATACCATTGGCCTGGCCTTTCGCCCAGTGGGGGCTCGATATGGTTGGGCCACTCAAAAAATCCTCCCATGGAGGGCATACTCACCTTCTGGTGGCGGTCGACAAGTTCACCAAGTGGATTGAAGCAGTACCCATCACAAGTTCGACTGCCACTACAGCAGTCAATTTCATAAAATCCATCATATACCGCTTTGGTGTGCCAAGCATCATCACTGACAACGGTACAAACTTCACGGCTGAGGAATTCAAATCCTTCTGCAAAGAGCAAGATATCACGCTCAATTATGCATCTGTGGCGCACCCGCAATCAAACGGCCAAGTCGAAAAGGCCAATGGGCTTGTGACGAGTGGAATCAAGAAGCGCCTCCTGGTGCCACTCAAAAGGGCTGCGGGTGCTTGGGTAGAAGAGCTCCCGTCTGTGCTATGGAGCCTACGCACAACACCCAACGCCTCAACGCAATTCACTCCATTCTTCATGGTCTACGGCGCAGAGGCAATCCTGCCATCAGACGTAAGGTTCAACGCACCAAGGTCGAAGCATACAATGAAGAGATGCAGATGAAGCACTCGAAGATGCAGTCGACTTGCTCGAAGAAGCACGCAACACAGCGCTAGCACGTACAGCTGTCTACCAGCAAGATCTACGCAACTATCACAGCCGTCGACTGCGTACCAGGTCCTTCGAGGTGGGTGACTTGGTACTTCGACTGAAGCAAAGAAGGTGCATAAACTTGCTTCTCCATGGGAAGGACCCTTCATCATCACCGAGGTCATAGGTGGTGGAGCATACAGACTGAAGCATGCGAAGACCGGCGAACTCTCCCACAATCCTTGGAACGTTGCGCAGCTGCGCCGTTTCTATGCTTAGATTGCTCAGTCGCATAATGTAATAGGCTCATATGTCGGATGGCTGCAGGTTTCAGACGCGCTCTTTTCCTTACCAGGGTACCTAAGGGGACTGGAAGGTTTTTAATGAGGCGGCCTGCAGCCTAACATTCATAAATGGAATATAGTCAATAAATTCCTCATACTTTTCCTGCTTACTACTCGCATAGCTTATCAGCACAAAACTTAGCCACACCCGTATGCTCGGGGGCTGAGCTATCTCAAAACATAAAAGCTTTTGCTCTTCAAACACAATACTCCAGCCACACTCGAATACTCGGGGGCTGGATCATAACACTAAACACAAAGGAAAAGTTGCTCAACCCCAATCAATCACTCGGGGGCTGAGCCTGCAGGCATAAGTTGAAGCTTCAACTCTCATAAAATTCATAACCTCACTCGAGCACTCGGGGGCTATGTAATTCATGATCTATGTAAACTGTTTTCATAAACCCCACTCGATACACTCGGGGGCTGCATACATACAAGTGAACAAATATGTACTAAGTGGCAAATTTACACTCGGGGGCTGTTCCCTATACATAAATACCCTAATCTTCGGTTCATCCTTTGCTGGAAGAACAGGGCCCATAAGTTGCGCTTGATAGCAATCAACCAATGTCCTCGCATGATCGAATGTTTCGTCAAGATTCGACTGGGACAAAGACGATCCAGGCGCGGGTGGACGTAGCTGCAAATTTGGACGTTGACTTCGGAGATATGCCATGGTTGCGTTGGCGCCATCCACAAGCTTCTGGGTGATGAAGCCTCGAATGGAACCTGTTGACCGGAAGAGATCGAGCAACGCGTGGATTCCTTGAGGTTGTGGCCCAGTGGAAAAACCATCTGGTTGATTCGACTGAAGGCCGACCTGCACAATTCAAGAAGCATAGTGCTCCGCCACACCCGATCTGCAGAGTCGCGAGTATGCGTGCTCGGTGCTTGTCCAATCGAAAGTGCTGGCGGCCAGTCGTGGGTTCGTCAGTTGCCATGTTCAACTGCTCATCCACGCGAGCCTGCTCCGCCTGGAAATCTTGAACAAAACCTGCAACAACACAAGTTGGGTGAACAAAAAGAACAGGTGAACTCATAAGATCAAGGCAGTCATGCTTACACTCGAGCTGTCTGTTCACGATCTCCATCTCGCCAAGCACATACTCCTCCCGTTGGGTGGGTAAAGCAGGCCTTGCCCTCATCCTTTCCAGCTCGCTTCGGGCACTCGCCAGTTCTGCTCCTGTTTCGCAAGTCGAGCCTTCATATAACGTATTACCGCGGCATCATTTGACGCCTGAGCTCGAGATCGAGAAGGGGATGATGCCGCGACGAACTGGATGAAGTGGCGGCTGGCCGTTTCTGTTCCAAGCATCATAAAAGTTTCATGAGAAACTAGTCACAAAGCTCAGACGAGCAACAACATACAGCTTTACAAACAGAATCATAACGAGGAGCATAAATTCATACAAAGGTAGCAAAAGCACATGCATACTCGCATGGTCATAAGTTTAATTACAAGACATCAAAGGCGCGGCTGCCCTACTTCTCAGACATCGACTCTGACCTAGCCCTACTCGCACGAGCGGCGACCTCTTCTGCCCGGCGCTCCATGGTGGCCATAAAAATTTCAGCCAACTTTGCGGCTGGCTCGTTCAAATGCTTTAGGGACACCAATTTCCCGCCAGGCTTACGAGGGAAAGCAGACAGAGCGGCTTCGAAGTCACCCTCTATCCCATGACCTAAAAGGAGTTTGAGGGTGGTCTCTGAGCCGCGTACCGTCAAAGCGCGAGCAAATTCGTCATAGTCGAAGTTCCCGGGCCCAGGACGTCTGCGAAGCCATCCACAGTCGAAGGAGGTTGGCTGGAGGGGAACACATCCTTGAACACGGCGCCGAGCGTGCTCGTAGATTTGGCGAGTGCGTCCTTGGCTTGGGTAGAGACGACATCCAGGTCGCCGATTGCGCGGTCAAGGGACAAATCGACACTCGGTTGATCTACAGGTGTCGATGCCCCAACAGCTCCTTCAAAAAAGCAGAAGTAACAAAAATGTTACATACTATTCAGTGGCAAAAGAAGTAGGCAAAAAGTGAAAGGCTCGACTCACCGCCTACGTCTCGGGTGAGGCTCGCCAGGCGCTCAGCATAATTCTTCTCGCGCAAAGCGGCGGAGTCCTTGGCATCATCCAAGGCCTTCTTCGACTCCTCGCGCTCCTTGGCGAGTGTCTCTTCTAGCTCTTTAACCCGAGATTCAGCGGTTGCCTTGTCACCTGAGATAGATGACAGATGTCATTCACAATCGACAAGGCAAAGACTTACAGAAACCCAAGATACTTACGGGTGAGCTGCTCCATAACAGCGCGCAGATTATCCCTCTCCTGTTCAACCTGGACAAATGCTTTACCTGATTCCACCAGGTTGAGGTAGAAGGGCTGCACGCACACGAAACCAACATAAGCTATACACAAATAGGTCCAGAAGGAAGACTCGACAAAAAGACACTTACGTGTTCAATCCAAGGCGCGGCTTGGCAGCAGAAGTTCCAATTTGCGGAGTCGATGTACTCGCAATATTGGCAGCCTCAATGGAAGTGTCGTGGCTATTGTTTTCACAACCTCAGCCGCAACAGGAGAGGCTTCAGGCTGATCTGGAGTCGAGGCTCTCACGGTTGGAGGAGTTGGAGGTCGCACAGTCTCGGCACTACAAGTGACCGAAAGGCATACAACATAAGCAAAAGTACATAACTCACAAAAAATATTATTAGTGCAAAAAGGAGCAAACCTGTGCTCTTCTTCATCCTCAGTGTCGAGCTCGTCAAAGTTTGGGCCTCCAAAAGGTAGCTGCCCACCGACTGAGGAGGAGGAGGAGCCGAGCTCAAAGGACTCACGTCCAAGGGAGCAGCTGTGGTCGTAGGAGACGGAGCTGAGTTTCCATCATCCCTCACATCCGATTCCCTCGCGGGTGAGCTCGTGGAAGAAGACAAAACTTGGGCTGCCCGACGGCGCTTGCGAAGAGGAACCTCGCTAACATCCTCACTCGCGGCAGGCTCCTTGCCCTGTGCTTCCTCTACCCCTTCCTCTTCAACCTCTTCTGTGGGTGAAGTGGTAGCCGAAGGTAAAGGCGATTCATCCCCTCCCTTCGCTTCTACTGTCACCTCTGTTTCATAAGTTGGCCCATCTTCGGGAAGAGGAGGAAGAGTGGAGGTAGTCGAGTGGCCCTGCATACAAGATATAGCAGTCGAAAGTCAAAAAGATGCACAGAAGGATAACAAAAACAGAAGATCATTACTCGAAAGATTCACTAACCTCTGGCAAAGGCTTTTCAGCCCCATAAGGATCGACTGGGCAGTCGACGTTGCAGGGCTCGCTTTGTTTTGTACTGGTGATGGACCGCACATGTGCCACCAGTTCACTCCTAGACAGCTCCTCCTTGCTCATTCGAGTGGAGTCGAGGGGACCTTCATACTCCCACATTGGGTGGGCACGAGCGCGGAGCGGCCATACCCGCATCTTCACAAAGGTGGCAATCAGATGCACACCCGTGATGCTGTTGAGGAGCCCCCAATTGTCTCCAGCATGGGCGCTGCTTCCGCCACTTCTTCAGTCGAAAGCTCATGGTCCCAGGCTTTCGTCCTAGCGGCTATACCAGCAGTCGAAAATGCTGGGGCCACATTTTGGTCCACTTGCACATAGAACCACCTCTTCCTCCACCCCTGCGCCGAGTCGACTGGCTTCAGGGCGAAGTACCGGGTGTCGCTGCGCACTTGGATCTGCAGGCCTCCGACTGGATAGGTTCGGCCGCCTCGGTTGTTTGGCCGGACCATGAAGATGGACTTCCATAATGCCCAACTCGGAGCAACACCCAAAAAACACTCGCACAGCGTGATGAAACACGCAATGTGCAGAATACCGTTCGGGGTGAGATCATGGATCTGCACCCCGTAGGCAAAAAGCAAACCTCGCACAAAATCATGGAGGGGGAGCGAGAAACCCCTAGGCAAAAACTCCGCGAAACAGACGCGCTCGTTAGCGCGAGGCTCGGGAAGTACCTCCTTGGGCGAAGGTGCGCGGACGAGGAGCTGGTCGGAAGGTGGCAGCAATCCTTCCTCGCGCAGCTTGTCCAGCTGCGCCTCCTTCAGGGTGGATTTCATCCAATCCCCATTGGTCTTCTTGAGGTCGACGGCGGCCGCAGATGTGCTAGCCGCAGTCTTCTTCCCCTTCTTCGCCGCCGCATCGGGCGCGGCGGCAGCAGTCGAGGCGGAGCGCTTGTTGCCCGCTGCTTTCTTCATTGCCAACGAGCAGGTGGAGAGCGCGCAAAGCTTTAGCACAGGAGCAATGGAGGCAGAGCGCAAGGAAGACGATGGAACAGGGGCGGCGCGCAGAGCAAATGGCAGGTAAAAAACAAATGCCAGCGCCGTTCCCCTATTTACCACAGACAAAAGCAATCACAGCCATTCAGATCCAAATCGTGCGTTACGCACGCAATCTGACCGTACACGTGGCAAACGCGGAGGGCAACCGTCGCCGGCCACTCCGCCCACTACGCACGTAAAAAGAGGAGCCATCATCACGCTTGCGGAAAAAGTGGGCCCGTATAGTCAAATCAAGTCCAAACGGCACCGTCTTCGGTCAGCTCTGCACAAATGGGCCCACCTATGTGTCACGTCCCATCAATCGCAGCATAACGCACGCCACGCGTGTCAGAAATCGCAGTCGAAATAAACGTCATCCCTGACGTCATTGAAGCATCTGTTCAGAAAATACGTTCGAGTATGCCAACGCATATTGGTCACTCGATTGCCTGATTAGTTCGGGTGTGACAAAACTTCTTAAGGCAAAATTGGTCACTCGACCGTTCCTTCGACTAAGTCATATTACTCCCATCGGGAGCGTATTCAAAAAATTCTTCGACTGAAGATGCTTAAACAATGATTGAGATTATCCTCCATTTACAAGTAATACAGCATAATCTCGGGGGCTACTCCCATCGGGAGCACTGTCGTGCACCCGATAGAATTATGGCACAAATTTCTTCGATTAACATATGCAGAGTAAGATTTTTGAGATTATCCTCCATTGCAAAGCAATAAAGCACAATCTCGGGGGCTACTCCCATCGGGAGCGCTGTCGCGCACCCGATAGCATAAAATATCAGTCGACAAAGGGCATGACTCGTCCAACAAAGTTCAAAACATACTCGAAACATTCCCGAGTTGCGTCCGTCGCAAATACCTCGGATGCTGCACGCATAGTGCAAAGGTAAGACCCGCCGAACTTTCGAGCTGGGCTAAGGACCGTTCCAGCAACGTTAATCCTTACACTTTCCGTGTCAGCAGACATGATGAAAAATCCCGACGGACGCGTTGGGTAAAATTCAAAGTTATACTGCAGATCGACTCAGTAAGACCTCAAGCGGCCTAGTCGAATCTGACCAGTTTGTTCCAGATTCGAGTCCGGGGACTCGAGTTTGATTGAAAGCTAGTAAGGTTTTACCCGAATGTGTAGTTAACCAGTCCCGATCCGTCGAGTGTACTGGGCCTGCTAAGCTATTATCCCTTGATCATCATAAAACACAGTCGATGAGATACTCGACATAGCCAAACGTGTGCTATTCATACAGGAATTCCAAATTATATATACAGAATACAAAGCATATGACGTGCACTTACGAAAGAGTCCATGCCCGATTCTTCGAGTCAGCCAAGTACTCGGGGGCTACTGACATGGGTATACATATCGGGTACCCTATCATGAGGGTACCTGGTGCACGTACGACTAAGGCCCAATATCGAAGAGCCTACTCGAAGCCCAAGACAAGAGGCCCAAGAAGATGGAGTACCCTCCAAGATTAGACATAGGCATAGTCGGTTTAGACTTTCCTTACGTGTAAACTAGGTCGGTTACAAACTCCCGAGACCCAGCCTATTTAAAGGCTGGGAGGGGTACCGATCTGACAAGCCATACTCGAACCACCAAAGCTCTTGCGAGATGTCATCTCGCCGGAGCTCCCTGTAATCGCATAATCCACAATCAATACCAGACAAGCAGGAAGTAGGGTCTTTACCTCCACCCGAGGGGCCTGAACCTGGGTAAATCTTTGCCTTTGCTTGTCAGCCGACGAAACTACCAGTACTACCACGTTCTCTCCCCATAATCTCAACCCTAGGTCCTTAACCATGGGATTTGATGAGGGTACACCTCGTCACCAGGGTTGAGCTCCTATATGAGGTACAGAGGATGGAAGATGAGCGCGATCAACTCGCTCGGGAAAACCAAAGGATCCAGCAGGAGCGCCAGCTAATAGCGGCCAATGTTTCACAGGCCGCAACTCAAGCCGCAGAGGTTAACTCGCAAGCACGAGCTCGCGCGACTCATCCTACGGTGGAATTTCCACCTACACCTGGCGCAGCCGGCCCCTTGACAGTGGGAGCCGCAGCACCAGGGCCACCCAATGAAGAATTCAGGTCGCCACCATCACCGCGACCCAGAAGATTCCACACTCCACAAGGGCACTATCCCAGCCCTACGGATAATGTGTACGCAGCGACCGGTATCCTAGCTCAAATAATGCCGATTGGGGACGATCCAGTCAATACCGAGGCGCGGCGTGCTATAGAGATGCTAAGCACGGCCATCATGCAGCGAGCTAACAAGACAGGTCGCGAAAGGCAGGCGCAATCCGCCTCAAACAACAACAGGGCAGCAGCAGAGAGAAGCGTCCATAGTAGACCTCCCGGAAACAACCCAACACCGCGCAGCGGCAGCAGGCGCAAGACGACGCACCGATCAGGGCACAAGTCGCTACAGCCCAAGCCACGATACCTGGAGAGCAGGCGCGGCCCGCAGCAACCGGCGAGGGCATCGACAGGTTTGTCTTCGCGACTTAAGGGGCCGGCGTGTTTTGGTGAAAGGATTAGGTCAGAACCCTTCCCGAAAGATTTTAAAGGGCCGCGCAAGGTGGCAAACTACAACGCCAGCATGGATCCTACCACGTGGTTGAATAATTATGAGATGGGGATGAGTATCTTGAACGCCTCAGAGGAGATATGCGCAAGATATTTGAACATGATGCTGGAAGGCGTGGCTCATATCTGGTTACAAAACCTGCCCCCAACTCCATACAGACTTGGGAGGAGATGAAGGAGGCATTCATCCAAATTTTCCAAGGAACATGCAAGCGGCTTTGCACCATCGAAGGCCTAGAAAGATGTGTCCAGAAGGAAGGAGAATCAAGTCACCATTGGATGAGGAGAGTCGCAGAAATAATCCATTCATCAGACAATATACCAGCAAGTTATGCGGTACTGATGCTTGAAAAGAATTGCAAATTTGAGCCACTCATCCACAAACTGGGGCACATGCAAGACAAGGTCAAAAATATGGAGAACTGATGGACGCGGCCAATAGGTACGCCGGTTCAGATAAGACCAAGGACGCCTCCGATGGTGACGCGGAAGGCAGTGCTGCAAAGAGCAAGAAGAGTGGTGGCAGGAGTCCATATCAAAACAACGCCAATGATGGAGACCACAACAAAATAAAGAACGAAGAGGCAGGCTCCGAACTCGTCGCTAATACCAATGACAGGTTCAAAAGCCATCGAGGAAGGAACCGCAATAGAGGCTTCCGCCCGATCAATCTAGAGGAGGTCTTTAATCGACCGTGCGATCTTCATACAGGAAATGATGGACGGCCAGCGGACCACACAAAGGCTCAATGCACTTACTATAAGAGGTGGAAAGAAGAAAGCCAGCCTAACGGAGGAAACCCAGGGAATCATAATGGAGATAACCGCAACAACGTGACTCAAAATACAGGCAGAGCAATGCAGGAAACCCCAGGCAGGTAGGACAGTATCATACCATAGTCATCAACACCTCCAAGCGGGAAGAAAAGTTAAGCCGTAGAACTCAACAGATGAACGCCGTGGTTCCAGTGACTCCCCAATGGCTCAGATGGTCCGATCATTCGGTAACCTGGAGTCGCGAGGATCATCCGCCACAGGTCCAAGAGCCAGGGAAGCTCGCGTTGGTCGTGGCTCCCTACGTAGCTGGATACAAATTAACCAAGGTGCTCATGGATGGAGGAAGCAGCATAAACATCATGTACTACGACACTTTCAAGCGCCTGGGGCTTTCAGATTCCATCTTACAGCGTACTACAACAATATTTCACGGGATTGTCCCAGGAAAATCCGCCCAGCCAGTGGGAAAGATAACTTTGGAAGTGACATTTGGGACAGGAGAGAACTTCCGTAGCGAGTTCATATGTTTTGAGGTGGTAAAATTCCGAAGCCCGTACCACGCCCTATTTGGACGAACGGCATTTGCCAAATTTATGGCCAGGCCTTGCTATGTGTATCTGCAATTGAAAATACCAGGACCTAAGGGGGTCATCACTGTGCATGGAGACAGAGAAAGACGATTGAATGCGAAGAAGGAGATGCGGCTTTCACAGAGTCAGCCTTTGCGGCCGAAAAAACTCAAGACGTACAAGTCACAGATCGACCCAAACGATATGAGCGTGGTTAGAACACCAGAGCTGAGCCGCAGATCAAATTTAAGGCGGCGCAAGACACAAAACAAATAGATCTTGTTCTTGGAGACCCATCCAAGCAAGCAAGCATTGGAGTACATATGGAAGGGGAACAAGAGCAAGCCTTAGTCGCTTTTCTTCGGGAAAACAAAGATATCTTTGCATGGAAGCCATCCGATATGCCAGGGGTGCCGCGAGAGTTAGCAGAACACAGCCTCAACGTGGACCCAATGGCTAGGCCAGTGAAACAACCATTGCGGCGCTTCCATGATGACAGAAGGACGGCAATAGGAGAAGAAATAGCCAGGTTATTAGCCGCAGGATTTATCACTGAGGTATTTCACCCTAAATGGGTGGCAAACCCAGTCCTAGTCATGAGGAAGAATGGAACATGGCGCATGTGTATCGACTACACCAGCCTCAACAAGGCATGCCCAAAGGACTCGTTTGCCTTACCACGAATTGATCAAGTGATTGACTCAACAGCCGGGTGCGAGCTATTATGCTTCCTGGACGCTGATGCCCACAAGTATAGGGGATCGCTGAAATCTTCGTTGGGAAGTATTACCCAAATTTATAGTTCGACTCGATGGGAACACAAGAATACCAATAAGACTTTGGCAATTGAGGCGCCACTCTCAACCACACCTGTATATCAATAAACTTGCAGCAGTAATAGTGATGGCAGTAAGGTGATTTAAGCAAGCAAAATAAAACAGTAGTAGTAACAAGGGTTTCCCAGTTTTCACCGGAAAAGTGAAAGTGTAACTCAGGGATTTAAAACGTAGGCACGAGGTGACAGCGGGGCGTTGCATGAATAAGATTGATCATATAATAAGATACGAACAGCAATGGGACTTATCTCTAACTCCGATATATGTAGGTATGTGTTCCATAAATAGTTCTGCGTACTAACCAAGAGAATTTGCACAACATCTATTGTCCTACCTGCCCATTTCACCGGGGCCAACTTGGAACTACAGGTAATTAAGGTCTACCCTTTCGAATAGCCTGGAACAACGCATTAACACTTCATGAACACATAGAATCCTCAAACTAATACATCTCCCCTTGTTTTCCCTACCTGTCACTTTTAGGGTTCGCAGGTTCAACATAATAGCAGGTAATACACTTTGCAGATAGATACCAAACTCAAATATATGATGGGGCAAAATAAGTTCAGTACTGAAATCATGCCACTCGGGCCCTAGTAGCAAGCATTAAACATAGCATAAGTGCATCAACACAATACAAAAGTATCTTCAAGATAAACCCCTAGGATCTAGAACAACGGGTACCATTACATGATCAATCTCATCCAATCCCCATCCACCTCATGTGCCTACAGGGGACTACTCATACATGGTGATGGTGAGGGAGCTCATGGTTGATGGAGATGGAGGCGGTGAAGATGGCGGTGGAAACGGCCTCCGATCCCTCCTCCGGGAGAGAAATCCTGGATCAATCTGTCTCCGAAATCGAAGATCGTGGTGGCGGCGGCGGTGTGTTTCGCGAAAGCTCTCCTCCTCCTAGGGCGTCCACTTTTTCGTCTATATGAAGGGGTACGCGGAAGACCGAGGGAGAGGCGGTGCCCGACGCCCCAGATAGGTGGGCCCACGCGGTCAAGGAATCTGACCGCGTGGGGCCCACTCTTTTGGGCCTCGTGCGCCTCCTCGAGTCCGTCTTTTGCACGATGTCCTTCTTTTCCATAAAAAATGACGTGGTATTTTTCCCCGATTTAATTTCCTGCAAAAACAACCAGAAAGGAGACTTTGCTAAAAACAGCATCAGATTCAGCAGTTTTATTCAAATATGGGAAGATTCCGAGCAAATTATGAAGCAAAGTGCTTGGAAAAGTAGATGCATTTTAGGTGCATCAACTCCCCCAAGCTTAGCTCGTTGTTTGTCCTCGAACAACTCAAACGTAGTGCAGAAGCGATGAAAAGATTTGACAAGAACTTTGCATTGCATATACAACACCGTTTAATACCAACAAGTATTCAAAACATAATTTCCATAACAAATAACAAACTGCTGGCAAAGATGCATCTAACCGGTGTTAAAGCATTTATATTTGTTACAAAGGAAATAACATGAAGTGTCAGCACTTGGATGAGTTTGCCCAACTGTAGAAGAAAACAAAGGTTCTTGCATCGCTATTGATTGAATCATGTCAAGATTTTTGAGATCTCTTGATTCTTTACTTTGTTGACTAGTGAACTCATTGTGCTTACATCCTTGCTCTCAATTTTATCAAATCATTTAACATTCCCTATTATGACTCATATGCTTGACCAACTAGAGGTTGAAAGCCTCATGCCCCGTGAATACGAGTACCTACACCACGTGTTACTCACCTCGGGTCACAGAGTAAATTCAAGTTTTAGGTCATTGTAAGTATTTTAATAGCGTCATTGAGAGTTGCTACAGGGGTACCTCTTGCCTCATGACATGGAAGCCAGCCCATGTCAAAATAACAAGACAAACAGACAATGAACAATCTCAGCACTCTTTTATTTACTATGGGTATAGCTTTTTATTATGAGGTGCATCATAGAATGAACATTATGCTGTAAATTTCCACCATGAATGATGCATGGCTTAGATTGGCGGCCCAAAGCATCTCTCTAGCCATTTATACAAACTCCTTAAACTTACTAAGTTTCCACATTTATTTCACCCGTGATAGGCATCCATAGACAAAAGTACATGATATCAACTAAATATAATTAAGAACACGTTGAAAGCTTTGCATGTGTCAGCACATATGGGCTAACTCTCAACCCTAAGATTGTCAAGCATATGACTTCATGTTTATCATTTGAAAAGATCTTTTACTTTGGTTGGCAAGTTTAGCAAGCACAATGGGATGCGTAGACCTTTGTTTAGAACCACAGTTACTCAATCCACATCCAAGTGTTGACACTAAATAATATCTCTCTTGCATCATAATATAACATACTAAACCACGGAGGAGATAAACATTTGCTAGCACTTCCCTAGATGTTAGAGAAATTATGACATGCGCACTTGCTATTATTAAAAAGTCCACATAAGCACGGCAAAGGTGTCATACCTTTCATCCACTTCATGCACATCAGCTCATCATTGTTGTTCTCCTCTCCCAACTTGAACTGCGCAGTAAAAACTCAAATCTGCCATAAAATGCTACTGCATACAGTACTGTTTTTACCCTACCTAAACACATCAGAATAATTTCATAATTTACGGGTGTGTAGGTCATATAAAGTTGCAGCAGTGGTTAAAATTTTAGCTCATTCGGAGTTACAGAAAAAATATGAAAAATCAAACAGTGAACAGAATCAGAAATTCCTGCACCTCCGTTTTTGCATTAGATTCAAGAAAACGAAAATATTTTTGTTCTTTTTATATTTCGAATACATAAGTAAATGACCAGAAACAAATAAGCAAAAGAAACAAATAAAATCTTTTTGTGTTTTTGTGATTTTAGCAACAAGAAACTAAAACATAACAGGATGAAAGTGATATAAGACAACGAATGGGAAGGGAGAGAAGTACTCCCCCAAGCTTGTGATCAAGCTAGTATCCTGGGTGGTAACCATATCCACCACTTCCACTTCCGGGAGTGAAACCATATTGATAGCTTTGCATTTCTGGATATTGGGGCTCCTCTTGAGGTTGCACTTCCTCCACGGTCCACTTCCCGAGAGTCCTGTCAAAAAGGTCAACACGAGGGAGCCTAACGGGCACATTTTGCCCATTAGAGCCCTTATAGCTGTATATATAATGTTCCCCATGTCTCTCCCCCATTTCCATGCGAGAAAGTAAAGTAAAATCAAGTAATTTAGACTCTTCCACACGCGTGCCCATGTTATCGCTGAATCCTCTCTCGTTCTTAATGTGCTCATATACTAAGGTAGCAATGGCACCAGCATAAATAGGAGTTTCATCGGTATTATTTCTACTCACAGCAAAGTGCAAAGTCCTAGCAAGAATTACTCCCAAATTATACTCACATGGTGTGTTCTCTTTTGCACATTTAAGTAAATAAATCATGGGTCCAGTGCAAGCAGAAGAGTTATCTCTGGCAAGAAATCCTCTCGCAAGGAACAAGGCAAAATATCTTAACCCTGGGTGCTGTATGTGTGTGAATTTACCCCTATTAAGTCTTTCAGGAGCGTTCACAGAAATACTACGCCAAAAGGCTACAAGATCTTTATTAGTATCAGCTTTAGTCTCATCCCAACTACCAGTGTTTTCTACTCGAATAGCCTTGCAAAACTCCTCTAATGACATAACAAAACGCTTTCCTCTCATAGAAAATTTTATGACAAAGGTAGGAGGTGGTGGCTTACTCTTCTTACTGTGTTTGTAGCTCTCAGGGCCCTCGAACCGAAATGTGGAGAGGAATTCCCGCGAGAGCTCTTCATATGTATTCCGTGGATTGTTGGAGAACTCGAGTAAGCCGGTCGCAGTGACAAAGGCATTGAAGTCCTCTGTTATCCCCCAATGGTCAAGAACAAGGGGTCTTGCCATTTGGTTGCATGAATCCGAAGCTTCTCTCCTGCATAAACTGCACTATCCTCCCATAGATGATTGTCATCATAATTCTCGGAGACTCTCAATACTCTTCTTCTTGGTCTTGAAGTCATTCCAAGCAATTCCTTACCCTTGTTCAACATGATACCTTGCTGTACAAAAATAATACCCAACAAAAATTAAGATGTAACAATCTAAAACAACATTGAGCCATCCATAGCTAGTCTCCACATCAATATCATGCATCCATATTAACTAGAAAACTCAAATCCATGGGTTTCTCAAGCATATTAGGTGACACCTTGTACAGCAAAATACTTCATACACAAAGCATAATAACAAAAAGTAATTGGATGGGTGGAGGAGTTACATACCAAGGAGCAATTCCACCAAGCAGATTTGAAAAATCTGCCCTAAACTTGGAGATCCAAGGATAGCAGGAAGAACGTGCACGGGAAATTTTGGGAAAATACCTGGAGCTGGTTTTCTGTCGAGGGAAGGAGATGGGCATCGACCTCTCACCTAACACCCCCAGGTGGCCAAGTTAGTGGGTCCCACGCGGCCAAGGAATCTGGCCGCGTGGGACACTCTCTTTTGGCCCCTGGTGGCCTTCTGGTGCCCCACTTCTGGCTGTTGGTTCCCCTGGTAAAATAACTTACCTACAAATTTTTCTAGAATTTTTCGAGACAATTTTCTACAGAGAATTTTTCAAACTTAATATTCTGGAATTTTCTGAATTCTGAAATAATCATGATTATGCATATACTCTAAAATTCTAGGACAAGTAATTTAAAATGCAACACAAATTTTTATGGGAATCAAATTTTCATCATTTCCACATTAATAATGAGGTTGATCAAGTCTCATTGATAATATGCAAAGGATAACATAAATGATTCTTATTTTATATATAAAGAAGAAGTTCAGGATACCTCATATTTGATTGGAATAGTTCCAATCATCAAGGTAGCATACTTTGGTGCAGGAGGTGGTAGTGCAATTTCAAAGCTTCCAATCATAATAGTATTTCTTTGAATAGAATTCACACTCTTGTTTATCATTGTAACAGGATTCTTCTTGGGAAAATAATAGTATGCTCATTTCCTTTGACATTAAATGTCACTTTGCTCTCAGTGCAATTTATCACAGCTCCTGCAGTGTTTAAAAAGGGTCTTCCAAGAATAATAGATAGATTATCATCCTCAGGCATTTCTAATATAACAAAGTCTGTAGGAATTAACACATTAGCTATAGAGATAGGAACATCCTCACATATACCTATAGGCAGCAGTTGATTTATCAGCCATTTGCAATGAACTTCAGTTGGAACAATTTGTTTAGGTTAAGTTTCTTATATAAAGAAAAAGGCATAACACTAACACCAGCTCCTAAATCACATAGTGCATATTTCACATAAGTATCTTTGATATGACAAGGAATAGTTGGAATACCAGGATCTCCACGTTTTTCAGGCAATTTCCCTTCGAATGAATATTCAGCAAGCATAGCAGTGATTGCATCATTAGGTATCTTTCTTTTATTAGTGACAATATCTTTCATATATTTCGAATATGGAGGAATTTTAATAGCATCAACAAGAGGGATTTGCAAACATAAAGTTTTAATCAACTCAAGAAATTTCTCAAACCTAGCATCATCCAAAGATTTATTACCTCTTGGGGATATGGTATGGGCCTTTGTACCCATGGATCCCTCTCTTTACCTTTTTGTTGATTTGGATGCTTCTTCTTTTTATTCTTATCAATAGATGGTTGAGGGTCTTTTTCAGGAGGTTCAGGTTCTTCAATATTTTCAGCTTCATGTTGTTCTTCAGGTGTAGATGATTCCTCTCTTCATATTATTATCTTCAGTCTCAGCATCAGAAATAGAAATATCCTCATCTTGTTCTTGAATTATCAATATCTTTGTTTTCATTGGGAGATTTTCCTGCAGAAGATTTCTTCTTGAGAGCCTCTTGCTCTTTTCTCTTAGGATGGTCTTCAGGATAATCAGGATCCTGAGTACTTGCACCACCTCTAGTATTAACTCCACAAACCTGTTTCTTCTCAATAAGATTTTCATACAATTTATTTTGAAGAGAAACCATCTGTTCAACTTGATTATTCATCATCTCACAATGTTTAATAATTCTTCTAACTTCTTCTACACTAGCATTTAAACTTTCGCGAAGAAATTTAATCTTATGAGAGTTTTCCATAATACTCATTCTAATACTATGCTCCTCAGGATTATGATTATAAGCAAAATCATTAACATATGATACATCAATAGGAGGTGTTACCTTTTCATTACCTTCCATAGAGCTAATAGCATTGACTTGGATTGGAAAACATGGTTTATCAATAGGAAGTTTAACACCCATTTCAGATAGTTCCTTGAGATGAGAGGTTTTAATTCCCTTCTCTTCAATATCCTTGGCAGCTACTTTCATTTGTTCATCATTTAATTTAAGAATACCTCCTTTCTTCTCTGGGAATACCTCTTTTTCATTTATCACTTCAATATTCCAATCTTCATAATTCCTAGAGATAGTCTCCAATAATTCGGTTGCTTCATCAATGGTCCTTTCCCTGAAAACATTCCCTGCAATACTATCAAGATAGTCTCTAGTATTTTCAGTTAGTCCATTGTAAAATATATCAAGTATTTCATTACTCTTGAAGCCATGTGTAGGACATTTCCTAACCAACTTACTGTACCTCCCCCAAGCTTGGGGTAGATCCTCCTTCTCTTTCTGCGAAAATTTGCTAATCTCAATAGTTAAACCATGAATCTTATCAGCAGGGAAATATTTATTATAGAATAATTGCAAGCATTCTTCTTTGCTAGTAATAGATCCAGGTTCTAAACTATTATACCAAGTTTTAGCATCTCCTCCCAAGGTAAAAGGAAACAACTTTAAGAAATAATAGCGTTGGTGAATCTCATCTTTACCAAATAAAACAGATAAATCATGCAAAACAGCAATATGTTCAAAAGGAAATTCATTGTCTCTCCCATTAAACTTAAACTTCTCAGCCTTTTTAATTATTTCGGGATCAACACTAAACTCATAATCTTTATCTTTAATTTTAATAGCTGGAGCATTCATTTTCTTAGTAACAGGAAAATAATCAGCAAGAGAAGAATTTTTATTGCTATCAAGTTTATCCAATTTATCAAGATTCGAATCCATAAAAGCCATAGCAATTGCATCTTCTTCCTCATAAGAAGAAGTTTCATATTCATCATCACAAGACTCACTATCTTCCAAATCAGACTCCACATTTTCAATAATAGATGATTCAGGCAATTCAGGTGTTTCAGTTGTCTCAGATGTTTCAGGTGTCACTTCTTTGTCTATGCTACCACATATTAAATCATTTTCAGTACTAGTAGACATCTTAGACAATGGTGAACTAGATAAAACTTTTCCTTTCTTTTTAGTAATAACAGCAGAAGCAACATCAGGTGAAAAGTTTTGCCTACTTGGCAATCAGTACCTCTACGAGTGGTTGAAGGCCTTACCTCCTTCGGAGTACTCTTTTCCTTTCCCATAGTTGGGAACAAGCAAGTGCAGCAAATAAATGATAACAAGTGGTCTTACCAATAAAGCTAGGTTCCCCGGCAACGGCGCCAGAAAATGTCTTGATGCCCACAAGTATAGGGGATCGCTGAAATCTTCGTTGGGAAGTATTACCCAAATTTATAGTTCGACTCGATGGGAACACAAGAATACCAATAAGACTTTGGCAATTGAGGCGTCACTCTCAACCACACCTGTATATCAATAAACTTGCAGCAGTAATAGTGATGGCAGTAAGGTGATTCAAGCAAGCAAAATAAAACAGTAGTAGTAACAAGGGTTTCCCAGTTTTCACCGGAAAAGTGAAAGTGTAACTCAGGGATTTAAAACGTAGGCACGAGGTGACAGCGGGCGTTGCATGAATAAGATTGATCATATAATAAGATACGAACAACAATGGGACTTATCTCTAACTCCGA
The DNA here is from genome assembly GCA_947311845.1 of Poa pratensis. Taxonomy (NCBI): domain Eukaryota; kingdom Viridiplantae; phylum Streptophyta; class Magnoliopsida; order Poales; family Poaceae; genus Poa; species Poa pratensis. The sequence continues at coordinate 40,367,165 of CAMZMU010000095.1, read as the reverse complement.
TATATGTAGGTATGTGTTCCATAAATAGTTGTGCGTACTAACCAAGAGAATTTGCACAACATCTATTGTCCTACCTGCCCATTTCACCGGGGCCAACTTGGAACTACAGGTAATTAAGGTCTACCCTTTCGAATAGCCCGGAACAACGCATTAACACTTCATGAACACATAGAATCCTCAAACTAATACATCTCCCCCTTGTTTTCCCTACCTGTCACTTTTAGGGTTCGCAGGTTCAACATAATAGCAGGTAATACACTTTGCAGATAGATACCAAACTCAAATATATGATGGGGCAAAATAAGTTCAGTACTGAAATCATGCCACTCGGGCCCTAGTAGCAAGCATTAAACATAGCATAAGTGCATCAACACAATACAAAAGTATCTTCAAGATAAACCCCTAGGATCTAGAACAACGGGTACCATTACATGATCAATCTCATCCAATCCCCATCCACCTCATGTGCCTACAGGGACTACTCACACATGGTGATGGTGAGGGAGCTCATGGTTGATGGAGATGGAGGCGGTGAAGATGGCGGTGGAGACGGCCTCCGATCCCTCCTCGGGGGAGAAATCCTGGATCAATCTGTCTCCGAAATCGAAGATCGTGGTGGCGGCGGCGGTGTGTTTCGCGAAAGCTCTCCTCCTCCTTAGGGCGTCCACTTTTTCGTCTATATGAAGGGGTACGCGGAAGACCGAGGGAGAGGCGGTGCCCGACGCCCCAGATAGGTGGGCCCACGCGGTCAAGGAATCTGACCGCGTGGGGCCCACTCTTTTGGGCCTCGTGCGCCTCCTCGAGTCCGTCTTTTGCACGATGTCCTTCTTTTCCATAAAAAATGACGTGGTATTTTTCCCCGATTTAATTTCCTGCAAAAACAACCAGAAAGGAGACTTTGCTAAAAACAGCGTCAGATTCAGCAGTTTTATTCAAATATGGGAAGATTCCGGAGCAAATTATGAAGCAAAGTGCTTGGAAAAGTAGATGCATTTTAGGTGCATCAGACGCCTATTCACGATATCATCAGATCAAGATGAAGGAGGAAGACCAGGAGAAAACATCGGTCATCACACCTTTTGGAGCCTTTTGCTATGTCAGCATGCCCTTCGGGTTGAAGAACGCAGGTGCGACTTATCAAAGATGCATACAGAATTGCCAACATAAGCAGATAGGCTGCAATGTACATGCCTATGTAGACGACATCGTAGTCAAGTCGCAAAAAGGGAAGGACCTCATCAGCGATCTTGAAGAAACCTTCACCAATTTGAGAAAGCTCAACGCTACAAAGTGCGTTTTTGGAGTACCAGCAGGGAAGCTCCTCGGGTTTATAGCATCAGAAAGAGGCATAGAAGCCAACCCTGAGAAGATAAAGGCCATTACGGAGCTCAAAAAGCCAGAAAACCTCAAGGATGTACAGCGACTCACGGGATGTGTCGTGGCTTTAAGTCGCTTCGTATCAAGACTGGGAGAAAAGGCTTTGCCCTTGTACCGGTTGCTGAAGAAATCGGACACCTTTGTTTGGAATGATGAAGCCGACGAGGCCCTCACAGCCCTGAAAAATCAATTGACAAATGCACCAATTCTAGCAGCTCCTAAAGATAAAGAGCCCATGTTGCTATACATCACCGTGAATTCACGAGCAGTCAGCGCAGTGGCAGTTGTGGAAAGACAGGAACCTGAGAAGGAGTACCCAGTCCAGAGGCCAGTATATTACGTCAGCGAAGTGCTCACAGCTTCCAAACAATGGTACCCCCAGTGGCAAAACCTAGTATTTGGCGTGTTCATGGCAAGTCGCAAGCTGAAGCACTATTTCCAGGAACATCCAATAACAGTGGTTAGTGCAGCACCATTGGCAGATATAATCCGTAACCGTGAAGCCACGGGGAGAATAGCCAAATGGACGATTGAGCTGGACCATATCACATCAATTATGAGCCGCGAACAACCATTAAGTCGCAGGCCCTGGCTGATTTCATCAATGATTGGACATAAATTCAGTCAGTTCCAAGCACTCCGGACACAAAAATATTGGGTCATGCATTTTGATGGATCCAGACAGCTACAAGGATCAGGGGCTGGAGTTGTGTTAACATCACCCAAGGGAGATAAACTGAGATATGTGCTTCAAATACACTTCAACTGCACAAACAACGTGGCAGAATACGAGGCGCTACTCCATGGACTTCGCATTGCGAAAGAAATGACTATAACTCGCGTACGGTGTTTCGGTGACTCATACTTGGTGGCACAATAGGTGTCCGGTACATGGGATAGCAGGGATGCTAACATGGCAGCATACAGAAGAGAGGTGGATCAGATTGTGGGACTCTTTGTTGGGTTTCAGGTTGACCACATTGATAGAAGGCAAAACGAAGCAGCGGATGTCTTGTCCCGCATAGGATCTAACAGACAGCCAGTACCACCCAATGTCTTCTGGATGAACTGCATAACCTGTCAATCAGGCCTCCAACCGAGATGGATGTTGTTGAGCCAGAGGCTGAATCAGCATTGGTCACGGCTTTACATGAGCAACCGGAGTGGACAACACCATACATGGCATATCTGGCTCGCGGAGAACTCCCAGAAGATGAAGTGGAGGCTCGATAAATAAGACGGCGATACAAGGCCTACACAATCATCAATAATGAGCTATACAAGAGAAGTGTTTCAGGGACATTTCAGAGATGTGTATCGCCAGAAGAAGGACACAAAATCTTGAACGAAATTCATGCAGGCGATTAAGGCCATCATGCTTCGTCCAGATCTTTGGTGGCAAAGGCGTTTAGACATGGTTTCTTCTGGCTCACGGCGTTAGCAGATGCCGAACAGATTGTCAGAATATGTGATGGATGCCAAAGATATGCTCAGCAATATCATATGCCGGCTCAAGCGTTACGCGCAATCCCTATCATGTGGCCGTTTGCAGTCTGGGGCTTCGACATGGTTGGACCCTTTAAAAGATCCTCCAATGGAAAGACTCACCTTTTAGTCGTAGTGGATAAATTCACTAAATGGATTGAAGCAGAGCCCGTTGCAGATTGTGAAGCTGAGACAGCGGTAAAGTTCTTAAATAAGATTATATTCTGTTTTGGATACCCCACAGCATCGTCACAGATAATGGCAACAACACTTCTGAAGGAGCCACTCAGATATTTTGTGCTAACAATGGAATAAGATTGAACCTTGCATCAGTATCACACCCACAAAGCAATGGACAAGCAGAGCGTGCCAACCAGGAGATCCTCCATGGAATTAAGCTGCGCCTTATTGAAAAGGTTGAAGCATCTCCAGGATGTTGGGTGGATGAGCTGCCAGCTGTGATATGGAGTTTAAGGACAACCCCAAACAGATCCACGGGATATACGCCATACTTTATGGTTTATGGGGCAGAAGCAGTCATGTCAAGTGATATTATACACGATTCGCCTAGAGTCGCAGCATACGTCGAGAGAGATAATGAGATGGCTCGACAAGACTCGGTGGACACTTTAGAAGAAGCTAGAGACTTGGCAGCATCAAGGTCAGCAGTGTACCAGCAAGACTTGCAGAGGTATCATGCTCTACGCATCAAGACCCGCACCTTCTAAGAAGGAGACTGATGACGTGGATCGCATGTTCGTTGGGAGACCCCAAGAGGAAGGTATGAAGCAGTGTAGCAGCAGTTTCCCCCAGTATGAAACCATGGTTTAATCGACCAGTAGGAGCAAGAAATCACTTCTGAAGGTTGTTGGTGGCGCCGTTTACTCGATCACCAACGTGGAATCTGCACACACCACAATCAAACTACTTTGCCCCAACGAAACAGTGAGGTTGTCAATCTCACCGGCTTGCTGAAAACAAAGGATTAAACGTATGGTGTGGAAAACAGTAGTAAATTGCAGAGAATGAAAAGGAACAATGTTTGCAGTTGGTTGTATTATCAGTGTAAAAGAATGAACCGGAGTCCACAGTTCACTAGTGGTATCTCTCCATAAAAGATAACTAACATGCTGGGTGAACAAATTACAGCTGGGCAATTGACAAAATATTGAGCGCATGACAATGCATATATATGACATGATGATTACTATGATATTCATGTGGGCATTACGACAAAATACATAGACCGTTATCCAACAGCGTCTATGACTAATAATCCACCGCCAGGTTGTCATCCGAGTACTCCATTGGTATTAAGTTGCAAGCAACGGATAATCGCATTAAGTAATGTGCGTAATGTAAACAAATGCATTAGACCTAACGGCGCACCCTTAAGCTAAGCATTAGTTATTTTATCCCTAGTGGCAACAGCACATCCACAATCTTAGAAGTTGTTGTCACTCTCCCAGATTACCGGAGGCATGAACCCACTATCTAGCATAAATACTCACTCTTGGAGTTACAAGCATCTACTTGGCCAAAGCATCTACTAGTAACGGAAAGCATGCAAGATCATAAATAACATATAAGATAGATTGATAATCAACTTGACATAGTATTCCATATTCATCGGATCCCAGCAAACACAACATGTAGCATTACAATAAGATGATCTTGATCATGATAGGCAGCTCACAAGATCTAAACATGATAGCATAAAGTGGAGAGACAACCATCTAGCTACTGCTATGGACCTGTAGTCCAAGGATGAACTACTCACGCATCACTCCGGAGGCAGGCATGGTGATGTAGAGCCCTCCGGTGATGATTCCCCTCTCCGACAGGGTGCCAGGAAGAGCTTCTGAACCCTCCCGAGCTAGGGTTGACGGCGGCGGCGTCTCTGGAATTTTTCGTGGATAATGGCTCGGGTGTCTAGGGTTTTCCCGTGAAGATGAATAAATAGGCGAAAGGGCGGCGGCTGGAGACGCCCGTGGGGCCCACACCACCCCACGGCGCGGCAGGGGGCCCGCGCCGCCCCATGGTGTGGCTGGCTCGTGGCTCCCCTCCGTCTCTCCTTTGGACTCCGTGTACGTGTTGGAAAAATAGGAGGTTCTGTCCAAGTTTCGTCCAATTTTGAGAATATTTCCAGACTAGCTTTTCTGGAATACAAAAACAGCAGAAAACAGGAACTGGCACTGTGGCATCTTGTTAATAGGTTAGTCCCAGAAAATTCATAAAAATGCTATGAAGTGTATATAAAACATGTAACAATTGGTATAATATCAACATGGAACATCAGAAATTATAGATTCGCTTGAGACGTATCTGAGACCTGGTGCTGCGACTCAAGCAGGACAATAAAGGGATGCATAAATTGTCCTCTCCATGGGAGGGGCCCTACATCATCAGCAAGAATTTGCATAATGGGTCATATTACTTGATGGACGTAAGAGAAGAAGATAGCAGCCGTCCAGAGTTTGAGGATCGTCTTGAACTATCCCGACCGTGGAACATTGCACAATTGCGGCCATATTACACCTAAAAGCTAATCAGAGCTGGGTATCATCCTCAAAAGCTAACTAGAGCTGAGTATCATCTTTACAGCTAACTACAGCTGAGTATCACCTTCACAGCTAACTAGAGCTGGTTATCATCAAAGCTACTTAGAGCTATATCAACATCACAGCTACCTACACCTGATTGTACCATATCAACAATGATTATGAAATAAAGCCGGCCCTTCTGGTTTACAGAAGATGGTCGTTTCGCCTCACATTATTGAGTTGCTGAGTCTTTCATTTCTTAATTATTCATTTCTTGGGGGCTTTATGTTCTATGAACAAAATTAGTCACCTTGAAACTGCCAAATTAGTGGAATATTTTGATTATGATCAGCCTTAAGGTTGGATGCAACTTGCATTATGTGACCAAAGTACCAGCGTGTGGCGTCAATCGAGTCTGAATGCTTATCATGGACGTTTTCGACCTTGAACACACATTTTGCTTGGGAAATACCGAGTCACGCAAGGGCCCACTTAAAGGATATCTGAGAAAATCAACAGACCTATCTACAGGTCAATTTATGTACTACCAAGAGTACGAAATTATTTATATCCTAATCATTTTATTTCGAGACTTCTGAGTACTTGTCTTTTAAGATTTCAGGAGATGATCGTCAGACCAACCAACTCAATCCTTGGGGGCTGCGGTTATGTTATTATCAAAAAACTGAAGCAATATTCTTGAAGAAACAAGAGGACATTGAAGTAACCGAGGACGCACTTCCCAAGAAATACAAACATAGGGGAAGTAAAGCTTGTTGCTACAGCAAAGGCCAATCTAACATGATCTTGAGTCGGCCAAGAAGAAGAGCTACGTTGAAAACTAAACCAAGGAGTGGAGGTTTAGCCTAAATATTCAAGACATGCGCTCTACAAAAAGGCTTGGAAGATACAATGCCTTGTTCTGTGAAATCCAGACTACACTTGGGGGCTAATGTCGGGGGAATACTTAACCCGCGGTTCATCGAGTAAAATGCGGCTTATTATGAGTTCACGGCCGCACCATCAACAGGCTTACACGAAGATGGGCCGACCCAAGATCATGACGAGAAAGATCTAGAAGATTGGAGATGACTTGACTTGGAAGACACGAAGATGTTTTAGTCTCCAAGAAGGACTCCGGCTTGTACTTTCCTAGCAGGAGAAGCTTTCCATGTAACCTAGCGAGCCTCCGTGTATATAAGGAGGGCTCGCAGGACGTAGAACCAGAAGCTCTGAAGTCCTAATCCCTAGATCTCAAGGCGATTCGACACCTCGATCGCCAACCCTTGTAACAGCATATTCATATCAATTACAATCCAGGATAGGCAGGAAGTAGGTCTTTACCTCGCATCGAGGGGCCGAACCTGGGTAAACATTGTCTTCCTCGTGCCCTGTGATCTTAAGCTCGAAGATGCTTGACTCGCGCAATCCCCACACCTACGAAGTCATCACAATGACATCTGCCGAGATTAACCCACGACAAAGGGCTTGCCCTTGCCAAGCCGACTTGGGCTAGGGGAAGGCTTTCCCCTTCCCCAAGTCCCTCTACCCCTTGGCCTCCTATATAAACCCCCACCCCCTCTCCTTTCGAGACACACAAGTTTAGATATCTTCTAGTTGGATTAGAGGGTTCCTCTCTCCAATTAGATCTAGATCTAGATCTAGATCTCTAATCTCTCTCTCTCCTTCTCATGTGTTGAGATCTACACCTTCATATACACCAGCGGTGAGTACTTCAAGTGTGGACGGCGAAGCCCTGCTGAACTAGATCAGATGTATGCGTGCGAAACTCAGAGGGGTGATCCGTTGAGAAACGGTTGACTCTATCTCACTCTGTTGGATCAAGATGGGACGCGAGGAGTCTACGATATTCTCTCGGCTAGGCTTAGCCAAGGGAGTTCTTCCACAAGCTTCATCAACGTCGTCATCGACATCTCTTCCGCTTCAACGGTGTCGGTAACGATTTACAATTAGATCAAATATGCATGTCTTGTCACTTGTATCTTCATAGTAAATCTTGGCTGTTGCGTTGTTGGCGATTTTTTTTGTTTTCCATGCACGTAACCCAATAAAATGATGATAATACCAACCAGACAAACGTTACAACCAGAGCCAAAACAAGCAGCATCATCTGGCAGCAAAACTAACCAGAGCCACGAAGGCTCACGCGTGGCGTGAGGACCCCGGTTTCCACGGTAACTAAACAGCTCACATCGTGCTCGATGCTTAAACATGGGAAGTACACAAACAACAGTGAAATACACACACACATATACGTGAAGTACACAAATAACAGAAAACTTAGACACATAAATGTGTGAAGTACACATAAAAAATACTCAACCATAAACAAAAGAAGAGACAGAGAGAAGAATATTATGTGAAACAACTCACCATGAATGGCAGTGTAATTTTATCTTGCAAGAGAGACTCTGGCACCAAGGTTGAATCATTTGTATGAAGTCCGTACAAACTACTGTAATAAGTTTCTCACACTCTGCTCACTCGGAAAACCAAAATAGGGTTTCCAAATATATGTACGGCATAATGGGCACTGGCGGCATGGTGGACCAATGTCCATATAAGAGCAATAAGAAAGATTTTATGGGTTGTTTCATTTAAAATCTTGATAGGAGAAGTATGCATGAACAGAAAAGCGCATAACAAACAATAAAAATAGTTGATGACATAGAAATAAGACATCAATGATTAAATTTTGAAAGTGCTACGAGGGAACAATGTAGTATATAAAGATTCAAGCTCTCTTTGTTCCATGTTGCTAGGGCTAGAAGAGGAGCCGGTATTAACCATGGTGATAGAGAGCTATCCGGGAATTTAACCTCGACACCTTTAACAACTTTGAGCAAATAGTATATAAAGATATCATCGGATTATAAAGAGAGATGAGAAAATTAAGATGTAAAAGCAGTATGATATGGTTGTTTAATTTTAATAATGGTTTTTACTGTTATGTTTTCTCTATGGTATGACAGCTAGATCCCAACAACTTTCCATGTCAAAGCGAGTCATGTTTGCACCAAATAAATGAATTTATCGTTATACTTTAGATATGTTTGACAGAATGACAATCTTTCATTAGATTTGACAAAATAACACACATTGAGTCTCTGGCGAATTGGGTCAGCCCCACTTGTCAATGACACAAAGTGTGTTACTTTTGTCAAAGTTTAATAAAAATGGGTCATTTCTTCAAATATTTTTGTATTTCATCAATGGTGTGACAACTAGATCCCACAAAATTGGCATGTAAAAGATTTTCATGTTTGCAACAAATAAAAGAATTATCGTTCATTTTTCTATAGTATGACATATTGATCCTACAAAACTTTGCATGTAAAAGTGAGTCATGTTTGCAACAAATAAACTATTTTTCTGCATGTAGGCCAACAATTTTAGGTAAGTATGGCATAGTACATGTCATTTCGTAATTATTCCCCACTAAGTCATTTCATACAATAACATTTTATTTACTAGTTGGTGGAGGAAGGGCTTAGTATAGATATACCCTCCCATTGAGATCTGAGGACTGGGTGACACATCCATCATGAATTTCTGACCAAATATAACCCGACAACCACGAATATGTATGACCACAATTTGAGAACCCATGGAAGCTATTTTGCATGGGTGGCCTTGAGAGTGCACTATGGAGTTTGGTTTTTTGTGTCTGGTTGCTTCTACTGGCTCAAAAAATCGTGCGAGAAAATGTTGGCGCTTGACACCGGGAGGATGGAGTTCTGTATTGTTAGCCCGCCACACCCGAAGCAAGAGGTATTTCCAGCATGGATATAGCCATTGTGGAGACAGGAGAAGGTAGACATGTGATTGATTATGCCTAGTGAATGTGCAATTGGCCTTAACTTTTATACCACGAGAAATAATGGTCAAAGTTCTACCTAGTGAGAAGACCACATCACTATGTTTTATTTATTCTTTTATGAGGAACAAGGAGGCCCTTCTTCCTATATCATGATGGAAGCCCATTGCTTGAGGCTGGTTGGAATGGCTCTTCTCGAGTGCTCACATATAGCAACGTACCACCTTCATTGTACAAACAAAGAAAAATAAACACACACAAATACTGGAAGTACGCATATAAACATGGAAAATAAACACACACAAACATATGAGGCGGTACACACAAAAATATTGGAAGTACACAAAACACGGCAAGTATATGCAAAACACACACGAGAAGTGCAGAAACACTAATGTGGGAAGTACACATAATCGAGAAAGAATGAACTGCCAGGGCCTACTATCCTCATTTGTCCGATCGAGCTCACGAATGGAGCAGATTTCTCTCCTGGCTGCACTACCTCTGCGACGGTCGTTAAGTTTACCGATTAAATATTGTTAGATACTACGTGATGTTTTTTCCTGTTGATTAACTTATGCGCTGAAAAGGAAGGAGGTCATGGTTTTCCTTGATTTTCTGAAACCAAACAAAGTGAAGTGAACCCGATTGTGTTACTTTTTTACGTTGTAGCCTTGAGCATGAAGGTTCACGACACCTTTGACATGTTAATATTCATATAGATCTTGAATGGAAGACATAGATCCAAGTACGTCTAGTGAAGCATGCATTCGTCGTAGCACGTGGTTCTGGCTGCGCCATGTCACGACGCCTTTGCCGCTTTCAACGCAAGAAGTACACAAGAAACCACGAATACATGGCGTTCGTAAAACGGAAAATAAAGACAAATAAATTTGTGTACATATACAAAAAAACAGAAAAAATAAACACACCTGCAGCATGGAAGTACACATAAAACACAAACACGGAAAATAAGCACACACAAATTGAGGTAACCAAAAAAGTATGGGATGTACACGCAAAGAACACATGAGAAGTACACACTAATATGGGAAGTACACATAATTGAGAAATGGTAAAACTAAGACAGCAATGCCAACTACATCCTTCCCGATGGAGCTCAGGAATGGAGAGCTGATTTTTTTCCCTTGTCTACTGGGACTTCTGCGAGCCTACACCACTCGCATCCATGAATCTCCTCCGCTAACACCTCCAGAAGAATGAGTGTTGCATCCATTCTGACACCCCTATGGTAGGCTTTTTGTTCATCACATTTTGTTCACTCTTGTTAATTATATGCAGTTTCCCTACTGTTGTTCTGATTATTATTTGTTTTTCAAAAAAATGGTAGAGGTTTATCATTGCCTACGACTTCTATATGTCATTAAATTTTCATTAATTGTATGTTTTAAGGTTCTACCTATATATATTGAAATATTTTTATATTTCTATGGTACTAAGTGATTATGTTATATCTCGAGACTATTTTGGTCTTTGCATCATTTTTTTTGAGTTTTCTGTACCTCCGATTTCTTTTTGTCCTTTACCACTAACGATCGTTGTTCGTACGCAAATACACCCTATGGCCTGATAGAGGAGCACCGACACCTCCAACACAAGGGATTCCTCCTCGGGAAGTGTGGTCGTGCAACAACAAAGGACTTCCCTGGCTAAAGGCGGTGTGGGAGAGGTTGGCGGGGGAAACTTTCTGGCGGCCATGGGAGGTGGACGAGTGAGACAATGTGCTACTGGCTGACTGGGAGAGCTAGATAGATCTACTAATTTTGAAGGAGTCATGGTTTTATGTGAGGAGAGGAAGTCCGTAGTTGTGGCTGGTATGGAGGTACGGAATGGGGATGAAGGCTGGGACATCAGTTGTATGTAGGAAATAAAATAATTAGGTAACAAAAACATTTTGTCACAATATCATGCGATTGGGCCACATATGACTCAAATACAGGAGTTCATGGTCGCGTGCGAGCATCGGAGGGAGATGTTGCTGATGGAGAGTTTGTGTTGAAGTTCGATAGTTAATTGCATATTGCTCCCAAATAGGCAGCTACGTTTGGTTAGTAATAAGACCTGGAATGATTGACCCGGATTTTATCATGTATGCCTTGAAGGACTAAGTAACCGATTGTATTGCTTGTTGATGCTGCAGCCTTGAGCATGAATGTTCATAAAACTTTGATATGTTAACTTTCATATATATACTGAATGGAAGACATAGGTCCAAGCACGTTTGACGAAGTATAAATTCTTCATAGCACATGGTGTCAGCTACACCAGCTCATGATGCCTTTGGCGTTTCAACAGGGTAAGTACACAAATACCTGCAAAGTAAACACACATACATGTGAAGTACACACAAAAAAGAGAAACGGAAAAATATGTTTGTAGTACATATAGAACACCGAGAAATAAAAGCACATGAATAGTGATACGCATACACATATGGAAATTATATACACACAAACACAGGATGAGGACAACAAAAATCTGGGAATTACACAACATGACAAGTACACACAAAGAACATATGAAAAGTGCAGTCACACTAATATGGGAAGTACACTTAATTGAGGAACAATAAAATGAAGGTACCAATGCCTACTATCCTCGTTCACTAGACCGAGCTAACGAATGAAGCAAATTTCATTATCTTCTCGAACCCCATTTGGTCCTTCATTACTGTGAGACCCCACTTGAGAAGATACAACCAACGTAAAATGGACAACCGATCAACAAAACAACCCCAACTATTGCATCGCGAGGTCCATGATTGCTAACCCAGATCCCCGTTGTTGGTATCTCTCCTAAATTGCTTTTGAGACCACCTCCTACTCCCTCGCCCCAATGGCTGCAGAAGAGACTTCGTTAAGAATGATCTGTATGGCGATGTGTGAAACTATTATTGTTGCCATTGTCTTCTCTTGAAGCACTGGACAATGGCGAGCCATCCCTTCCCCTAGATGGAGCAATCTAGTTGTTGAGTTGCTGTTACAAGAATCATGGTTTCATTTCTTTTCCATGTGCCACTATATGTATGATTGCTTCTACTTGCTGACAGAATCGTGCGATAAAATGTTGGTGCTTGACACCGAGAGGGTGGAGTTCTGCATTATTAACCTGCCACCTGAAGCAAAAGATATTTCCAACATGGATATAACCATTATGGAGGCATGACAAGGCAGACCTGTGATATTTATGCCTAGTGAATGTGCAAATGACCTTATTTTTTATACCACTACGAGAAATAATGGTCGAAGTTCAACCCAGTGGCAGTTGGAGAAGGCCATCTCACTAGGTTTTACTTACTTTTTATGTGGTAGGCACTTCTTCCAATCATGATGGAAGCCCATTGCTCGAGGCTGGTTGTTTCTCACTACAAGTCAATACACACCATCTTGATATGGTGCGTTCTTTAAACAATGGCATTCCTGCACCACTTGCATATAGCAACTTTCCACCATCATTTTCATCGTCACCAAAACAGTAGCAAGTGGTAAACTTCCTATTGTATCCTAGTTATTTCCTTCCTTTCATAGCTACTGCATAGTTTGTCTGACATAGGTAGTTCATTATTGTGACCGGTAATTCTTGATTATATATGGTATGGTACTAATCACGTTTTCCATTCTTGTGCTAAAATAGTAAAGCTAGGAACATACTTGTGTTTGTGGTGCTTTCGCCCACGAGACCACCATCAAGGTTATCCTCTTTTCCATGCAGTATAGTTCACAATAGGAGGCAGTCATTAATCCATTCCAAATTTGTATTTCTCCTTGTGTTCATGCCGAGAGTTCTAAGCAGCCCTTGTTCCGAGTCATGAGAAGCTAGCGTAGGCCGGAATTTATTTATGTTCTTCTGGATCTAACTTTGACTATTGGAAATGTAATTTTTTGAAAATGATGAGCTTTTGTCATGTCGCGGAAACCATATCACATTGACTATATTGATCTTGTTGTGTTATCAGTTTCATGCAATGCGAAAGTGGGACCATGAAGGTCCTTAAATTGTAAAAATTGAAATTCCAAAGGTTGATTCTTCGAATTGCTTGTGGTTTTCTTGAAGTCCTAGTACTTTACCTCAACCATTTTGTTTATGGGTGTGCTTTTTTCATAACAATTTTACCAAGTGTTGCCCACTAGTAAGTCATATGGTTTGTTTTGTTCACGAGGTCCTAAATATATTTCAGCTGAATGACACATAAAGAATGTAATCTTCTAGCCAACAAAGACATACATGACATAAATGTGTGGCTTGAGAAATTATTCAGAGTAGTGCGCTACGTACGATTAATGGCAAGTATATATTGAAACAAAAGCGAAGGACATGAGTCTAGAGAGATAGATCATGTTTCAACATACATATGAGTACCAAACATGGAAAATGCATTCTTCAATAAAAAAATAAAATACATAAAGAATATGCTTGAAGAAAATCACTCACAATCCGGACATGTACTCATACAGAGTTGACCGAAGATAACAGAGGATGATCTCAATATCACGAAAATGCAAGCATGCTTCGACTAACTGTAGAGAACTCCAAAGACAGACACATAAGTATTCAAGAACATGCTGGAAGAATACATATGAGTACAGGTTCCATGCAAGTAGTTATAATAGAGTACGGATCACCCGATTAAGAGTAGGTCGAGGAGGGCAGAGACGCCAACATATATTAGATAGAAAAAATCCTCAACCATGATGATTTGTAGAGAAGATCATGTAACACTGATTAGGGAAACAAATGCATATGAAAGTATGAGTTAGAACGAAGACACCTGATATGTTTCTCGGATTTCGACTTGTTGTCCCCAATTCTACGTATTTGTGTTGAGGTTGTGCACGCATGCACGCTAGTTCATTAAGCCTTGTTCTTTGTTGACCAAGCTTCACCACTTGGCCCGATCACTCGTGGCAGATCTTCAATAGGTGATCTCCAAACCTTGCCTCGGCTAGTCCACACCTTGAATGCTCAAAAACGATGATACCTTGGCAAGTCCACACCTTGGACGCTTGACGCTCGACACCTAACCATTTAAAAGATGCCAAATATCCAATGGTAACAAGGAAGATGTTGTTGGATAATCGTGTTCACGGTAGGTTCTCAATCATACTCGCGAACTCTCTCGATGGATAATCATAGAAATAAGAGAGCGAGGGAAAACTGGGAATAATTTGATATGCAATTGTGTATGTGTCCTTCAATTCGCCAACCTGACCCACTAGGGTTTGGGTTTTATTTATAGGCGCTTGCGAAATCTAGCCGTTGGGGGAAGGTGGTTATGTACGGATAAGTACAACGACTAGTCTTTGTCCCTAGTTGACCTTGAACAAGAGATTTCTCAACAGAGTATAATGCACAAGGAGATCAACAACAGTAAGTCTTACATAAAGCATTGAATAGAGATTGCGAAGCTCATACTCAAGCAGAATCAACTTTTCATTACATGAGATGCTGAACTCAACACAGCTTCCTATGCTGCGCCCGCCGCTTCAACCTTATGTTGAATCGAGTAATCTCAAGCGGACTGATTCTGGTTTCTAGCAAAATCGCTTTTTCATAAGTGAGGCGTTGAACTCAACACAAATCTATTAGACCACAACCTCTTGCTTCAACCTCGTGTTTAAATTCACTGTGTCAAACTACCTTAATGGGCTGATTCTCAATTGCTAGCATAATTAGTTTTTCATGTCTGCCGGCATTCTCGATTCTGCTCAGGGTGCGATTAGGTTCCCTTCTGGAAGGTAAACTGATGTAGCTGTACGCACCACGTGGCCACCGTGTGAACCTGGGAGGCAGCAAAAACAAACTTGGATACGACACCCTCCTGGTCCGCGTGCTGTGCGGACGGTGTACGACTTGGCCGAAGCCCCGCGCGTCCAGTGCTCGACTTCTGTTTGTTGCCATGCATGCTTCCAGCGATCACGTTCGCGTTCTGGCCGGCCGACGCGTGAAGCCCCCGCATGTACGTCTGTTGCCCGTCCGTGGTACGCTCTACGCTGTACTTTTCCGAGTGTACGACAAATCCCCGCGTGGCTGGCTGTACATCCCTCGTACGCGAGATTGTCCCAACTACACATATTATAAAAATACACAGAAAAGGAAGTAAAAGTATACGTAGTACAAAAATACACATAATAGAGAATAAAAGTACACATACACATGATGTACAACTACGAAGACACATGTAGTACAACTACACAGAAAACGAAGTACAAAAATACACAGAACATGAGTACAAAATACACATAACAGGATGTTCAACCTATACATAACAGAGAGTACAACTAGACAAACACAGTTTGTACAACTAAACAGACACAGATTGTACAGACACAAGTTGTACAACTATACAGACACAGTTTGTATAACTACGCAGACACAGTTTGTACAGACACAGGTTGTACAACTATACAAACACATGTTGAACAACTACATAACACATGTTTGTACAACTAGACAAACACAGATTGTACAGACACAGGTTGTGCAACTAAACAGACACATGTTGTACAACTATACAAGCATATGTTGTACAACTACGCGGACACAGTTTGTACAGACACAGGTTGTACAACTGCACAAACACAGGTTGTACAACTATACATAACCAAGAGTATAAAAAAAAACTTCGTCGAAACCTATCAACATGAGATCCAGTTTTGAAGACGCGAGGAGCTCAAAAGTGAAAACGGTTCGTAATTTGGATAAACGATTCTCAAAATATTTCGTTTTGAAGTTACAGTTTTGAAAAATAAAAGGCAAACTGCTCCCCCACATCCGGTGTCATTTTTTCTCTCCTGCTCCCCACTTTCAATCTGGTTGTAACACTTGGCGAATATGCATACAACTGTTGATACCGCACGAAGGAGAAGACGACACTTGTAATCACGAGATGGTTAGCTGGGTTTCATTCACAAAAAGAACCTTTTTTCTAGTGATTTCGTTCTGCTCATAACGAGCCCATACCAAGGCAGGCTTTTAGCCCATGGTCAACGACCTAGAGCCGAGCCTTACTCTCACGCTCGATCTTATCCTTTTTTTAGTTAGTCCGACAAACAAGGGTCTCGTTGCTTGAGCAGCCCAGTTCAGGCCACCGACCAACACTTGGTTATTAATAATCCCGCCATTAGCCTCTGAATGTCTCAGATTTTGACAGAACGAACATTTCATTTGCTTCACTTCCGTTTTGTTTTGGAATTACAATTTTTCTTTGTAATGAACGTAAAAAAAATATTTACAAATATGGGCCCGTGCCCACTTTGTGTTTGAACCTTGTGAACCTTTTTCCTGGTATGAATTTCCTTTGACCCAACGAACAATTATTTTGAACTATACGAATATTGGTGTTTCCTCATATAAATAATGTCTAAAACTCATGCGTATTTCTGATACTCCCTCCGGTCCGTATTAAGTGTCGGGATTTGAATGTACGAAGCACATTTTTGTAGCTACAGTAGCGACACTTTTTTTTTGGACCGGAGGGAGTACTATATAAGTAATTTTCCTCAGCTTCCTAAAATATTTTTGAAAAGACAAAATTTAATATATTAAGCTCGAAATCAATTAAAAGAAACTATATGGGCCGTGCTAGAGGCAGCCCATCTCGAAAAGCCCGTCACGGCCCATCACGAAAAGCCCGTCATGCTGCTAACAATCGTTCCCTCTATAAATATTGGTAGGGTTTCACAACACTCCGCCTCCACCGCCGCCGCGCAACCCATTCGCCGCCTCGCCAACCTGAGCGATGGTACGTCTTCTCCTACAAACCTTATGCCCCGCCGCCGCTGTCCCGCTGACGTTGGCCGTGGTTTTGTTTCGTTTTGCAGACGAAGGGTACGGGAAGCTTCGGCAAGCGCCGGAACAAGACGCACACGCTCTGCATCCGCTGCGGCCGCCGCAGCTTCCACCTCCAGAAGAGCACCTGCTCCTCATGCGGCTACCCCGCCGCCCGCATCCGCAAGTGTAAGCTCCTCCCACGCCTCCGCTCTAGATCTCTAGGTTTTGCCGTGCGAGCTGTGATGTTACGACGGATACTTCTAGCGCAGATTGATTGGATTCGCGATATTAGGACGTGATGGTTCGAAGTAAGATGCTTGCAGTTGATCTGTTGTGCCCCAGTTCCGTATTTTGAACATGTTACCCCTGCTCGTGTAGTTTTTTGCTTGTATGGTTTGTTAATGGTGAAGAAAAGGTTGTTCTGTATTGACAACTATCGTTTCCCCAACTGATCCTGCTTTCTATGATGCCATTTGTCAATTTTTTTGCGTATTTTGTCATGGTGGGTTTTGTTGTCACTGATTTTTACACAATTGCAAAGCTGCTGTGATGAATTTTGAAATCTACAACGCATGTCAGACTTCAGAGATGCCTTTGGCATTGATGAGAAGATATTTCATATTTCTGAGCAGTTGTTTTTGTTTCAGTCCTCAGTTGCTACATTTCTGTTGATGAACACGTTTGTTTCTGTTTTTGAGCGAGCATTTGTGTTCCTTTGGACCTTGGTAGAACTGATTAGACAGTGTGAGATTGGTTTGTGTAGTCCTTAACTACATGTTTTAAAATTAGTGACCAAATGTACGTCAGTGAAACTGAGTTGCTTTTGTTGGAAAAACTACCTCCTTTTAATTTCTCCAGAACTGTTGCTGAGCTTAAAATTTATCCACTTAAATCTTATTAAGTATTTCTATCCCCCCGATGTAGTTGTAATGCATTCTAAGTTTATGATGCATGCTTGTATCTTTGAGGGTCAAGTGATGAGGAATAAACTGCAACAATATGATGGAGCTATGCTCCTCTGATTCTTAGTATTTAAGTCTCTGATGATACCTCAACACTCTTTTTGCTTCTGCCTTTTATGTTAACCACGATCCAATGAAAGTCCTGATATCGTCCTACCAAATAAATTTCATGTTGAAACTTAGTGAGAAGTTTTTCGCTAATGGTGTATCTTCGTGTTTCATAGTATAATATTGTTTTGACCTCTGACCCAGTTATAAAGGTGACTTATGGGTTATAAACCGAACAATGTGATGAAGCTTTACCCCCATGATTATCAAGTATTCAAGTCTCCCATTGCATATATAATTTCAGCACATCTTTATTGTTGCCTGCTTCCATTTGTGGTTCATGTGATGATCTATAAACTGCAACAATATGACAGGAGTTAAACTCTTATGATTCGTAGTTTCTAAGTCTGATGATCCAGTCAATGTTTTAATCCTTTTTTGCCTTCATTTCTGGAATACTATCTGTTTCACTTTGCATGGTGTGCTGTTTGTTTTCTTTATTATAGATGGTAAAAAATATTTCAAGAGTTACTGGTCTGTGTTTGAACATGACCCCTTTTTCGGATGGTTAATTTGTGCTTTTGTCATCTGTTTGTCCGTATCTTGGATTGTCTGGTGTTATTATTTTGAATCATTTTTTAGACAACTGGAGTGTGAAGGCTATCAGGCGCAAGACCACAGGAACTGGAAGGATGAGGTACATGCGCCACGTGCCTCGCAGGTTCAAGAGCAACTTCAGAGAAGGTACCTTGATCTTCCTTCCTAAAATTCTGGCACTGGAAATCAAACACAGTTCTGATCAATTTTTTGTTTGGTTCATCTCAATTCAGGGACTGAGGCTGCCCCCAAGAAGAGAGCTGTGGCCAACTAGGTCTGGATTTTGCCACCAGGAACCCCTTGGAGCTAGAATGTTAAAAACGTTTGCTTGGATTGTACAGTCTAAACCATTGTTGCTGTAGCACTGAGTATCGATCTGATATGTTTTGCTGCATGGGCTTGAAATTTGACCTCTGAATTCTCGAGTAATACCATATTTGTCTGAAATGTCGAGGTGCTTCCTTGTCTCTGTTTGTTCAAGTTGTGCCCTTCTGCCTGTTGCTCTCCCATTTATAATGTCTCATGGATCAACCCTAATTATCAAATTTTGTCATCTATGTCTGGGGAGGTACCACCAAGGCCCTCTCTTCTCGAAAATCCATGCACCCTTATCAATGTATGGAGAAATATCTCTCAGAGCTCAGTTTGGTTTGTCCGATGGAAAATGGAGTACATAACAGCGTCTTCACAGACCGAGAAGGCGGGCTGTTTTAAGTAGTGAAGCCATCAACTTTTGTTTTTGTTTTTTACATTCGAAACATCCTTTGATGTTATCAGAGAAATAGTCCTTTGCATGTTAAAAAGCCTCCACGACCGAGGTGTGGATGGTTAAGTAAATTTGTAGTCTAATCTTTCCATTATTTTATACCTTCAACTCATATGTCTGACTCTCACTCAGAGAGACGTGAAACTACTTTCATAGTTTCATTCAGTAGCTGGAGATGTCGTGGTGGAGGTGTGCGAGTAAGTCGTATGAAGAGCAGAGCGTGAACCGTGCCTGAGCCGGCCTGAGCAAGAGCGCGAACTATGCTCGAGCTGGAGTCTTAACCGTGCAAGAGAGTCGTGGCTGAGCCAGAGCATGAACCATGTCTGAGTCAGAGTGCGAGCCGTGCCCGAGAAAGAGTCTGTATGAGCGAGTCGTATCCGAGCCGGTAACGGTGCGAGCGAATTATGCCCGAGCCAGGGACGACACAACTGCAGGTGAACAGGAATGAGCAGTTGGAGAAAACTATATGAATGTTCATTAGATTGGTGGTGCCGGGTGGATGAGACGCAACTTCAGTGAATTCGTGAAGCTGAGTCACCGAGCGACTTAGCGCCACATATGCCCTCTGTTTTAGATCCAACGTAACCGATCGGCTCAAGTTTGAAACTCAAAATAAAAAGTGTTCATTAACTTTAAGTGGAATTTTTATTTTTTCTTTCAAAACTTGAGCCAATATTGGATCTAAAACGGAGGACAAAGCTGCGTCCGGGTGGATGGCCTGTGCCGGAGAAGGGGTAATTAGAGCATCTCCAACCACAGCCCTCAAACAGCCCCCAAACCTGTTTATTTCTGTCCGGGCGTGTCCGGTCATGACTTTTTTGTGTCCGTGCGTCCGGCACACCCTAAACTCATCCCACATATGGGGTGAGGCGTGTCCGCATGCCCACTCTGGACCATTTTTGCACCTAATTTTTCTTTCTTTTGTCCTTCTTTAATTATTCTCTCACCAATCGCATGCAAGGTCCCCACAATATGGGATGATATTTGGGGACCATGGCTGTAGGAGGTCATTTTTGAGGACGGTCCGACAGTCCGTGGACAAAAAAAAAAGAGTCCAGCAGAGGGAGGAACCCCTTGCGGATTTTAATTAAGAAGAAACTGCAGGCACAACCGCAGAGCTGGGGCTGATGTCCACGGACACATGTCTGGACAGTTCGGGGATGAATTTGGTGACCATGACTGGAGATGCTCTTAGAGAATGGCGGGCCGACAGGGATGCGAGCTGAGACGACAAATCATTTTTCTCGTCTACCGAAAATTGATGAGAACAACGATTAACTTGATTATCGACGTAAATATTGTGCTTATACAGAGTACTAGCAGCACGATTAACGATCTAACAACGCATAACTAGCACTAACATAACTTGAATGTGATGTAGTGCAACCTAGGCACACCACACCAACGCCACCAATTGGTCCAATGACAAGATCAAGGGTCAAAGCACTTCATGATAAGGTGGCCTCGCCACCAATTGGTCCCTTTGAATGGTTTGCTACTTCATTCCGATACCTTGTGTATACTCAGATTTGACCCTCATGAAGATTTACAAGGAAGTGTCGAAGGTGTATGAGAGATGATCCAAGAAGAGAAAGATGTACAAGCTGTTGGAGATGAAGACCCAGTCAGCGGTACTACCGCCGGCACCCGGCGGTACTACCGCAGCCCACCTGATGATGGCACTGAAGCAGAAGAAGCTCCAGGCAGCGGTACTACCGCCGCGCCAGCGGTACTACCGCCACCTACAGGAGCCGGTACTACCGCCAGGGTTACCGCCTGAGCTACCGCCCACTCCAAAAGTGCCTCTGTACTCCCGTCGGTACCCGCCCGGCAGCAACATAGTACTACCGCCAGAAATAAATAATTTGTACCTCGAAGCGCCACCGGTACTACCGCCGCAGACAGCGGTACTACCGCCCCTGTACTAGGAGCGGTACTACCGCTATCACCAGCGGTACTACCGCTGTGTCCTTCAGGATTTCGGGCCGAGCCCCATGTAACCTCCTCCCACCTACCCCTTCGTCCTCTAGACTATAAATAGCTTTCCTCTTCCTAGGGTTAGGGTTAGACTGAGATTAGACTTGAGTTGAGCTTTGCTCCTTTCCACCCCTTGTTGGTGTTGCCTCCTATAGAGATGAATCAAGACCCCCCCTTGTCGAGATGAATCAAGGCCTCCCCTTGTGGAGAAGATCCCTCTAGTGGATTCAAGGCTTCTTCTTATAGTTGAGACTACTTGCTAATCTTTCCTCTTTGAGTGAATAGATTGGATTGGTTGGGTTGACCAATAAGATAAACAATTCTAAGACTAAGGTTGCTTGGAAATTGAGAATCGGGGGCTGCCCTTGGGGACTTGTTACCGGTTGATTTCGTCCGTGTTGCTTTGCTAGTTATCTTGTGTTTGACTTTTCCCCTCTTGTGTTCTTCGTTCATCCGCCCTCAATCCGTGAAAATCAGGACCCTACCCGCATCAGAATGCTAACGGAACTTAGTACATCACGATTAACTTGAATGCTAACAGAAGTCTAGTTCTAACGAACGGAACTTAGTACAACTCCCACATGTTCTCATCGTCGAGGTAGCCATGGGCGTGGTAATGGTCGAGGAGCCTCTTGTTGTAGTCCCACAGCTGCTGCATCTCCCCGACCATGAACGTCCTCAGCGCGAGGACTTCCTCACGCTTCTTGGGATCCCTACGGAGGAACCCGTCGGGGAGGACGACGGTTCAGGCGTGCCATCCTCGCGACCTCGGGCGTAGGAGGCTCGAGCTCGTGCACGGCGCTCCCGATCCCGCCCTCCATCTCTCGAACGAGCCTCCTCATCTCGAATTCTCCTTCTGCGGCGGCGGATCAAGTTTTGGTAGGGAAGAGAGGCCAGCGCGTAGGTATATATAGGCAGTTTAGGCACCGACCCTACTCTGGAGAGTTTGCTTCGGATGGGATGGGATCGCAGAGTCCGGCCCTGATTCCTATCGCGGTGTTGTTGCCAATATTCTCATGTAGTTTAGCCAGCATGAACTCTGAAAGTATCCAAGCAATCTACATCCAAGATTATTCTGACGTTGTGATGAAACAGTCATATTGGAAAAGTAACAAACAGTCGAAAGCCATTGCACTTTCATCTTGAAAAACAAATATATTCGTACGGATCGTCGATCCAATTGGAAACACAACGTGATCGAAAACAATGCTATAATGTCCATTCATGTTCTATAGAGGTCAATTGAGTTAAACATATTACAACAACTTCTGTTACATACCTGTAGATCAAGATGATCAATCCAACGTTCGTTTATATTGCCACCGGTGTGGTTACAACAAACACAAGATTCTAACGACGCGAGCCTTATCGTTTAACATTACCAAATTTATAGGGGCTTCGTGAAACCATCTGCAACTTGATCCCCTGTTGGAATAAATCGAATATCCAACAATTTTTGTGCAACACGTTCTATTACAAAATGAAAATGAATCTCAATGTGTTTTGTCCTTGCATAAAACACAGGATTGGCAGAGAGATAGGTTGAACCAAGATTATCACACCACGGACATGCAGTTTGAGGATGATCAACACCAAGTTTATCAAGCAAAGACACACCAAGTTCATGAAACACATGATTGACAGCCTCATGAATCTACATCCATGATTATTCTGACGTTGTGACGAAACAGTCATATTAAAACTGTAATAACAAACAATGGAGAGCCATTGCACTTTCATCATTCAACAAACAAATATATTTGTACGGATCGTCGATCCAATTGGAAACACAACGTGATGGAAATACAACGCAATCATTCTTACAAGTAAGGCATGCGTTGCATGCTAGTAATAGGAATTAAATCAAATTCGTTGCTGCCGCATACGGTACAGCCGGCGCAGCAGCATCCTTGCCTCCCGTTTTCCAATCACTGGGCGGCCCCGGCCACCGCGTCCGCGGCACCCCCGGCAGCCGCCACCTCGGTCGCCTTCTCGGCGGCCTGCAAAGTGGATACGGTCGAATTAGCGATGAGACGAGACGAAAACAAAATGCTACATGTATAGTACAGACGTACCTCCTGGACGGTCTCGGCGGCGCGGTGGGCCTGAAGCTGAGCGCCGTCGACGGCGGAGGCGGCGGTGTCATGGACGGCCTCGGCGGCGTGGCCCACCTGGTCCTGCACACCAGAAAAGACAACGTCATTTGTAACGAGACACATGATCGATCTCTACAGCTTAACGAGCGGTGATTGATGAACTGCTCACGTCGAGCTTGGCCTCGGACTGGCCGGCCTCGAAGGATTGCTTGATGTCCGCCATGGCGAGGTGAAGATGTTGGAAGTGGTGGAAGCTGAGATGAAGATGGGAGATGGAGGCTTGTGTTGTGGGCAAATAGGGGTGTCTCGCCCTAGTTTTATATGGAGTGTTCGTGCTATTGGAGGCGACAAGTGTGTGGATATGAGTGGTGGAGGGAAATTAACGGGTGAATTTGGTCGTGACTACATTAGGCGGTCCTAAAATAGGAGCGGCTAAACTAGGAGGGGCCTTGTATACACACATTCGGCGAGCAACATGGCCAAAACCTGTTTTTATCTTTATTACTACTCCCTCCGTTCACTAATGTAACACACTTTAACTTTTTCTTGATTCGGATGTATCTAGACTTATTTTACACATATATTCATTCATATTGATATGTATCTAGTCAATATTCAAATAGATAAAATGCCTTACACAGTGAACGGGGGAGTACTATTAATGGAGCAGAACCTCTTCTTCTTCCAACCACTACATCCACATGCTTCCCGGTCACTACATCCGTATGCTTCCCGGTCTGCATTCCCGCCTTCCCGGTATCGGGATTCACGGTAACAGATAATATAGACAACTGGTATTGCTCACAACCAAGTAGTGTTGGTATACTCACTTTTGTGAAAATTATTTCCGTAGGTCTAAAAATTCCTAAACGCGAAAAGCACTAACTTGATATTTCTAGCTTTCTCAAGGTCATGTTCCATTATAAAAATTGTGTACTAAACATACTGAGGTGAACAAAACATTATCGACATTGGCTAGGCTCCCCAAGTGTAGTGCAGCTGAAGAAGCAGAGTTTCTGGCCTGTGTTAAAGGCCTGCAACATGCACTGGATTGGTGTGATATGCCATATCCTCTAGGAAGCCAATCAACTTTGCATCAACCTTCGAGATGTCGCGTTTCCTAAAAAGAATAGGGAGAGTAATACGATAGCTCATGAGCTCGCGCAACTAGCTGACAGGGGTGCAGTAGCCTTGGTTTTGTGGCTTGAGCCCCCCCCCCCCCCCCCCCCCCCCCCCCCCCGTGTATCGATGACCTGCTTGTAAAAGACCGTGATGGTTTAATTCAATAAAAGTTCCCTGTTGAGCGCAAAAAAAACATTATCAATAAGATGTGGTACGTACCACCATTGACTGGCTGCCTTTGGCGAACTCAGATCATAATGTCGCCACACTGATAAATAGAGGGGATACATGATCTCCCTATCAAACACCATTACTTGTGTCGAAACAGTGACTACACAATCTCCACTAGAAAATTTAGCAATCCATTCATACCATTTTGGAGAGAAGCACTTCATTATGAGATCCACCAGAAAAATGCCACTTGCTTTTTTCACATTTTGGAACTGACATTATTGAGGCATATCGGTCTATTTTTTTAATCCGAGAAGCCTCCTTACTTTCTGCTAGCAAAAGTATTTTACCAAACTTATTTTTTGAAAGTATTTACCAAACTTAAACCGGAAGAGCTCAATGTGCGCATCATGGATGTAATTAAACAACTCCGCAGTTCACTCTTAATAACTTCCTAGAAGGCTTGATAGAACTCTTTTGGGAAATCTTCGTCGGGTGCTTTGTTCCTCATCTAGCGCAATGTTTCCTTCACCTAGTGAGGAGCTCATGTTCAGCCTCTGTAACATGTGGGATGTCCTTACATTGAGCCACGTACAAGACACAAGAGAAACTACTCACATCAGTGTTACTAAAAGGCTTTTATAGTAACTAGTAAACATGCACATGCCTTCCTGCAGATTGATCTGTATGGAGTATAGCTTTTTGGGACCCCTACCCTCCCCTTTCTCGGGGCCCTGCTTCGCTACACTGTGAGACTCCCTCGACCAGGGCATCAGTGGCCTTCACCTAGCACCGCCCAGCCTAGGCCCCGGTGGCCCTATTTCTCTTGAAACATTCTAGCTATTTGTTCATCCGATTGATTTTTAAGCCCAATCTCTCATTCTATAATTTCAGTCATAGGGTCAAATGAAATGTACTTTTTAGACTAGGAACTCTTCTTTCAATTTTTGGATGAAACTAAGTATGAGAGCTACCGTCATGAAAATTATTATTCTAGAATATGAATACATATTCTCTCTTTATCCCTTCATTTATGTATCGCTTAATTTCAAAATCCTAATTCCCTATCCACCAACTGAAAACATCTTTGGAGATATTCATGTGCTAAATATTATTGTATTATTCAACATTCTATGATATTCCACTATTTTGTTAGATTCATTTATTTCTTATACTTAGTTGCATGAATATGGGAGCTTGAATTGCTTGCTTTATATCTTTATTTTCTTGTTATAGTTTCCAAATTATTTAAGGTTATTGACCTTATTACATTAATCTACCTAATTTATCTAACACAAACGGTTTACTTTCTTGCTTATAATCCAAAAAAATCAATCATTTTAAGGGATAAAAGTCTTATAGACAAGACCTTTTTGTCTTAAGATTACATAAAATTTATATCCAATAATTTTTCATCCATGTTTTAGGGGAAATGAAATACGAGAAAAATATCTTCTAAGATTTCCACTGCATCTATTTATTCCTTTTACTAATATATTTTCCAACTAAGTAACATATATACTCAAAGTACTATGTATGCAAAACATCCATACGTATCTCCTATGTAGTTCATCCGTGTGTTCTTGACTCCTTCATTATTTAACATGACATGACATCTCAGTCATATATTTTTGTATTCACACTTTCAAATGAGACATGAATTTTGTTACTAAATAATACTAGTGTCTAATAACGTTTCTCAAATTTATCCTGAACAATACCCTTTTTAGGTCTTGAGGCTAAATAACAAGGACTAGCAGGCCCCCTACCCAAGCCCGCAAATTAGGAAGGCCCCCAATTCCTTGATAAGGCTTGGAATTTCTCCTCTCCATAGTACATGTCCAATAAAAAATTGGCTCTCGAGCGATTCGAAAAAAATACAGTTTATACTGAAGTTTTATACTTCTCCTAGTCTTAGTTTTACCATGTTATAATTTTTTGTTTGTTCGCATAGTTTAACCATTTAACTGTCAATATTACTATATGTTAGTTGGTTTGCATTTTGTTTGTAGTGAATTAATTACAAAATACTAAACTATATTCTGTTACAAGATCTGGTCTAGAACTATGTTTTCTCCAATGCATAATCTATATAATTTATAACTATTGAGGATAAAGATTCGTAAAGACTATGATCTAACAAATCTCAATAGAAGTTTGTAGTGTATGATTAAGTAAGATTTTTTATTGAACCTTGTAGAGAATACTGAACCAATTACACTATTTTTCATAGTCAAAATTTCTAGCAAGTCAAAATTAACAAAGTGTGCATGATTTAAGCCTTGTATTAAAACAACATTGTTTATAGTTATCTCCAGTTTATGAAATAAAAATTTGTTGCACAAAACTAAACATGAAATCTAGTTCTGCAGATTTCCGTAAAACCTACCAGATTCACTGGAAAGAGAAAAACATGGTAACTAAACTTGTTATTGCCGATTACATTATATTATTTTGTTCTACGTCCCAAGAGTCATGTGGTGTGTATTTGCTTTCGCAAATTAACCATTTTAATATGTTATGATACTCCTTCGTCCCAAAAATGTAAGGCATGCATGATTTTTCAACATCTTTAATTCACGTATGGATTGAGCTTGTATAAATTACATCATTGCATTTTGTCTTGTGGAATACTTTTTCATAGGTATTTATACCTTTTTAGACATATTATAAGTCAAAAAAAAGGAAAATACATTCATGATTTATATAGTTTTACAAGGGAGTAATGAATAATAGCATAGTGATTTCTATGTACCTTACTATGTTCTCTTTTTGGGCCTTGGGCGGTCGCCCTTCTTGCCTGGCGTATAGGCCGGCCTTGCTTCTTGCGCCCTTTGTGGTTGATCTCCTCCTCATCACTGTCCCGCACTACTGCCTCGCCGGATCCCACGGTGTCCTTGTGACCTCGGTAACCTCCCTTGAGCCACCGACCCCACCGCCCAACCGATCGAGCAAAATCCCTACCCGGCTGCGTTGTTGGATCCGTCCTAAGCCATTGACAACCATTGCCTTCCACAGAGCACCACCCTCCACCCTGATACCTTCGTTTCCTCTCTCTCGTGAACTCTCGACATTGCTATCCTCTCCTCCCTTCATCGATCTTGTGTCGCGCCCGCTGAGATCCAATGCTGTTCCCACCACCGACCCTTCAGTAGGCACCACCGTTTGAGGAGGAGGGAAAGCCTCCTTCATACATAACCTAGCTACACCCCCATTTCGGGTAGCACCAATGTCGGCCTCCTATATGCTTATGTGTCGCCGGCAGCTCAATGCACAAAATATGTTCGACTGAGTGGCTGAAAGGTGATTTATTTGCACATATGAGATGATGGGTGCTTATTTTGTCAATGTAGTGCGTTTTGAAGATGTCGCCACTAGTAGGAAAACCCTTACTGGAGTCCTCGTATCAGTGACGTTCTTCTTTTTCTTCGCGCGCCACTAATATAAGCAGTGGCGCGCCGAATTTGGGGGCGCCACTGTTAAGCGTGTATCAGTGGCGATAAGGAAACCGCGCCACTGATATGTGGGACCCACATGACCACGCGGGCGAAAATTCTTATTAGCGTGTGGTGTCCGTGGTGCGCCACTACAATCATCGCATCGGTGACGCGTCCAGCTGACACGCCACGGGTAGGTGGCGCGTAATGGCGTGTCATCCTTATCCAAACGCCACCGCAATCGAAGCTGCGCCACCTTGTACGGAGCCTCTGGACATGCTCGGCGACATCGCAGATTCCCAACACTCACTTTACTGCGACACCCACCACCACCCTAGCGTCAATGCAGCATAGGGATCCAAGGAGCCGCTGTAGCGTTAAAAACCACCCCTTCCTTGGATTTCTCCATCAGGTTTTGACGCGCACACTCCTCTCCTCACTGATCTCTCCAGAAGATGCGTCCCTTCTGTCATCGGCAAGGCCGCCAGCCGATCTGGCGGAACCGACACGACGAGGATTCGATTTTGGAGCCGCCTTCCACAGTGCTGAGCCTCGTCGTCTGCTCACGACACCGTAGGCACGCGCCCACGTCCACCACAATGCTCTCTTGCTGAGCAGCCGTCGATCGGCTGATGGTTGTACGATGAACGCCACACAAGTCCCGGTGGCGCCGCCACTCGAAGGGCAAGAGCGGCTTGACTTCATCAAGCACGTGTGGTCGGACATGCCATGGGAGCAGCAGATCCAGTCCAAGTACTCCATGTCATCGCCTCATTGGGATGGCGTGGTGATGGTGGAGCATGCAGCCTGACAAGAAAGCGTCATCAAACCAGTCGACAGGGCATGTTTTGTGTCTGAAGATGAGGGGCATTCCGACGGAACGTTTGGCAAGCCAGAAGTGGAGGAAGTGGTCGGGTATCCCTGGTGTCGGCACTGACTCTAGCCCCGGCACAATATAGTCCACAAGGTGTCACCACCGGCTCCTCTAGCGCTGGCACAATGCAATCCACAAGCTGCTGCGCTAGTCATTGACATCGGCTCTGACACCAACTAGGGCGGCGACCCAGAGGCTTGCTAGTTCCTCAAAAGCCTCTGTCGTTGCCGTCACCTTCGACATGCAGTTCCTCAAGCCGGAGCTGTAGATTAGAGTTTGGATTAAGATGGTGCTTGGATTTGTAAAATGAATCTAAGAAATGATCGAATTCTTCGTTGGAGTTAGTATAATTTCGGGTTTTGTCTGTTCATTCTTTTCTGTCGCCGTCGGTCTTGAGTAAAATAGCTCACTGGCCGAGGGCGTCACTTAACCGGCGGCGAGATTTATCAGTGGCGCGCGCGTGCCTCCACGGCACTGGTCAAAACTAAATATTGGCGTGCGGCACGCGCCACTGATGTAACGCGTAACAGTGGCGCGTGCGCCGTTGGTACCAGTTTGCAGTGGCGCATAACCAATGGCGTGCCGAAAACGCGCCACTAAATACGAAAACGGCGCGCCACTAGTCTTTTTCCTACTAGTGTGCATATTTCGACGATGATGATCTACTCGAGAATGGTTCGCGGAGGAGTCCAACGACGATGACTACATCATTTTAGCTGCTATGCTTGCGGACACTGAGCATCACATAAAGAATTTGACTATAAACAGGAAGGTGCATATGTGTTGAGGGAGGACTACCAATAGATATGATCTACTACTGCTATAGAGTTCCTAGCGATGCATTATAAAAACTGTCAAGTACATGAATAACTCTAAGAAAATCTTGTCGCGCATATTTGGGAGGTGCATCCATCTATATAGTGACGTCATAAGCATTTCATATGTACAATGATTTTTCATTTGTTTTTCAAACAATGGAATTTGAGTTTAAATTACAACGTTTAAAAATGTCTATTTGAATATTTATTTAGAAGTAGACAACTAAAATATTTATGTTCATGAAAAACTATTAGCAAACATAGCTAGCATGTAGGATATGTGCAAAAATTTAAAAGAAGGAATCCTATTCTTGAGCACCATGGTAGTTACATCCTCTATGCAGTCCTCCATTTTCGTGTTGATATATGTGAGTAAAATTCTCTCTTTTTTGTCCATATAACAAAACATATGAACTTGAAACTTTGTGGGTCAAGAATACATAAGAACTAAAACATTTTTTTTTTAAATCTAGATATTTTGGTACACAGTAAGTATCTATAATAAGAATTTTACAAATAAACCCTATCAAAATGAGTGAATTTGGAAGTTTGGAAATAAACCCTGATACCTACGTTTCCTCTCTCGGGTGAGCTCTCGACATTGATATCCTCTCCTCCCTTCATCGATCTTGTCTCACACCCACTGAGATTGAACGTCGTTCCCACCAACCCTCCCTTCAGTAGGCGCCACCGTTTGAGGAGGAGGGCAAGGCTCCTCCATACATCACCTAGCTACCCCCATACTGGGTAGCACCAATGTCGGCCTCCTATATGCTTATGTGTTGCCGGCAGCTCGACGCTACCAACATGTTCGACCGAGTGGCTGAAAGATAATTACTTGCACATATGAGATGATGAGTGCTTATTTTGTCAATGTAGTGCATTTTGAAGATGTTGGATATTTGGACGATGATGATCTACTCGAGCAATGGTTCGAGCAGGAGTCCAACGACGATGACTACATCATTGTAGCTGCTATGCTTGTGGACCTAGAGCATCATATGAAGACTTCGACAACAATCAGGACGGTGGAGCTGTGTGGAGGGAGGACGACTACCAATAGACATGATCTACTACTGCTATACGAGTTCCTAGCGATGCATTAATAGATTAAAAACCGTCAAGCACATGATGACATGAGTAACTCCAACAAAATCTTATCGAACATATTTGGGAGCTGCATCGATCTACATAGTGATGTCATAAGCATTTCATACTTTCATTTTTCAAACAACTGAATCTGTGTTTAAATTACAACGTTTAAAAATGTCTATTTGAATATTTGCTTAGAAGTAGTCAACTAAAATATTTATGTTCATGAAAAACTATTAGAAAACATAGTTAACATGTAGAATATGTGCAAAAAGTTTTTAAAAAGGAATGCTATTTTTTAGCACCATGGTAGGTACATCCTCTATGCAGTCCGTTCGTGTTGAGACCTGTGAGTAAAATTCTCCTTTTTTTGTCCATATAACAAAACATATGAACTTCAAACTTTGTGGGTCAAGGAAACATAAGAACTACAACATTTTTTTCAAAAAAATCTAGATATTTTGGTACACCGTAAGTATCTATAATAAGGATTTTACGAATAAGCCCTATCAGTTTACACATTCGAAATATGTGAATTTGAAATCTGAATTGCTTGTTCATAACAACGAAAAAAATAGCACGCTATTTCCCGGTTAATAGCACGATATGGCGTATTTGGAGAGGCTACGCTATATTTAGCCTAAAGTTGACGCTACGGCGCTATTTTCGTCTTATACGTTGGAAACCACATTAAACGTGGTAACGTTATAGCTACGCTAACAAAAAGTCTGGAAATAACGTTAGGCGATGATGATGGCGGGCAATCTGGTGGTTCTTCTAGTTATTCTGAAGATGATGTCAATGATTCTGATTAAAGTTTAAAATATTTATCTTTTACTTTATTACTTTTTCATAGTTTTAAACCTCATATTTGTATTCGTGCCATGGATTTGGCCTTGACATTTGAATATGGTTACCTGGTTATGCATGTATTGTTTCTGGAAAAAAAATTAGTGCTGAAATCTTAATATTTGGGCTATTTCTTACAACTTTTTCATCACGCTATTTTATATGTAACTTCGCTATATCACGCTATATCTTGTATAGCTTCTGGAGGAGGGCCACGCTATTTTTGATAGCACGCTATTTTTTTTCATATACATCTTCATCCTTTTGTACTTGCATAAATCCTGAGCTTATTTGCCTTCTTACATTGATCTACATTATCTATGTGCCTAATCAGTCGGTACAACCACAAAATCATTTAATCATTGTACAAATAAAATTCTACTACATACAAGAACAAAAAAAATCAATCAACATCCACGCGCGTTAATCAGACGGAGTCCGTCGTCGTGCTGAACACCGGCTTGTCCTTGTCCACGACAGGCGCCGCCACGGTGGCGACGACGGCGGCAGAGCTCCCGCTCTTTCGCCGCGGCTTGGCCTCGCCGAGCATGGTGAGCACGTCGCGCATGGACGGCCGGTCCCTCGGCAGCTTGGCGGTGCAGAGCACAGCGATGCGGAGCACGAGCAGCATCTCCTCCCTGACGTGCGCGCACCCGCCGCCGACGAGCGGGTCCAGGTGCTCCTCCACCGTGTTGCTCCGGATCTTCTCCCTGACCCACCCCACGATGTCCTGCCCTTCCCCGAACGCCGCTTCCACCGCCCTCCTCCCGTGATCAGCTCCATCAGCACCACCCCGTAGCTGTAGATGTCGCTCTTCTGGTCCACCTTCAGCGTGTACCCGTACTCCGGCGCGATGTAGCCGTAGGAGCCCGCCACGACGGAGACCGACTCGCCGGAGCGTGCCAGCGCCGGGCGAGCCCGAAGTCGGCGACGCGCGCCTGCATGTCGGCGTCCAGGAGGATGTTGTTGGACTTGATGTCCCGGTGGAGCACCGGCGGGTGGCAGTCGTGGTGGAGGTAGGCGAGGCCCTGGGCGACCCCCGTTGCCACGTCGTACCGGGACACCCAATCCACTAGCATCGTCCTCGCCTCCGGCGGCCCGCTGTGCAGCGCCTCCCACAGGCTGCCGTTGGGCATGAACTCGTACAGCATCATGGCGTCCGCGTCGTTGTGCATGTACCCGAGCAGCCGTACGATGTTCCGGTGCCGGAGGCGCCCGAGGAGGCCCACCTCCTTTAGGACGTCGGCGGTGAGGTCCACGCCAGAGTCGGATGCGGCAGGGCGCCAGAGCTTCTTGACGGCGATCACGGCGCGGGGACGCGAGAGCTCGGCCTTGTACACGACGCCGGTAGCGCCCATTCCGACCACGTTCGCCTCCTTCACGCACGCCAGCACATCGGCGGACGTGAACCCGAGCCGCTGGAACGCCGTCAGCCGCCACGGCCACGCCCGGTGTCGTACTCTCCCGCTCCGCCCGCGACGTACCACCGCCGGTACGCGTGCCACCCGCCGAACAGGGCCGTAAGCGCGGCGACCACAGCGACCGTGCCCACGAGCCACCCCAACGCGGCGTGCCTGAGCCGCGCGCTGCCGCTGCCGCGTGCGTGTGACAGCCCAGCGGCGCGGTTCCCGGAACACGGTGGGAGCACACCACCGCACAGCCCGGCGTTGCCGGCCAGCTCACTGGGGTTGATCGTGCGCAGGACGCCGTTCCCCGGCACGGGCCCAGTGAGGTTGTTTGTACGCCAGGTTGAGCGTTTCCAGCGCCGGCGAGTTCCCGAAGTTGTCCGGTATGCCGCCGGTCAAGAAGTTCTTCGACAGATCGAGAATGGCGAGCGCAGGCATCTTGGCCAGCGCCGGCGGTATCTCGCCGGTGATCCCGTTGTGTCCGAGGTTCAGGTTGACCAGCCTCTGGCACGAGGCCAGACTCGACGGGATCTCGCCAACGAGCCGATTGCCCGACAGGTCCAGCGCGCCCAGCGCCAGACAGTCCTGGAACTGGTCAGGGACCTCGCCGGTGATCATGTTGCCCGCCGCCAAAAAGCTCTGCAGTCCCGAGACGCTGAAGATGCTCGAAGGCAGCGAGCCCTGGAGGCGGTTGCGCGACACGTCAATGAACGACAGCGACGTCGACGACGCGAGGTCACCGGGGATCTCGCCGGACAGGTCGTTGCCAGCGAGCTCGAGACGCTCCAGCAGCGGCAGCTTCCCGAACCCGGGGGTATCGTGCCGTTGAGCCGGTTGCCCTGCGCGCGCAGGCGCTCCAGCGACGCGCACGACGCGACTCCGGTAGGGATCTCGCCGTGAACCCGTTGCTGAACATGATCAGCTTGGACAGCGCCTTGCCGTCGCAGATCCCTGCAGGCACGCCGCCGGTGAAGGCGTTCGAGGACACGTCGACCCACTGCAGCGGCGAGCTCCGGCCAAGCGCCCGGGGAGCGGGCCCGATAACGAGTTGTTCCAAAGCTCGAGCACCTGGAGCTCCGGCATGTCGGCGATAGCCGCGGGCACGGCGCCGTCCAGTGGTTGCACATGAGGTTGAGAAGCTGGAGGTTGCTCAGCCGCGTCAACTCGTCGGGGATGGGCCAGTGAGCAGGTTGTCAGAGAGGTCGAGGAAGACCAGCGACGAGGCGTTTCCGAGCTCCGGCGGGATCTTGCCCACGAGCTGTTCTTGTAAAGATAAAGCTCGGCGAGAGCCGGAAGCCTCCCAATCTCCGGCGGGATTGCGCCGTCGAGTTTGCCGATGGCGAGGTCGAGGTACTGGAGGTTGGCGAGGTTGCCGAGCGCCGGTGGGATGGGTCCATCGAGCTCATTGTACCCAATGATGAGACTCTCGAGCGCCTCGAGCTCGCCGAGCTCCGGCGGGATCTTGCCGCCGATGTTGTTGCCGGAGAGGCCCAAGAACCTGAGCTTGGCAAGCCTACCGTACGCCGCCGGGATGCTGCCGCTGAAGAACGCGCCCCTCATGTCGATGCTCTCGAGCGCCGTGGCGTTCGAGAGGTCTACCGGGAGGGGCCCGACGAAGTTGTTGCCGGAACCGTTGACGGCGACGAGGTCGGCGCAGGACCCGAGGCCGGCGGGGAAGGCGCCCTCGAAGGCGTTCTGGCTCACGTCGAACACCTGTAGGCTCGACAGCGACGAGAGGGACTTGGGCAGCGCGGCGGCGAAGGCGTTGGAGGAGAGGTTCAGCACCGCCAGCGCCGGAAGCCGGAGCAGGTCGCCGGAGACCTTGCCGCTGAGGTTCCTCCCGGCGAGGTCGAGCCCGTCGACGAGGCCGGCAGCGTTGCACCGGACGCCGGTCCATCCGCAATGCGGTGAGGCCGCCTTCCAGTCGTCGAGATCGCCCAGTGGGTCCACGAAGCCCGCCTTGAGCGCCAGCAGCGTAGCCCCCTCGTCGCCGCCGCCGGCCGCGCCGACATTGCCGGCGAAGAAGGCGACAGACAGTGCCACTAGCACCACCAGACGCAGTGTCACTCTTGCCGCCATCAGAATCTACCACAGAAAAGAAAGTTTCCCCTTATTTGATCACTTTGTTAGATTGAGCTTGGCTCCCTGCTGCAGCTTCTAGTACTCTGCCATTGCCAGTGCAGTGTATCCTCTGCTCTGCTTCTTACTACTTTACTCCATTGATTTGCATCTGCAGGATGAAGAAGAAGAGCAGAGGCTGCTTCTTGTGCTCTGACACAGCACAAGATGGCACAAGAAACTTTTATACCATTGGTGAGGTGCGGAAGAGAATATTGGTTTAGGCCACTAATTGAATCTTCTTGGCATTATTTAACATGGCGATTAGTGAGCAAATGTGAGGTGTTCCAGGGAATAGATTAAGGGCTAACACAGGCTGGGGTGTGGAGCTGGAGGAAGAGGATGAAACATGAGAACATGGAGAGAATGTGTTTGTTCTTCTAAAGTCATGGCTTTCCAGGCCTGCTTTTGGCCATCTATCTAATCTACCACTGTTTGGTTAAACTATTGTTTTAACTTTATGCCAGCCTATTAGATTAGTTGGTGAAAGTACATGTTTCATCTTACATTCCCTACCTGTGCAGACTGACTGCAGACTGACATTAGATCAGCTCTGGCTTCCGGACCCTAATTAATTAACTACATTGCGAATCACAGAGACCCGCTGTTTACTGGGAGTTGGATGTAGTACTGGTTTATTCTTGGAACTTTCTGCCTATGAATCTCTGCTAAAAATGTACTACTAGTACATTTTTGTGTCACAAGTCCAAACATACTTGAACTGAACTAATCTAGATGTGTAGGAGCTAGGTACTTAGAAAAGTAAAATCGAAAAGATAATTAAGAACATGTTATCTACATGTATAGGAATTTTGTCTAGGTACTTAGAGAAGTTAGTTAGGATCTTTGCTGAGAAGATCTACTCTAGCTGTGAGCAAATAATGCTAAATTAATACTTTTAACTGTCGGTAAAACAGGGCACTACCTTTACGGATAAAATGATTAAGTTAACCCAAAGAGAGGCATGACAGTATGTTCTCTCTGTTGTCCTGATGCAAGCCCCCTACACATGCTCTGCCCTCCATAGAAACTAAACAAAAAGCTCAATTTACCCTCTGTCAGTTGGAAGGTGCACAGTAGGTGCATGTGTTAGGCTCTAAGTTGACCTTGTTAAACTAGAACCTCTGTTAATCATTCCTGTGACAGTGGCTCCTGCTGCTGTTACTGCTGACAGCAGGGAGATTGTGGGCACATGTCCCCAGTAGAATGTCACTACTGCTGCATTAGATTAGAGGACTACTACTAGTACTATTTGTGTAATTAATTGGGGTTAGCATTGACAAGCCATTAGCCATGGTTGACACGGTCATAAGGCTGAGACAAAGTAGTAGAGGAAAAAAATCTATGAGCAATTAGTACTGATTAGTAAATTTGATCTCCGGGGTTTTGCCTTGTGCAAGCATCCATATCTGATCGGGAAGCTACAACAGTAGGATAAGTATCTATGTTCCAGATCTTGGAACTGATAGCAAAAGTTAAATGAATCCTGTTTTACAAATGGAAAATGACATGAATTTTGCACTTTAGGAATTTTAGACTATGAACAAGAATTTGGTGTTGCTATTAGTCATTTAGAAATCATGAGACATAAACCTAAGGAGAAGGGTAAAACTAGAGCTGTTTTCCCCCATTGACAACTAAATTAGACCAAGCGTCATTCTAATCATAAGAAAATAACCTGTAAAATGCAACCAAATGCGCATAGAAAAATGGACAGAAAATCAGAAAGTGCAACCAAACGACCAAACACATACTAGCTGTTGTTGTTGCAACTTGTGCACTTGTGCTCATGTAAAGTGCAAGAACAATGGTATACATTATAGTTTCTTGCATAGTTGCATTCGACTGAACTCGCCATTACCTGCCTGCCTACACATATTTTCTTCATTTGCATTTCGAGTTGGCTGTTTGCACCATGGATCATCCCAAACCAAGACTCTAGTTTTGCACCATGCAGGAAAAAATGCAGGATGGAAGAGAAACATATGAGTACATGCTTCTAGTCCAACCAAGCACCTGATATTGCACCATGCATATCAGCATATGTAGGAAAGAATGCTGCAAGATTGGAGGCAAAATAAAAGAGTAATTGATCAAAGTTGCACGGGAGGACAAATGATGTTTCATTCATCATACAAATGTGCATATGCTTCTAGTCCAGTTTGATGCATCTGGCACAAAATCAGAACTTCAGAGCTCCAAATGTGCCAACACACACCAAACTGAACACAAACATATCTCCATCAGGACTAAGCGATCTTGAACTTCTCCATTTTGGAAGCTTTGCAGGAACTCAAGAGACGTTGGCGTGTGATGCTATTTAAGCAACTGTTCGCGCCTACCAACCGAACTTAATCATGCATCCATGACAGTTCGGTGTAGGAGGAGAATAAGAATAATAAGAAGAAGAAAATAAATGGAAAAGGAGCTCAAAGGTAGCTATGCTAGCCTGTGACATTCTTGTCATTAACTTTTCTCTGCTTCCAGATATGCAAATGCAATCATCCTACTCTGGAACAAATCATCAGAGCTAATGTTTATTAATACATGTAGAATGGTCTCACTTTTTTGAGCTTGTGAGAGATGCAGTCAATTTAGCTAAACAAAATTCAGGTGAGCTTAGCTTAGCTAGCTGCACCACAAGTGCAACTGCAACTACTACTACCACTACTAATGTAAATAAAGTTTCTTTAGTACTCTGCTGTAGAAAGCTATGTCACAAACGTAAATTATATAGTATTACCCTAAATAAAATATATTTCTTTAGCACTTCCAACATGAAGTCATCTGTTTAGTTACCTTAATTACCCGACAACATGACAACAAAGAAAGCCTAATTAACAGGGAGAAGTCACTGGCTTAATTTATCCCAACTGGAGAGTCTTCTACACTAGTACAATCAAGCTACCATATGCAAGCATGACCCCTGTTCCTGCATATAGAAAGTTAAAAAACAAGACACAAGTAGAAGAAGGATGTCTATCTCTCATCATCTTCTTTTTCATCTCTCCCAATCATATACAACTCGATCGAAAAGCATCGAGCTTTAGTAAACAAACGACGATGGATTATTGACGCTGGCTTCTCATGTTGCAAATGGGCCACTTAATCTTCTCTGAGAATCTTGCCATGTTACGGTTGTTGCTCCATATCCATGTAATATCTCATCTTTGGTGTCTGCCTACTTTATTAGGTTCAGGGTTCCCTGTATCAAATTCAGAGTTGAAATTAGGCTATGGGGTGGTGATTTATTAAACAAAAAGATATAGGTATTTCATTTTCAAGTTAACATTATGCATCATGATAGAGTATAGCTTGAAAATGTAGTTTATAGAACAGATATCAGGTGAAGCACTGTAAAACTGGATTTCAGGTAATTCTATAAATAAGACAGTGAAGACAAAAATATAATAATAGCTAACTGTATCTCTGTATCGAAAATCTGTGTACATAATGAAGAATGCACATAACCATTTTATCTATCATCCAAATTGTCTACTACCTCCGGTCCAATAAAAGTGTCGTGGAAACAATACTAAGCTGATACAAATTTGTACATAAGCCACGACAATATTTATGGATCGGAGGGAGTATTGTTTTTGCTAATATTTCAGAAAAATAACCGAAAAGGTTCATTAGCAGCTTATTCTCCACAAGTTGTGCTGTAATGGAGGAATCACTTAACATGCAAAAATTAATCATAGAGAAACATGCAGATTAATCATGGAGAGCCAGGGAACATGTTTAGTAGGCTTAACAGCCTAGCTATAGGCAGCCACATGCATGTGAGGTTGGCCATGTGAAACCCTCTCACTGAGCAGCTTCCAAAGTACTACATGTACTTTGTTAATCACAATTGTTTAATTAATCCTGCTACCTACCATTCCGGTAGTACCTGCTACACATGGCACCCACTTCCATGTGGGGCCACTGGGACGTCGGGCCCAGGAGCCAGTGAGGTCAACATGCATATATATGGTGAGGCTAAAATGCCTCTCTCGTGCACCGTTATTGGGGCATGCATATGCATGATGGTGAGCTCAACAAATAATCATGCAGAATAATCCGTTACCAATATACGTTCTCTACCATCTGATCTGATATAAT
The DNA here is from genome assembly GCA_947311845.1 of Poa pratensis. Lineage (NCBI taxonomy): Eukaryota > Viridiplantae > Streptophyta > Magnoliopsida > Poales > Poaceae > Poa > Poa pratensis. The sequence goes on along the minus strand of CAMZMU010000095.1, from coordinate 40,327,691 downwards.
CTTGATTATCTTGTCAACTTTTCTAGCGGTGCGTTTGGTGAGAGGCATGTGAGTGTGAGAGCCGTTTAGGGTGTGCCTTTTGAGATCGAGTTGGAAGCCAATCAACCATGCATGTACTCATTCATTGAGTTTTTGCATGCGGTGGCGGTGAGCACAGAACATGCGAACACACAACTGTGTCCAGAACGGAGGATGGATCGGACAAGCATATATACCGCAGTGTGATCTGTCATAGCAGTTTCCAACAACTGTCTTCTGTGTGTATTTCCTCCACAAAATGGTGTGAATTCGTGCCTAAACACGACCGTTTCTCTGGTTTAATCAAATGGTATTGGTTTATGTTATAGCTCATGCAGAAAAAACAAACAAGAAATTGTCTTGGGAAAAAAGAGAGAGTATGTGAGAGTGAGTACCCGATTTAAGAAATTTGTGACTTGTTGAGCAACTAATGTTCCTCAAGTGGGAATTTCCAATCAAATGATTTCACCCAATTTTAGTTGTGTAAACAGTGCAACCGAAGAATTTTCAGTTGCAAGTCAAGTGTAACCCACTTACAACTGACAAAAATTTGTTTGCAACTCATGTGTAACTAGGAAAACTTCATTTGCAAATCATGTGCAACCCACCCGCAACAAGGAAAATCTCGGTCGTCGCAACATATGTGCGATGCGCAAATGTAGAAATCTGAACTGTAACCCATACACCGCACGAAACATGATGTAAATATGACGATTCTAGAGTTGTGCTACATCTAATTTAATTGTCACTCGAATGAGAATTAGAAAAACCAATAAAAGATGCCACACACTTATAGGAAAACAACAGAGAAACCTTTCTCCATATCGGTGCCCTCCCCACCGTGCTATTTCCACCCATCACCGATCTTCCCCATTGTTGTGGCTAGGCGTGATCGCCACCTCCGACAGTAAGTCTGGTGACTTTCTCCCAGCAGGGACGTCAATGGGCATGTTCGACGTGATTGACCGAATATGGCTCCAAATTCGAGGGGCACCCAGATTTCGTGCCCAGTATTGTTTGCATGTAATATTATGAGGGGAAAGCCTAACCAACGCTCGTTGCGTCTGTTGGTCCGCTCAATGCGTTCCCCTTCCTGTACAACACGCTCCACCCGACTTGACTATTGGGCCGGCCCATTTTCCCGTCAGCTCGGTTTTTCCAATTTTGGGAAGGGTATAGAAAGTTCTGGTTTACTTTTTTTCTTCTGATTTACTGGTTTTTCTGGTTTTGGTGGTTTTATTTGTTTTAGTTTGTTTTTCTTTTAGTTTTTTACTCTTTCTAAAATTCGTGAACATTTTCATATTATTTCAAAATGTTCATTTAAAAAATGGACACTTTAAAATGGCTCATATTTTGAAATATTTTATTTTTAACATAAAGAATGTTTAGTTTTGAAAATGATGCAGATTTAGAAAATGTACTTTCTTGAAAATGTTTCAGATTTGAAAAATGTTCATAGTTGAAAATGGTTTAGATTTTTTTAAATGGTTCATATTTCAAAAATATATATTTTAAAATGATTCATATTTAAAAGTGTTCATTTTGTAAACTTATGAACATTTTTCGTAGGCATTTTTGAAATTTGGAAGGCGAACGAAAGGAAAAAAAATAAAACATAACTGGCAAGCAAACTACCTGTGCCGGCCCATGCGGAGTAGCTTTTCAAGCGATGTGCGCAGAACCGACGGGAAGCGGGAGCTCCTATATGGCGCTTAAAGCGACCGATCGCGACGCGACGATGAAGCGAAGCCCCACATGGGCCGGCCCAGTTAGGTCACCACCTTAGGCTCTAGCTTTTTTCGCTCCTGTTTTTTCCCTACCATTCTTATAAAAAATAGTGAAATCAAAAATACTATTCACTGATTTGAAAATAGTCACACACGAGTTTTTCAATGAGAAATTTAAAAAAACGATTTTTTTTTTCAAAATGAAGCATTTTCAAAAAATAAATATTTTAAAAATAGGATTTTTTTGAAATGAATCATTTTAAAAAATGAACCATTTTAAAATCTGAACCATTTAAAAATAAACTTTTAAAAATCAGAACATTTAAAAATTGAAAATTTCTAAAAAAATATGAACATTTTCGAAATCTGAATAATTTTTAAAATAAAATTTTTTCAAAAAAGACTTTTCTTAGATATGAAAATATTTTTGAATTTAAAAAGAGTAAAAAACGAAAACAAAACAACAGCCAAAACATATAAAACGGACAGGAAACCACAAAAAAAAGTAAATGAAAAAAACTGTCTAGAATATTCCCCAAATCAGAAAAACCGTATGAAAAAATAATGGGCCGGCCCAATAAGTGGCGTCAAGTGCTGGTGGTGTAGGAGCTCCCTATGCAATCAACCGATGGCCCAGTTCAAGCACCCCACTTCGTTTGCTCCTACGGTAGGTACGGGTATCGCTGGGGAAAGGCTTCCCTTCATGAAGGTAAGCGTACGGCGCAGAAGCAACTTCTCCGCTCGACGCGTGGCGACTGGAGAGCGATCGCTCCATCCACGTACGTCTCTCCCTCAAGCCAACCCACGTGCGTCACGCGCGTACATCCAGCTGCCCACACGCTGATGCCCCAGTGTACATCCGTCCACGTACGTTAGCCTCTCGCGTGCTGTACATCGATCGGCCGCGCGTCGGCTGGTACGAAGCCCCGCGAACGAGTTGCTAGCTTTTGCTGCTCCTAGTACCGGAAAACTTCAATACGCGAGACAAAAGGAAAAAAAAAGGATGAACTATGTACGGAACAGTGTACAACTATATATAACTGTAGTATAACCTAAGCCTATAAAAAATAATGTACATCTATGTTGTTACTAAATGTACACGCTGCTACTGATAGATGTACAACCATGTTACAACTAAATGTACATTCACGTTTCTACCAGATGTACATAATGCTACTAAATGTACAACCAGACTGCTACTGGATGTACACGATGCTACTGGATGTACACACGCGATGCTACTGAATGTACACACATGCAGCTGCTGAATGCTACATAACACATGTTGTACAACTAAACAGATACAGATTGTACAAACACAGGTTGTACAACTAAACAGACCATATTGTACAACTAGTAGGTTGTAGAGACACAGTTTGTACAAGTATATAGGCACATGTTGTACAACTACGCAGACACAGTTTGTATGACTAGACAGACACAAGTTGTACAAACACGGGTTGTACAACTATACAGGCACAGATTGTACAACTACGCAGACACAGTTTGTACAGACACATGTTGTACAACTACACAGGCATGTTGTATAACTATACATAACCGGAAGTACAAAAAAAGTTTGTCTAAACCTATCAACATGAGATCTAGTTTTGAAGATCTCGACGCGAGGAGCTCAAAAGTAAAAACGGTTCGTAATTTGGATAAACGGTTCTCAAGATATTTCGTTTTGAAGTTTCAATTTTGAAAAATAAAAGGGAAAAGGCTGTCCTCCCACCTCCCGTGTCCATTTCTCTCTCCTGCTCCCCACTTTCAACATGGTTGTGACACTTGTCGAATATGCATGCAACTTTTGGTACCGCACAAGAGAGAATGCGACACTTGTCAACACGAGATGGTCCGCTGGGTTCCCTTTGCAAAGAAAACCCTTTTTCTAGTGATTTCGGGTAGGTACACAGGCAAAAAATTATCTGGGAGCGGGGCGCAGCGTCCTTCTCGTGAGGCCCCTCCTGAGATGTTAACACCTCACGCTTAGTGCAAATCAGAATGCAGCTCATAATTATCCTATTAACAACTCGAATCGCATCCCTAGCTTCTCTGCGCTCGCCTCGAGCACGCGCCCGACTGCTCTCATGGGTGTGCAGGTATGCTCCGACGCCGGTTACGCGCACGCCCGCCGGCTTGCCGACGACCCGAGCGGCTAGTACTTGGAGCAGTGCGCGGCTGCGCGCGGCCGCGGTCGAGACCGTCATGCCAAGGTCCACCACCGACGGCAGGACGCTAAACGCCATGCTCGCTGAACCCAGCGACGGTGGCGGGTGCGCGAGGGCGAGACCCTGCCCGACGCGACAAGCTGGAACGCCGTGCCGTGCACGGGTGCGCAGCAGCGCCGTGGCTTGCACGCGCACACGCCCGTACGTCACCACCGCGGCCGCACGCCACCAGCCCCTCTACGAGCCGCATGCCATCAGCACCATCACGCCCGCCGCCACCGTCACGCGCAGCGACCACCTCCTCGCCTTTCTTCAGATGGAACTGGTCGGCACCACCCTCTCACGGCGACTCCAGAGGCCTCGACCTTCTTGCCTTTCTTCATCTCATCGCCGGTGATGTGCTGGACGTCGAGGCATTCGCGACGCCATTGACCACCTCATGACTGCGGCGTCATCGGTCTGCCAAACGGCGAAGGTCGCAGTCGCCGGACAGTCTCTCGTCGGCCGTCGCCATTGTTTTTTCTCGCTTCACCACCAGCAGTTGCAACTGGGCGCTGGCCGTGCGGCTAAAATTCTGGCCTCGTGGAACAAAATTTCCCTCGTACGCTTGAAAAAATGACCTGCTTTGGGATTCACACTGAGGCTGACGTGTTAACATCTCAGGAGGGGCCTCACGAGGAGGGTGCTGAGGCCCGGTCCCAGAGAATTTTTTCCGTACACACATGACACATGCAAACTCCCTGGCAAGCCATGATCGATTCCACAAATGAAATAAAAAGCAGCCCACGATTGAAGTCATTAGGCGTTGAGAAGTAGACGCGCGTTGCGGGTTTCCTATAGGTCTTCCGATCCATATCGACGCGATCTAGATCAAAAGTGATCATTGTTCCGGCTGCTTCACCGTTTGCCGACGTCTCTTAATCGATCTCGTTGCTACGAATGAATCACCGATCAACGAGCTCGCATTAAGGTACGATGATCGCTCGAACCTCGTCTAGTCGTTCTGAACTGTTTGAAATATTTTATCCCTTATGTTAATTCTCGGTATAAATATTAAGTTAGAGCTCAATCGTGAATTTTATTAAATTTATGGAATAGGAGGAATCATGAATTTTTTAAAAACAAAGTGTCAATCTCGTGCCAAACAAAGAGACGATTTGATAGAGATTGATTAAGTGAGCGTATGGTTTATTTTTACTGGTTGTATGTTTTGCAACTTACAGTCCATATTTTTGTAATTCGCACCAACTAGGGCAGTTAAGTAGTCTGATACTTCAGTTCAGTTCGATCTTTAAATTTTAGTCAAAAGTTCTTGAGTCTGCTGAGATTTCCCGTAATTACAGTCGAAGCTCATGATTATCTATGATATACTCACTCCGTTTCTCAAATTAAGCCTTATATTCTCGACCAAAAGTCAACATAGTATTAAGTTTGACCACTCTTATTATAGACAAAAAGCATGAATATTTACAACATTCCATGTCCGAGTGGCCAACGGCTACTTCAATTTTTCTTTTCACAACAAAAATACGGCACAAAAGAAGTCCCCAACCACCTTGCCCCAAACAAAAAAGAACCCTATTTAATCTGCTGATTTTCCCATCCAAGTAGAGATCTGAAGTTTCTGATGGCGGATCCGAGTTGGAAGATGCCACACGACCACATCTTCAAGTACGTCATCATCGGCGACAGAGGTTGATCTCGTTCCCTTCCCTCACAAGTAATCTTTTGCTTCGATATATATAGCCTGTTTCTTATGATCTAGCCCTAACAGAGTTGATTGGTTGTTGATTGTCACAGGTGTTGGCAGGTAGTGCCTCGCGCTGCAGGTCACGCAAAAGAAGTTCCAGGATGTCACAAGATAATTGTAGGGATGGAATTCGAGACACGTACCATCAGCATGGGTAGCAAGACCGTAAAACTCCACATCTGGGACATGGTGAGTGTTTGTTATCTGTTCTCCACGTACGCACTCCTGTCCTTCTCTCCTCCTTGCTTTTGTCCTACTTTCCTGCACTGTTGTCTGTAAGGTGTTTGTGCTGTATGAATCCTGTTACTGATACACTATTCTGTGTTGAGCTGGTAATTTTATAAGGGTCAAGTTTCGAGAGTGGACAAATGGAACCCGACTACATGAAGCCCGTTTTTTAAAAAAAAAATCGAAAATGTCATTTTTGAGCTTCCAAAATCACGAAACAAATCACAGATGTAGATAGTGGCGTGATCTACAAGTGTGTGGAATTTTATCTTAAAATTCGTTGTATTTTGGGGCGCACAAGAAAAGACAAGTCTGGCAAAATTTCAAATTTCTGAAATAATATTTCACCCCCAAGATCCACCCATTCGTCTTTTTTGTGCAGCCAAAAATAAAATGAATTTGGATTTAAATTTTACAACAATATTACATCCGGGAATATTTCTTGACTTTTGGAAAATTAAAAATGTCGATTGTGATTTTTTGAAAAAGGGCACCTTGTAGCCCGAGCTAGGTTTTCGTCAAGTTCCTTACATGCCATTCACCGACTCCCTTCTTTGTGAATTGTGATCAGCCATCTCATAACTCACTTTGAGTTGCGGTTTGTCAAAGTTAACATGTAATCGGATACAGCTAGGATATATCATTTATAATTTTCACTAAAATGTGAAAAGTATTTGGTTTTCATACATAATAAATATCGATTAGGAAACTCCTTAATTAAAACACGGTGAAATTATGCTATTCATGTGTTCTTAATAACCTATTGGGATAATTTCTACCATTTTAACACTTATGCTATCCAATTTACTTGTGAGGATTGTTCGTAGTTGGAACATGCTCTGACTTAGAGCAATACTTTGATTCGACATACCTGTTCCTCTTTGAGACGAATATTGACCATGCTACTTGAATTTTATGTTATGAAACTCATACATCTCATATTATCATCTCTTGTCTTTGCAGTCAAGTGATGAAGCATTCAGATCTATCGCTAGGTTATACTACAGTTGGGCTGCTTGTCTTTTTTTTGGTTTATGATGTCACAAGGTACGTCAATGGTTTTCCAATATATCTCTTATGGTGTTAACTTTCCATGCACAATGGCTCTTAAACTCCAGTAATCTTCAGGAGAGAGACTTTGACTCACATAGCTACATGGCTAAAAGAAGAAAGAGGGCAAGCAAGCCCTAATGTCACAATTGTTCTAATTGGAAACAAATGTGATCTGTCTCATAGACTTGTTGTCACCCGCGAGGAAGGTCAACGGTTTGCCATTGAGCATGGTCTGCTATTTATCGAGACATCTGCAAAAACCGCAGAAAATGTTGAGGAGGTGAGGATTTGTCATTTGAGTGCAATTTCATTTTTTCTCTTCAAGATTTCTAACATTGTAATTTCATCTAGGCTTTTGTTGGGACTTCTGAAATAGTATTAAAAACTGTTGAAGATGGTCTCCTTGAGTTATTTTAAAAGGCAGTTCTAATTGCTTGTATTTTACATTTTTGATGTATTTTTTATGTTTTCTATTCATTAAGATACTATGATTATTAGTTGTTGCCTTATCCGTACTCATAATTGTATCAATCCTGTCCGTCGCAGTCGAGGCTGCCAACAACACCAGAGATCACCAATCACGAAGTTGAGTCATCCTGTCGTAGTCGAGGCTGGCATCAACTTGTCGCCGCCAACTAAAAATTGTCTCGACTGGTCCCTTTGGCCGGCGGAACATTTAAGGCGAGGCCCTAAGAGGCAAGTGATGCAAAAAAAATGTCGCCCTCGCTTGATCCCTTGTGGCATCCAGGGTTTCCCCTGGAGAATCCCGAGTGAAGGAGCAAGAGCACCGTTAAGGCACCACCTTCAATAAGGACACGACGCCAAAGGGCATCGCTGTAACACCCCGGCCCATCCCCGGGTCGGGCCTGTCACCACTGTCAACTCTCTAGGATCTCTAGACTGGCCTCACAGATCAACACTGGTCTTTTCTGCGCACTTTGTCCTCACTCCTGCGCACTCGGGAAGGACTTCCCGGTCGGTCACCCATCCTCAGATCGCTCTGGGCCAAGCACACTTAACCTCGGAGTTCTTTTTAGATGAGCTTCTGGAAAAGAAGTTGCAACTTGTTGACATGAGTATTATATCAATCCTATTAAGTCCTGAGCCAGGATCTCACAGTCGCCACCGTCGGTTCCGGCTGACTGCGAAGACAAGACATTTGCCCCGCAATGAGTCGCAAACCATGCACCCGCCCTAGGGGACCGACAAAACCGCCACAGCCAACCTGCCCTTAACACATGGAAGATGCATTCAACTTCTGATTCAGGAAATAACAGGTGCTTTTCGTCAATCTCGATGATCCCAGTGCATCCACAGTCGGATAAATTATTTATTGATTTGGTTAGCACATGGATTAACATAATCTAGAAACATTACTCATCTGGAAGTGCTTATTAGAAAAGTATGGTGCTACAAACAAGTAGACCTGTAACGACGATATACATCATCCCCGATAAAATAAACGCAATACGCCATACTACAAAGGCTGTGGCACCGCACTTGTAGATGGCGTGGAAGACGAGCGGCATGATGAGTGGTGTGGCACCTCCACCTATGTTGCCCAACCTCACAGCCTGCCCATTGATGGTGGCGATGATCTTGTGGCTAAACATGATGCTCATCCAATAATGGCACGACGCGAATGTGGCAAGAGAGAAGCCGACTAGGAAGCATCTTTTGATATACCATTCTGTGTTTTCATCTGCGTTGTCAACGTGTGACATGTAACAGAAGGTGGGTGCGGTGAGCATGACGAGGAAGGCACAGCCATAACGCGGACCAATTAGGTCACAAATGTCTCTCGTGACATGCCTAGAGAATATGGAGCCTGAGATTGACGCCATCACAGCATTTCCTACGTCGGCTTTGGCAAGGCTATGGTTATCACGAATGATAGTCACCAACGGTGGCGCGACAATGGTAGTGACAAAGAAGGTCAAGAAAGAGATCCAAGAGAGATAGAAGGCGCGTAGGTGCGAGTTTGTGAAGGAGAAGAGCCTGCAGAACTTCACCTTGTTCTGAAAGTCCATCGGCAGCAAGAACTTGCTCCCCGGCGCCTGGCAATGAACACGGGTCTCCGCCTCCATAATTCCCTCTCCTTTCTTGAGCTACTTTATATTAGTGACACTAGCAACTAAGGGCAACTCATGGTTGGTGATTCTGCCGCTGAAAGCCAGCAATGTGCTTTATGGTTTTGATCTTGCATTGGTGAGGCCTTATAGCTAAACATGTATGCGTTGGCAGGCCATTAGAGTTGACATTGCATTGCGATCAACAAATCATAGCTAATGTGAAGTTTGATTAGCATTGTGTAATATGGAAATAATGTATAATTACTTACATCTGACGGAATAATTGCACGGCAGCTGGAATTAAATAGCGAACGTGCGACATAGTCGATCGGGAAGAAATATTTATTTAACCGGATACCATGGTCGCCGCATCTCCTCCGCCCTCAGCCCGTGGGATCGGTCAAGGATCAGAATATGCACCGTTTCCATAACGTTCCCTGGTTTTCTATTCTACAGCTAGCTGTTTTGAAATTCGTCAAAATAAGGCGGCCGCGAAAAACCTTTCCCCTCGCGTCGCCCCCCCAGGCGGCGCTAGGGGCGCAAGAAGCAGCGCCGCCCGCCCCCTCCCGCCTGCGCCACCTCCGCCGCTGCCGTCGCCGGCCTCGGCCGCGGCGGTGGCGGCACCTCCTCGGCTGCCACAAAGGTCGTCGGGGGGGCGGTTCCATTTTCCTCGGCAGGATGTTGACGGGCCCGTGGGGGCGGCGCCGGTCGGGGTGGAGGAGGCCGAGCCGGCGGGCTCGGGTGAAGACGGCGGTGGTGACTGGTGCGTGGGTTGCAGCGGCGGAGGGAGGCGCCGTCGTCTGCGTCCGCGCGAGGCTGCTGCTGGTTCGATGGGCTTGGCGGGCCGGTTCTGGGCCCGTCGGGCCCGAGCTGTGGCGGCGCTTGGTGTGGAGGGCGGTCGCGTTGGTGTGGAGGTCGGGCGCGGCGGGGTGGTGGACGGGCTTCGGGCGGCCAGGACGCCGGGGCGGTGGCCCCGGGCTGATGAGGGTGACGGCGGCGTGGCGCTGGCAGTGGTGCTTCTCTTCTCGGCGTGTGGTGCTGCGCAGGGGTCCTCTGCTGGCGCTTGGTGGTTGGCGGTTTTGGAGGGTGACTCAAAGCATGCGCTTCTCCAGGATCTTGCTGCTGGTTGCTCTTGATCTGCAAGCTTTTCTGCGGGATGTGAGATTAGCCGGGAGAAATCCTAGCCTGACCATGTGTCGGTGCCGGCGACAACGGCGCTTTGGCGTCGTTTTCCTTCTTGAAGGTGTCGTCGGAGTGCTCCTCTTCATCTCTCCGCGTGATCGGCTTGGACTCTCCGGGTGAAAGCCTAAACTCCGGGTTCGGAGTGGGCGACGGTGGCTATTTTGCCTCTTCCCTCTTGAGGGCGTCGTCTTGGAGAGTTGTTTTGTGGATGGGTTCGTGTCACCCCTCCAGCGTCAGGGTTGGTGGACGTCGGGGCAGCGGCCTCGGAAGGTTGTGGTGCGCCGAGGCGGCGGCCTCGGAAAGTTTTGTGAGCGCGGCCTTATGGTGCAAGGTGGCGTCTCTCATGGCTTGGGTGGCATATCTTGAGCTGTGAGGGCAGCGAGGTTGTCGGCTCGGTCGATGCGCCCAGGGAGGGGCGATCTTCGGTATGTCGAGGCAGCGGCCTCGGACTTGGTGTGGCGGCCGTGGTCTGCGGGTAGTTGTCCTGTGCAGTTTGGGCTGCGGGCAACTAGGTCGTGCGGCGCTGCAGCTCGAGTGCGAGCGGTGGCATGTCGGGGCGGCGGCCCCGGAAGGTGGTTCAGGTGGTTCGCGCAGGGCGTGAGGGACAGATGGATGTCGGGGCGGCGGCTCCGAGAGTTCTGCAACATCGAGGGTGCTCCAACTTTGTGTCGTGTGGGCGACAAGGTTGCTCCAAGGTGTTCGCGTTGAGGCTTCTGTGGCGACGATGATGATGATGAGCGATGTCGGAGACGTGGCTGTGGCTGCGGTAGTCGGCTCTTCTCCGGCGTGTCCTTGGGGTTGCCTCGGCGTGTTTTGTTGCTGAGAAGTCGAAGCTGCTGTGGTGGGTTCCAGGTGGTGTACGATGACTGGCGGCAGATGTTCCTCTCGGCGAGTTTCCACGGCGCCAGCCTGCCTGGTTCTCTCTTCTTAGCTCTTCTTCGGACTCGGAGCTGCGCTGTCTTGTCGCAGGGGCTGAGTGGCACGGATCTTCATATGGCCTCGCACGGCCACGACAGTGCGGGTTGGCTCGGCGACTGCCTGCGGTGAAGTCGGAGTCGCATGCTCAGAGTTTCGGGTGGGCGGCGTGGCCCCCAGGGGAGATGTGATGACGATGACGCCTTCTTGCAGTCTCGGCGAGGCCCTCTCCTGAGAGGCATGTGGGGTATTCTTTTTTGGTGCCGCTCAGCGGTTGTGTTGGTTTTCGCCGGATTTGGCCGGCGAGTGGTGCGTTGTGTTGTACGGTTTTCCTTATAAACTGTCCAACTCTTTTTCGGCTTAATCAATAGATTGTCTAAGTTTCGAAAAAAAAAAAAAATTCGTCAAAACTCAGTTTTCTGAACGTTCGATTGTCCATGTCAATGGGTTTCTTCGTCCGGTTGTTTCCATGTTGGTTCCCTGGTTTTTTTCCTGACTCCTGACCGGCTAGAGTCTCTTTGTGTTATTTCCTTCAGTTTCTATTCTCAGAGCGGTGAACCGGTGACTACCTGCCAGGGAAGAGAAAGAGATGCATGGTGGATGGAGAGACCAGCGTCGATTCCCATGGATATGCACATGGAGAGAGCAGCGGAGTGGGTAGGGGCGGCAGATATATTTGTGCTCTTTTTCGCGGGACGCTCTCTCGCCTTATTTTTGACTGCCCGCCCTGAAAGAATTGCTGGCCTCGCACACATACACATCTCAGCGGGAAACTTTAATTTGCAACTAGTTGCACCCGCAACCTATTGTCGGATGCTCCAATTTGGAGTTTTCAAAATTGGTGAAATAATTTAGGGACATAGATCATGTAGTGTCTCGTGCATGCACAAATTTTATCAAAAAATATAACCATATGTGACATGTGCAAAAAAGATAAAATAAAGTGTGAATATCACACTATTCATTTAGGTATTTCTCCTTTTTGCAATGGTCACACATCGTCCTGTCTTTGGATGAAACTTTGTGGGGCACAAGACATGACATAATCAATGTCATAGATTTATTTGTGATTTTTTTAAACTCCGAAGTGGAGCATCGATAATGGGGTGCGGGTACAACTAATTGCAAAATATTCACTTCCACAATAACAGATTATGCTTTAAAGTTTTTGGGCTGGCATGTTTTTCCTATTGTCCGGGTGTGTGATGCTTTGAATGCAACAAGGGACGCTAATACATGTAGCCATGATGTCAACAAGATTCCTTTAGTTTAAAATTTTAAAATTTTAATTTCTTCAAACCGATTGACTGCTTTCATCGTTGGCTTAGTGGTGGCAAGAATTTCGAAACTAAATCACATCTTGACATGTTTGTATAGTCGAGTTTTGCGTAATCTTGTTTTCACAAATACAAGTAATAATTGTTTTTTCCAACAATAATTTTCCTCGTGTTGTCCAAAACAGGATTTTAGTTTGTTATTATACGGCTATTTTGGTTTACGGGAAACTAGTTCTGCCAAAATTGGGTACCCAAATAAGGCTTATGTTAAGTTGAAATACACCGAACAAGTGTGACTCAAATGATAAAAGAAATTTATTTACAGTACACACATATTTCCTTGGCCAAACTGGGCCGTGCAGTTTGCATCGCCCATTCCGTTGGACCTCTACAATACGCCTAGTAACATCTATACTCTCCACTAAAAAAAAAAGTAACATCTATACTCGGGCACCGCTCAAAAAAATATAGTCGGGCAGGGCGTCCAACGAGTCCACCTGCACGGCTCCGGGAGATCACCGGCGTCGTCTCAGTCCTCGCCGCACCGCCGCCGTTTAGAGCTCCACCAGCACGACAACTGCTAATTCGTCATAGAACAAAACTGGTTCAGCGGAGGAAAAACATAACCAAAATGCGACGAGCAGGTACTAGCTTACAGTCTGAATCCGTGGTGATCCACTGAGCGTGTTGTTGCTGTGCCTGCGCGGTGTTTGGTGGGGAGCGGTCTGGCGACGGGAAGACGGCAGCGTCCCGGCTGCCGAAGCTACTCCTGCTGCAGGATGCCGACGACGCGGCCGAGCTCATGCCGTCAACAGACGGCTGCCCCCGCTGCTGGTCCCTGCTCCTGAAGCTCACCGCCCTCTGCAACGAACGTGACATCCAGTTAATCAATCAGCAATTCAATGTTAATTCCAGACAGCTACATCAGCCAGTTGATCGATCGGCTGCGTACCTTCCATTTCTTGGCGGTGGCCGTCACGGTGGACGAGCGCAGCTTGAACTGAGGCGCCGCCGACGACGACTGCGCTACCGCTCGCTGGAGCAGCTCCATCATCCTGACCACGATCACCTTTCTCCGCTCAGCGATAGTTCCCACGGCAGCCATCTCCGGCGCCACGCCCTCGGACGACAAGTCCGACTCTGATCCCTCGTCGATGATGGGCAGAACCCTGCACCCAGACTGCTCGACACCACCGCTCTGCCCCATGACGATTTGCTGCCGGGTCAGCCAACAGTCAAAACCAACTGAGCAATGCAAACAAAATTTATACTGCTCGATCGACCGTGGGGTGCAGAATTAACAAGGTTCAGATTGTACAGCTAGCTAGCTAAGAAACAATCGGCGGCTTGTCTGTAATAGTTTACACTCACTCCACACCGGCCACATGCATATATAGCTGCTGACATGGTGAAATGCATGAATGCATGTTCTGGTTGGACTAGTCAGCAACATCTACGAATCTTAAGTTGGTGTACAAACTGTATCTAGCTAC